>OX359249.1:1034032-1228423 GCA_947179485.1 Allacma fusca | reverse complement strand
TCCATAATAATAAGTCATCCATCTTTAGGGCAGCTTCGGAGACCTTTGTATTATGGGAGGAAATCATTAAGTGGTATGTTGGCATAGAGTTCAACATTCAAATCATTAACAATGACAACACTCAGAACTGATGAAGCAGGGAAACTTGCAAAGTAACTGTAAGGTCCAGAACGTCAATCCAAGAAGTTTACTCACAATATTTAACGAATAAATAAATTACATGCACAAAAATCAAACAGCAAATAACTAATACCAATCCCTTGCCTTTGTAGTAACTTGACTCAAATATTATTTTAATGGCCGCTCACGCCCATGGGGTGTTGTAGAGCGGTTAGGATTTAAATAACAGTTCGCTTTATAATGCGAAATCGATGATGGGATTGAATAAATCTCTTGTCAAGAACGGCGGAAATTTAAGGGGGCTAATTTTAAAAATGCATTATACATTTAAAAAAAGCAGTAATGACTTTAAAATGCAACTGCAGAGTTTGCCGGAACTTTGTTAAAGTAGGAATAAATTAGGTTTGATCGTGTTGAGGAATCTATGAAGAGATATGTCAAAAATACAAGTTTTTAAATTTCCCGCATTCATAATATTATTACTAATTATAATTATTATCATCATTTGTACATTCTCCTTTTAGCTGGAAAAAATCATGCATCAGTTAGTATCCTTTTCGATGGACATTGGTAATCTTTCTCCTATATTGTTGGCTTCATAAGTCAAGGTTTCTTACACCACATGCGCTGAACCAGGTCTTTAGATTAGTTAAAACATTCCCCAAACTGCCCCGCAATATAGACAATGTTAAGTCATTTGTTTATAAGATACAAAATATATATCAATGCTGTTGTATTGAACTATATTGTTTTCACTGAGGAATGTTGTAGTGCTGCAGCTGTCGTTAGCCATAGTTTCGGCTACTTTGATTATAAACTTATAGATACCCCGTTTTGATCTTCAGTAAATATAGGATATTCTGCAGTGGTCGTGCCCGTTTTCCCACCTTTGATTTTCTTTAAATGTTTTTGCATGCATATATTTGGTACGTCTCGGAGAAGATTTCATTGGTGAATCTGAAATGTTTGTTAGTTGCTTAGAAGGTTCACGGGTTTGAGATTCCGTCGAAATACAAGTTTACGAGTTTTGAGAATCAGTTGAAACAGAATCCTTCTTTTTGAAACCAAATATATAATTCCAAATTCGAAGTGTCGTTTAAAAGCAAAGTGTGAATTCAAAGGTGTTAAACACAGAATAAAACGATAACGAATAAAAACCCCAGAATAGAAGAGAATTACAAATAAGCAGAATAGAAATAAATAAAAATAGATAAAGAATAAAACATTAATATAGAATAAAAAGAATTAAGGAAATATAAAATATGATAAAATGTAAGTGAAAATAAAATACACTGAGATTTTTAAAAAGTGCAATTAGAATAAACTAATATAAAGAATACAATTGAAATAGAATTATACATTTTAATTTTACTATGTTTTCTAATTTATTTAGTTATTTTAATATTATTGTTTTTATTTTTTTAAATTTAAGTGTACTGTTTTTAATGGCATTGCTTTATTTTATTTTCTATTACCTTTTATTGTGTGTATATTTTTTATTTTCACTTACTTTTCAGTATGTCTTTATATTTTATTTTCACTTACTTTTTATTGTCTTTACATTTTATTGCCACTCACTTTTTATTCTGCATATATATTTTATTTTCACAAACTTTTCATCCTGTATTTTTATTTTATTCGTTAACTAATTATATTTTTACAAACTTTTCATTCTGTATTTTTATTTTATTCGTTAACTAATTATATTTTCACAAACTTTTCATTCAGTGTTTTTATTTTATTCGTTAACTAATTTTATTTTCACAAACTTTAACTATTTTTTATTTCGTATTCATATTTTATTCTTTAACTATTTTTTATTTCGTTTTATATTTTATTCTTTAACTATTTTTTATTTCGTATTCATGTTTTATTCTTTGGGAAATTTGTATTTCTTTCTTTCTGTATCCATATTTTATTCTTTAAGTATTTTTGTATTTCTTTCTTTCTGTATCCATATTTTATTCTTTAAGTATTTTGTATTTCTTTCTGTATCCATATTTTCTTCTTTAAGTATTTTTGTATTTCTTTCTGTATCCATATTTTCTTCTTTAAGTATTTTTGTATTTCTTTCTGTATCCATATTTTATTCTTTAAGTATTTTTGTATTTCTTTCTGTATCCATATTTTCTTTTTTAAGTATTTTTGTAATTATTTCTGTATCCATATTTTCTTCTTTAAGTATTTTTGTATTTCTTTCTGTATCCATATTTTATTCTTTAAGTATTTCTGTATTTCTTGCTTTCTGTATTTATATTTTATTCTTTAAGTATTTTTGTATTTCTTTCTGTATTTATATTTTATCCTTTAAGTATTTCTGTACTTCTTTCTTTCCATATTTGTTTTATTCTTTCTTATTCTTTTGTTCTTTATTTCTCTTTTATAATTTTTTTATATATTTTTAAGAATGCAGAAAATTTGAAACAATATAGACGGAACTTTTTATGAAAAAAATTTAAATTTAACGAGCAAATTTTTTATATTTACAAAAATAAATTTTTTAAACCGTAATTTAAACTTTATTGATAAAATAAAATAAATTATTGACAATTGTGTTAACCCTATGTGCTGCAAAGAGACATTGGACAAACTGTGAAAGTAATTACCCATATTTGTAAAGGATTACCCAAAGTGTATTGGATTAAATCTATGTTTAAAGCAATGGATAAAGACCCTAGTCACTTCAGGCCCCTTCAGCATTGTATTGGACGGGGTCGGTCAAGTGAAAAGTGAAGAGAACCCCTATGCTTTAAGCATGTGGAAATGTCCACGAGTAAAACGTGAAGGGCGTCACTATGTTTAAGACACGTGGAAATGTTCACTGGGTAAAGTGAAGGGAACCCCTATGCGTTAAGTATGTGGGAAATGTCCATTGGACAGTGAAGGGTGCCCCTATGCCTTAAGCCTGTGGGAAGTCCACTGGAAAAGTGAAGGGTGCCCTTATGACTTAAGTATGTGGGAAGTGTCCACTGGAAAAGTGAAGGATGCCCCTATGCCTTAAGTATGTGGGAAGTGTCCACTGGAAAAGTGAAGGGTGTCACTATGCCTTAAGCATGTGGGAAATGTCCACTGGAAAAAGTGAAGATTGCCCAATGCTTTAAACATGTAGAAATGTCCACCGGAAAAAGTGAAGGTCACCCCTATGCCTTATACATGGGGAAATGTCCAGTGGACATTTCAAGCCGTCCCACCTGCCATATACAACCTACTGCTGTTGTTTTGTAAGTAAACTCCTTTAAAATGAGCTCTTAACTAATAGCACGTAACCAAAGGGTGACCGAATCTCACAACAGTACAACTTTAAGTCATACCTGCCACCTGAAAAATCCTTTGCAGTTTTTTTTAAATTTGCCGCGAAGTTAATTTTTCTCGAAATTCAAAATTTAAATGGCATTTAACATGGGAAATTGCAAGTTTCACGTACTCCGACCTTCAAAAGGTTGAATTTTTTTGTCAAACAGTTTTTCGTACCGTAGTACTCTAATATTTTTCTGCCAACAATATAATGAGCTAAATGCGTATATTACCGACATTAAGGTTAGGAATTGACCATTGTAGGGTTAACAGTAACCAATGCTGCAATTAGTTGGCCATTGTACATTTGTAACCAGACCCGAAAAACCGCTCGTTCAATTTTCAGCTGAAAATGAATTTTCGAAATACATTAAATGAACTACATTTGAACTCTTTTTATCAATTGCCATTTTGTAACATACTTTCTTGCATAATGTTTGCAATAGATTGTGTACAGATCCACCGGGCATACCTTACTTGAGCTTGAGTCTAACCGGGGTGATACCTATCACCTGGGGTGAATTATAGAAAAATTATTTTATTAATACTACGGTACGAAAAACTGTTTGACAAAAAAATCAACTTTTTGAAGGTCGGAGTACGTGAAACTTGCAATTCCCCATGTTAAATGCCATTTAAATTTTGAAATTTTGAATTTCGAGACAAATTAACTTCGCGGCAAATTTTTAAAAAAACTACAAAGGATTTTTCAGGTGGCAGGTATGACTTAAAGTTGTACTCAGGGTATGAGCAAACTAATTTTGGTGGAATTTCGAAAATCTGGAGGGGGCACCAAAAAATGTTTATTTGTCAGTTGATTTTCTAAATTCAACCAAATTTGCTGTGAGCCATATTATTGACATAAGCAATGTTTACAAAGGAGGTTTTACCGAAATCGGTTAAGTTTTTCCTAAATTAACAGTCATTTAAAGATACTTTCAAAATTTAATGAATTTTTTTCGGAAAAATTACTTGTCTAATTTTGACCTTTGCAGTAAAAAATACTGTTAACATAAGCAGTATCTACAAAAAAGTTTCATTTATAGCAGCTCATTAGCTTCTGAGTTATCTGAAATTTTAAAAACTGTTTTAGTAATAACTTTCGAACTAATTTTAACCAAATTTACTATGGTTAATACTATTGATGTAAAGAATCTTCACAAAAAGTTTCATTGAAATCCGGATAAGTGTTTGAGATCACCGTAATTAATTTGTTTTCAAAATTTTAGTAATTGTTTTCAAAACAATTTTTGGTCCTACTCCAACTAAATTGGCAGGGATTTAAATCACCAATATAAGTATGTAAAGTCCACAAAAATATTTATTGAAATCCGGGTAATACATCTTGAGATAACCATCCTTTCATGTTTCTTCAAAGTTTCAAGAATTCTTTTCCAATCAATTATTACATATTTTATACATTGTTTAATTATTTTCGCCGTAAATATTTAAATATTATACTAACTAGCATGCAAGCCATCCACCAAGGTGGATGGGAAAACTGAGATTGCAATTTATTTGTAAATCATAAAAAAACATTTAATTTAATATATAACTATGGCGTTTTTAGGGTGGCGTCAGCCCCTAGTAGAATAGCCTTGTCCGTACGTCCGTGTGTCCCTCCGCACGATTACGCAAAAACTACAAAACCGATTTCAATGAAATTTTTTATGGACATTACTTGTATCAAAAATAAGGCTGAATTCGTATTTGGTTGAAATCGGCTGGATAGTTTTTTCGAAAAACATTCTTGAAATTTTGAACTTTATGTCAAATGACTGTTATCTCTAAAACTACTGAATCGATTTCAATGAAACGTTTTGTGAATATTGCTTATGTAAATAGTAATGGCAACTGTATATGACGTTGAAATCGGCCCGATAGTTTTTCAAAAAAAATTCTTGAAATTTTGGACTTTATGTCAAATGACTTTTCTCTAAAACTACTGAATCGATTTCAATGAAACTTTTTGCGAATATTGCTTATGTAAAACGTAATGGTTACTGTCTATTTGGTTGAAATCGGCCCGATAGTTTTTTCGAAAACAATACAGAAATTTCGAAAAAAACGCAAATTTTTCCTACTTTGACGGCCGCGGGCTGACGCCACCCTACGCGAAGCCTCAAATTATCGCGTAGCGAGGATTTTTACATATAAGGCTGTTCTTCGTTTAAATAAATGCAACGTATACTGTAAACCTCCAACCCGTTTCTATTGGGTAAAACCTGTGACAGAATGGCAGAAACCAACTTCGTCGCGTATTAATGGCTTTATATATTTGTTTCATTTCTTTCCTCTCAAAAAGCTAAATTTAAAAATTTGTTGTCTTTTTAAAGAAAGACCTCCTCTAAGGGGGGTCAACTCTGGACCAGTCAGGGTAAAACAAAAAACAAAGGCTCTCAGATTCCATGCAGAAATGCCTTTCTATTTATTTGACAATTTATATGTTATTCAAAGTGCCCCGTCACTGACCTACATAAGCAATGGCTTAATATTCGCGGTTTTACCTACATTTTGTAGGTTTTTGAAATAACTTCAGTTGTATTGACTTTATCTGTAGTCACAAATAAACATTGAATGGAATAAGCACCGTAGCTAAGTATTACACACTCTAAAGAAAACTAAACGCTTCCTACTTTGTTAACATCATTACCACAGACTTGGTCAAAATAGGATTCGCTGTTTTTTAAAAACTGAAGCCTCTCCTTTTACTATTTTAGAAATGTTCTTAAACTTTTAAATAATGTTTGATTATTAGACGTGAAACATTCAATCTTGGCCTGGCTTACAAAAATTGATTATTTACCCATGGACCAGGAAAGGGTCAGTGTTTTTAACAAAAAAAATTTTAAGAAAGAATAGCGGTTCGTATTTCTTTCATTCAAATAAATGCTTTAAAATAAAAATCAAAACATTTTTTTAAGAATGAAAAAAATAAACCGCCATGCTTCAACATGTCACGTACATAAGTGACGACTGCCATCATCAAGACGACGTCTTTCAAATTAGTATATAGGATAATAAATACCTTGTCAAATAGTATAGTGAGTCAGCAGTGACTGCTTTCGATGGAAAGCAGTGACAATAAAGTTCTTATATACACAAAAAGTGACATTGAAATTAGGGTAACAGTGTCTGAGATAACCGTAAGTAAATTTATGGGAAACTTCTCAACAAACGGAATCCTGGAGCGATCTCGGTTTTGACATTGTGGACATAAAGGCCTCTATACCATTAAGCTTAGGTGAAAACAAATTTACCCAACACAAACTCCTAATCATGTATCTATATGTCCATACCACTTCACATTTTTTATTTTTCGAAATTTTTCGAAATTTCAAAAGCGGTATTTATGCTTTAAATTTGGCTTGCACATTTAAATGAACATGTAGATGTGCAAACCACTTCAAATTTTAAAATGTTCGAAAAAAAATTCAAAACATTTCAGAAGCTTCAAATTTGTTTTACGGTTTCCCCTGATGATCGTTGAAGACTTTCCTGAAAACATACGTGTATGCATACCAGTTCAAATATTTCAGTTTCTGAGAACTTCGAAAAAATGTTGCTCGTAAAAAAACAAATTGTGCTACCACAACTAGCTACGAAATTAATTTTCATTTATACTCACGGGAAACGCATACGACACTCATCGCTTCGCTCATTGAGCTGTCGGTCAACCAATTGTAAATTTAAAGGACAAGCATACACAAAAGACAACAAATGAATCTCATATATTAGAAATGTTTTATTACAACCACTAAATTTTATGGATTTAAAATAGAGACATGGAAGAATCATTGCACTGATTGTGAATTAGTCCCTGGATTTGTTCGATCTGTTCTTTGATTTTGGTTATGGTCTAACATTTGGACCTCTTTTTTCCAGATAGCTCATTAATGCCGGTACAGTTCAGGTCCCATCCAAAACATTTTGGTCTGGAGCAAAAGTTGGAGCAATTTGAAATGGTTGAAGACAGGTCAATAAATCTGCTCAAAAATGTCGGACCAGACAGTTAATACAGTTTCTGGATAAGTAGCATAACGGAAAATTCGGTCCCACCGCATTATAAATTCGACAGGTTTTTCCGCTGATAGTATTGAAAAGGATACAAAAGTGTACTAAAATGTCAACCAAAGGAGTTCATTTCAACTATATTAATTATTAGAAATAAATATACGTTGTTTATCAATAACTTTGCTTTGAATAATTCACCGCGATCAAATTTAATTCAATTCATCTAGTCCAAATTATGGAACAGGCCATGTATTTCTAAACCAGTAAATCTACAGGACAGTGTTTCTTAGACCGAAATTATGGAACAGATCATGAGGAATAGTCATGCGCTTAGTTAGACCAGACCAGAACCAAAATCAAGGAACAGATCGAATAATTCCCGGCATTAGTTCGCAATCAGTGCAATGACTCATTCACATTTCCATTTAAAATCCATAAAATTTAGTGGTTGTAATAAAAAAAATATAATACATGAGATTTAGTAGCTGCCTTTTGTGTGTAAGTTTGTTCTTTAAATTTACAAGAAATAATTTTAAAATGAGAAAATCTATACTTTAGACAGACGCTTGTATGAGCTAGCTAACGAAAAATGATGTGTAACCCTATAAGTACATACATTGTATGTAGCCACTAGTAATGTAACTAAAATTAATCCAAAAATTCTGCCCCCTACTTTTTTGGACGTTCCGGAGTGCCTGTAGCACAGTCAGCAGGTCAATACAGGTCAGTAATCCTGGGTAGGTCAGTAGTCAGTAGGTCAGTTCTGTTCAGTGTTTTAGGGGGGTTCAGTTGTTCAGCAGTTCCGCTGTTCAGTTGTTCAATATTTTAGTATAAAAATTAGTAGTTCAGTGTTTTAGTGAGACCCGAATTTTGAGTGACGGGTAGGGACAGGAATTTAGAATGTGAGTAGGGTCCAGTTTTCATGTTATGGATAGGGTCAGCTTTTAAGGCTACTGATAGGAGCGGGTTTTTGTGATGTCAAATTTTGGGTCTAGTGATTTAGGAACAGGGGGGACTTTATACTTTAGGGATAAAGGGCTAGATTTTACAATCCCGGCCGTTTCCACTTTTCCACCTTTTTCCCACTTTTTCCACCATTTTCCACTTTGTCCACCCTTTTCCACTTTTTCCACCTTTTTCCATTTTAAATTTCAAAATTCCCACCGCAAATTCGCCGTATTATTCGGCCAAATTAATGGCCAAAGGTCACATCCACGTTAGCGTTTTGTTTGATAACACCACTCGCCATTTTTATACTTTTACACAAGTCCGAACTCCTTGAACCATTAAACTTTAACCCTAAAGCTGCTAGATCTCGAAAAACAAAAGAGATTGATTGGTGATTTTATTTTAAGATTCATTGAGGTATAAACCGTGGAATATTTAAAAGAGATTTAACAAGAATTCATCGAAAAAACCCGTGGTCCGATATATTCCCTCGGGAGATATTCCCTCCGGAGACAACCCCTCTGATATAATCCCTCCGTAGATAATCCCTCCACAAATGGAGATAATCCCTCTGTCTGAAACAACAAGTATTTTTCCATGGCAACGCTATGTAGTTAATAAATAAAATCAACGCTGGATTACTATATTTAATTCGATTATAAACTACAGTGACAATCGCAAATAGCAGTAACTTTTCATTAGGTTCACGGGTTAGGTTTACGGTCAGGTTTACAAATCAGGAGAAATCAAACGGGAAAGGAAATCAAAACAATTGCAATTAACAGCGATTTATTTGTACATAAAATGATATCAAGATCGCAAACATAATTATTTTTAAAGTATTCGTATAAAAACATTGAAACACGATTGATGAGTCAGTCAATAGTAGAACTCTCACTCCCGAAGGAAGTCGTGAAGGCAATGCTGAATAGCTTCGAGGAATTCCGAATGGTTTGTATAAACCTGAGTCTCGTGGCTTCGCACAATTTTTCTGAGGCGAGCGATCGAACTTTTCCTCTTACGACCAGGAACAAAACCATTGTTAATTTTATTGGAATTTTTATATTCTAAGCAACGGTACGAAATACTGATTGAAATATTTTTGTTCTTTTCAAACAGATAATTTTCAACTTCTAAAAGTTGATTGATGCGATTTCCATCTGTGTAACTGACGCTAACCAGGGGTCGGATTTTTGTAAATCTCCCTGGAAGATTTTTTTCATTTTCCCTGCTGGTCATGATGTCCCTGTTCGAAGCAAGTTTGAACATCCCTGTTGAAAAAATAATTTTTGTAATACACCCCAACAAATTCAAAAAACCCTGCTGAAAAAATGGTCAACAATGTCGAAAATCCCTGTTGACAAAAATCATTTTCAGTAAAACACCTCAACGATTTCAAAAATCCCTGCTGACAAAAATTGTTTTCCATAAAACACCTCAACAATTTCGAAAATCCCTGCCAAAAAAAGGGTCAACAGATTTTAAAATCCCTGTTTGCAATCCCGTTTGAAAATTTCCCTGCTGAAATTTTTTTTCCCTGGGAAGATTCTTCCCGTCTTCCAACATAAATCCGACCCCTGACGCTAACCTGTCTCATCTTGAAACAAAGCAAAAAGGAAAAAAAGTTTTTGAATTTAATCGGGAGCAGGTCGGTGGTTACTACTGACTGACCGAGTCTCATTCATCTTGAACTATAGAGCATTGCAATTGATTTGCTTAAGCAAGTCAATGTAATTGACGAAATAGGAATACCCGTAGTTTCTTATTGCCTTTGTTATGATTTGGATGCAACGAATTAAGAATCACAGTTGCTATAGCAACTGCAATCTAAGTTGCAGTGACTCATGCTGTCTTGTCGTAAAACCAACTTTTATGCGACCGAGGGATAATCTCCAACGGCAAGAGGGAATTCATCCGGAGGGATTATGCACGGCGGGGAAATGTCCGAGGGCTTATCTCCATACTCCAAAAAACCAATTTCTTAAAAATATTCCAGTTTTTTATATACCTAAATAGATCTTAAATTAAAATCACAGAGCTTACTTTTTGTTTTTCGGGATCTGACAACTTGAGGGTTAGGTAATGGTTAAAGTAGTTCGCATCTGTGTAAAGCGTGAAAGCATATGTAAAAATTGCGAGTGGTGTTATCAATAAAAATGTTATGTTAACTTGGAGGCTACGTTCTACAATCCCGGCCGTTTCCACTTTTCCACCTTTTTTTCCACCTTTTCCACTTTTTCCACCGTTTTCCACTTTTTTCCACTGTGTCCACCTTTTCCACTTAAAATTTCAAAATTCCTACCGCACATTCAACTTGAACTAACGGTCTCAAAATGATCCCAGCTTCATTTAGAGCATCTGCCTGTGGAATATTTTAGGTCGGTGGACCAAGGATGGGAATCGGTATCGGAATCGGAATTATATTTGAAAATTTGAGGATTTTAATTCATATTGGAATTCCAAATAATTCCCAGGAAGTATTTTAATTCAAAATCGCATTCAAAAACATTTTTGGAATCGGAATTGGTATTCAAATATGTTTTACTGAATTCCGATTAAAATAAAGTATTGCTTTCAATGGTATATTTCATCAAGTGTACATACTTAAATCTAAATTTAAAATTGTCGCAATTTTTTACTTAGAACGTGAAGTTAATCAAATAGCATTGGTGATTGGCGAACGTTTTCTTCATCGGAAATGAACATGCTTCCGCATTCAACGTAAAATAGAGTTGAATTATTAGCACTTAGTCGGAGGTTTTTAACGGAGTATGGAGATATGCCCTCCGACATGTCCCCTCCGCACATAATCCCTCCGGTGATAATCCCTCCGGATATATTCCCTCCTGCAGTTGGAGATTAACTCTCCGTCGCATGGGTTGGTAGTACGACAGCAAGAGTCACTTCAACCAAGATTGTAGTTGCTATAGCAACTGCGGTTCCTAATTCATTTGCACACAAATCATAAAAAAGAAAATAAGAAACTACTGGTATTCTTATTTCGCCAATTACAAATCTCTATTGACTGACTCATCAATCATGTTTCAATGTTTTTATACAACTACTTTAAAATTAATTGTTTGTGATTTTGATTGCATATTGTGTACAAATAAATCGCTGTAAATTGCAAGTGTTTACTTTCCCGTTTGATTACTCCCGAAGTGTAAACCTGACCCTAAACCTAACCACTGAACCTAAATAAAGCTACTGCTATTTGCAATAACCACTGTAGTATATGATCGAACTAAATATATTAATCCAGCATTGATTTTATTTATTGACTACATAGCGCTGCCATGGAAAAATGCTTCTGTTGTTTCAAACAGAGGGATTATCTCCATTTTTGGAGGGATTATGTCAGAGGGGTTATCTCCGGAGGGAATATATACGACCACGTTGTTAACGGTTGTGCTCAAAACTATTGTTTGTCCTACAAGCTAATTACTCAAGTAATTTAAATCGTTGATACTAAAAACTTTTTAGGTAACTAAAAATGGGTCGAAAGAAAATTAGTAATGTTGGCGTTCACATATCAGTTGAACGTGTTTTTTCAGTTCTAAAATTAATACTTAATGACCTGCGGGGGAAACTAGCTTCCCAAAACATTGATGATATCATGTTTCTAAGGTTCAGTATACTAGGAGAATTCAAAAAAATATTCAAATCGGAATTCATAATGAACGAATACTCGAGGATATTTAAATCCGTATTAGAATTCATATTTTTCAGTATTGCTATATGTATTTTAAATCGGAATTCTTCGCCTTGAATATTTTAATTCGAATTAGAATTCTCATATTTTTCCGGTGTCATATTCTTGCGGTGGACGGTAAATTTTGACCCGTACCAAACGGACCTGAAATTGAAGTTCAACGGCAAGGCCCAACCCCGTCCAAAAAAAATTATAAAATCCCATAGACGCCAGTATTTACCAGCTTAGCTTGTAAATCCTTAGCTGGACCCAGAACAATTTGCTCATGTAATTACTTGAATGCCTTAAACCAAGCGTTTGCAATTTTACCGTTAAAACAAAGCACGAGATGGTTTGCGGGACTTCTAGAAATTATAGTTTTATTGCTTGCCTGCCTTTGTTATTTAGTACTAGTTTCATTCCGTTATCATTGCTGGGGAAAATTCCATTTAGTCTCGATGATGAATTATGCTAATAATTCACGTATTGGTAACGAGAATTCAGAAGTTAACGTTGAAATAAATTCAGGAAAATCACCGGAAGTGCTTACCAAAGCCAAAATTAAATCGTTAGTTTTCAAAGTCAACGAATTGCACTACAGGAAGTAGCAAGAATATCGCAAGTTTTTAAAACATTTAAACGCATACACTGTGATTGACCAGGTTGCCGTAAATTAAGTGAAGTGCAATGAGTATATGATTATTTTTAGCTGGCAATAAGGGGCATACCCTAATTCCTAACGACCTGGCTCTAACGACTAACGATTAACGACCTGCCTCTAACGACTAACGACCTGTCTCCAACGACTAACGACTAACGACCTGTCTCTAACAACTAACGACTAACGACCTGCCTCTTACGACTAACGACTAACGACCTGACTCTAACGACTAACGACCTGTCTCTAACGACTAACGACCTGTCCCTAACGACTAACGACCTGTCCCTAACGACTAACGACTAATGCCCTTAAGGGCATACCCTAATTCCTAACGGCCTGGCTCTAACGACTAACGACCTGTCTCTAACGACTAACGACTAACGACCTGTCTCTAACGACTAACGACCTGCCTCTTACGACTAACGACTAACGACCTGCCTCTAACGACTAACGACCTGCCTCTAACGACTAACGACTAACGACCAGCCTCTACCGACTAACGACCTGCCTCTAACAACTAACGACCTGTCTCTAACGACTAACGACCAACGACCTATCTCTAACGACTAACGACCTGTTTCTAACGACTAACGACCTGTCTCTAACGACTAACGATCACTCTAACGTCTAACGATCAGTATTGTATATCATATAATTTGTTCTTCAGATTTTGCCTCTCGAAGATATACTGGCATTTCTATATATTTAAGCTTCTGAATTTCATGGTATGCAGGTACCATATAAATTTATATTCTCAGGTTGAGTAATTGTTGTCAAAATAATAATTGTTCGAGTGTCATCACGGTATTTATGGACTTGAAAATGACTTTATTTGCAAGTCAAATTCGAATTCAAGTAGTAATAATTTATTTCAACCGTAGTACTTGATCACGTGTAGGTACATAATGGGCTATACTTGACCACGAACTTGAGATATTCATGGTCGAGTTTAAGTAAATTTGTTCACGCAATAGTATGAGTGATTGTTATTAGTTGTATTATGGTCGGTAGACTGATTGGTAGTTGTCATAGGCTTATCATTAGCAGGGTTGCAAAAATGAAAATGCCCTGGGTTTTATGCCTGCCCACCTGAAATGCCCTGAAAATGCCAAAAACGACCAAAATGCCCTGAAAATGCCTTACTTTGAAAATGCCCGGCATTTTGGGCAGGCATATTCGGCATTTTGGCAAAACCATGAAATAGAACATAAATTGAAAAAAACATGTATACACTATGACCATTATTGGTCCTCTAGCGTAAACAAGGAAGTTTGTATGGCATCTTCAAGCCCATCCAGTCTGAAGAAAGTTTTATTATTGATTTTCTAAAAATATCCAATTGTCCTAATTCATGATTTATGAACAGTGGTTTACAAAATGGATTAAGAAACGATTGCAAAAATCCTTGAAAATTTTGCAGTATTCACTTGCTTTTAAAAGTTGCAAACACTCAAGTCTATTATGTAAGAAGACTTCGCGGGGGTTAAAAAAAGATTTGATCGGTGCCCGTTAATGATTCAAATTTTGATAAGTGTAAAAAATACAATCAAAAATTTCTATAAAAAATGAAGTTTCATTAATAATTAATGTTGGGGTATCTCACTTTATTACATACAAACTTGCCGTTGTAGAATATTTCAAAACTTGGAGCTTGTATAGTAAATTTTTATTGCTCCAAGTAAAATATTAATTTTAGGAGTTCAAAATTTTACAATGCAAAAATTACTTTTTGCTCATGACGTGTTTAAACTAAGGAATTCTTGTAGATTTTAAATAGTTTTGGTGCTGCATCTTTACAATAATTTTTCCTATAACAATAAGTCTTATAAGTATACATCATGCATCATGCAACGAGATCTTAATATAATAAAATGTAAAATAATAATTTGTTTTTCATAAAATTGTCTATTCAAAGATACTGTTTTGTGAATTAGTATGCGAAATTAGTAGATAGGTAAAGCTCATACCGAAAAAATCGGGGTGAAAATGCCCAAAATGCCTGCCCTATGCTGAATATGCCCAAAATTTTCAAAGTGGAAAAAATGCCCAAAATGCCATGGCATTTTAAATTTTGCAACCCTGATCATTAGTCATTCAACAGTGATAATTAGATGCCATTATTATTCCTAACAGACTCGTTGTTAGTAGTGTTTCCGTCGGTGCAAGTATTGGGAATAACCGAACTTGCAACTTGCAATTACAATTCAAAATTGTTAATGCAAGTAGGAGTAATGCCGTAACTGGTACTTGCTAAAATGCGGGAATTAAATCATGCAAATAACCGAAGTTGAACTTGCAATTAGTTCATAAGTTACTTGCATTTGGTAAGGCAACTGCAAAAACATTCGGAAATAATTGCACCGACAAGTACAATTGCAAGTGCAATTGCAATTTGTAATTGCAAGTTAACTGATACATAGTATCAATCGTCGGTGAAGAGACAAAATGATTAGTGCATTTTTGATTGGTAGCAAAATGATATACATGCTGTTTCACTAAATTGAACAAAGTGTATTAAATAAAATAATCTAGACGCAATGCACAATGAAACAGTGATGCACAAATGAAATTGCCTTCATTCAAAGCTTCCAAGGAAAAAATTTTGTAAAATTTCATCGTTCAGCATATCGTTACAATCCTTAAAATATTTTCTAAAATTTTGTGCAATTGGAATATTTTGATCAGCTAATCAAAAATTCATTTCGATCAATTTGCCTCCTGACCGACGAAATTGTACAGTCAGTACAGTAATTACGCCCGCTGAGACAATACAAGTGTTTATGTACATTAGTCATTAGAGCGGAGTGACTTATTGATACATTTACAATTAGTGAAATTTTGCGCTCAAATTAGAAACGGTTGCAATTAACTTGATAAATATGTTTTAAATTGCAACTTTTTGCAGTGCAAACACTTGTAATACAATTGAATTTCTTGCATTTTCAGTTGTGCTTAACGGGTAATTGCGGTCAACTTTCAATTGACAAGAAACACTAGTTGTTAGTCGTTACAAGGGCTTCTACTTGGGAAAATTTTTTTGTCCCGTCGACAATTCTGTCCCGAATTCCTAGGGACCAAAAAGTTCGTCCCGATTCAGTCCTCAAATAACATGGGGACAAACATTTTGACCCGAAACTGTCCTGAAATAACATGGGGGCAAAACTTTTGTCCCGAAACTGTCCCGATCCCGGTCCCTTCAACCTCGGGACGTCCCGTCCCGAAAAGCAACATAAGTCGTAACACTTATTGTTAGTCGTTAGAGACTGATCGTTAGTCCTTAGAGACATATCGGAAGTCGTTAGAGATAGGTCGTTGGTCGCTAGTCGTTAGAGTCAGGTCGTTAGTCGTTAGAGACAGGTCGTTAGTCGTTAGTCGTTAGAGGCAGGTCGTTAGACGTTAGTCGTAAGAGGCAGGTCGTTAGTCGTAAGAGGCAGGTCGTTAGTCGTTAGTCGTTAGAGGCTTGTCGTTAGAGACAGGTCGTTAGTCGTTAGTGATCGTTAGTCGTTAGTGATCGTTAGTCGTTAGTCGTTAGTGATCGTTAGTCGTTAGTCGTTAGTGATCGTTAGTCGTTAGTGATCGTTAGTCGTTAGTGATCGTTAGTCGTTAGTGATCGTTAGTCGTTAGTGATCGTTAGTCGTTAGTGATCGTTAGTCGTTAGTGATCGTTAGTCGTTAGTGATCGTTAGTCGTTAGTGATCGTTAGTCGTTAGTGATCGTTAGTCGTTAGTGATCGTTAGTCGTTAGTGATCGTTAGTCGTTAGTGATCGTTAGTCGTTAGTGATCGTTAGTCGTTAGTGATCGTTAGTCGTTAGTGATCGTTAGTCGTTAGTGATCGTTAGTCGTTAGTGATCGTTAGTCGTTAGTGATCGTTAGTCGTTAGTGATCGTTAGTCGTTAGTGATCGTTAGTCGTTAGTGATCGTTAGTCGTTAGTGATCGTTAGTCGTTAGTGATCGTTAGTCGTTAGTGATCGTTAGTCGTTAGTGATCGTTAGTCGTTAGTGATCGTTAGTCGTTAGTGATCGTTAGTCGTTAGTGATCGTTAGTCGTTAGTGATCGTTAGTCGTTAGTGATCGTTAGTCGTTAGTGATCGTTAGTCGTTAGTGATCGTTAGTCGTTAGTGATCGTTAGTCGTTAGTGATCGTTAGTGATCGTTAGTCGTTAGTGATCGTTAGTCGTTAGTGATCGTTAGTCGTTAGTGATCGTTAGTCGTTAGTCGTTAGTCGTTAGATTCGTGTCGTTAGGAATTAGGGTATGCCGCAATAAGGCCCAGGAGGGACATCAACTCTGGCCAGATATAATTTCAAAAGTTCTGCAGTGGAAGCACCCCCAAGATTACCAATTTCAATCAAAATCTTGAAAATAAGATTTCAACACAGTAAAATTTAATGAGCAAATTGTTCTGGGTCCAGCTAAGGATTTACAAGCTAAGCTGGTAAATACTGACGACTATGGGCTTTTATAAATTTTATCTGACGGGGCCGGGCTTTGTCATTGAACTTCAATTTCAGATCGGATTGGTACGGGTCAAAATTTACGATCCACCGGCCTAAAATGTTCCACGGGGAGATGCTCTAAATGAAGCTGGGGTCATTTTGGGACCGTTAGTTTAAGTTGAATGTGTGGTAGGAATTTTTAAATTTTAAGTGGAAAAGGTGGACAACGTGGAAAAAGTGGAAAAAGATGGAAAAAGTGGAAAAGGTGGAAAAAAGGTGGAAAAGTGGAAACGGCCAGGATTGTAGAACTTAGCCATAGCTCGAGTTAACACATACGTCACCAACAAAGTTAGTGACCGACGTCGCATTGTACAATCGTGTATCGATATAAATGAAACTGAGGATTATGATTATTAAAATAATAATAATAATACACCATGGTTATTATTATGATTTACGTACGAAATACAGTTGTTATTTTGATTGCATTATTGGTCATAATAATTAGAAGGATCAAAATGATTACTTACTTTGAGACCAAGACCTGTGTCAACGTCAAGTTCCAATTAACTGTCAATACGAATTGCTGTCAGCGTCAAACCAATGGACCACATGCATAAGTGCTAGTAAGAATGTTTCTAATTGTCAATCTCCACGGTAAATAAAATGATAATAAGGTAAAAATGTGTACATTTGTAAGTACTGACTTGTAAGCGATGGAGTTCACAGGATTTTCGGAATCGGTGTCAAATTTGGAGGAAGCAAAAGGATATCTGGCTCTTTGTGGAATCTTCCAACGTTATGGTTTGCGTGTAGTAAGTAAAGTACTGCAGACGCAGACTACACGTTCACACTAATACATATGTACAGAGTAGTGCTTTTGAATTGTTCCTCTTTTAAATTTAATTAATTAAATTTAATTAATTAAATTTAATTAATTAAATTTAATTAATTTTTTAATTTATAATTAATTTAAAGAGTATTTCTCAAAATTGTTCCCAGGCGGTACAATTAAAATTGAATTCGGAACAATATATTTGTTAAGAGGAACAATTTTTCAGTAAATAAGTAACAACTAGCATGCAAGCCATCCACCAAGGTGGATGGGAAAATTGGGATAGCATAGGTTTGTAAATCATTTAAAATATTTAACTCAATATATAATTAGGCTAATTATGGTTACAAACATGCAGCTCTTATTATCAAAAAATTCGAATTTCTTTAGAAAGTTAAATCGTACTGGATCAATGATTATAGGTGTTGATAATTTGGAATATAGCTTAAATTGAAAAACCAACTTCGAAACCAATCCAAACCGAATTCGAACCGACTCTGGAATTTGATTATAAAATAAAATTCAAATTTTTTGTCTGATTCGGTTGGAGGATTCGAATAGTTCTATAAAATTGATTTGAATAAAAAACCGAATACGAATATGCGCATGAAAATAGCCCCAAATTTATTCCAGCCTCAAATGTATACCAATATTCGGCCAGTAACCATATCGGCCAAATCCATTCCTCAAATGAATTTCCATTTTGCCCGGGTATCGTTCTACCCGGGTAGAGCCATATGGGCACTAAAATAATAACTTATTTATATAGACAACGTGCTTGAAAATAAAAAATACACTCATTTGGGGCAAATTTTAAACGATTGGTCATTCCGGGCATCATGATGCCTCTTCGGATGCCGGGGTGTAACATTAGTTACCAAAATTAGATTCGGGATTTGATTTTAAGCACAAAAGCATTTTATTTGGTACAAATCGGCGTACAACAACTCTAGTAATGCATTTCTAAGCGGCCAAAACCAGGCCTGGTATCGTGTTACCCGATCGGTTTAAAAAAATTAATTTAAGCTCCTAGTATGCCAGTGAACAATTTTGCATCAATTCCGAGCCTCTAAAGCCCGTATTTAAGAAATAGCCTGGGGCGTACCACCTCCCTTCATCTCGGGACGTCAATGGGGCTCAATCCTGCCAGCAGTTGCTCAGGTCTGCTTACAACTAGAAACTACAGTAGTACTCTATTCGGAGCTGTAACAATAAATTACGCTGTAGGTGTAACGTTTCATGCTATTCGTAGTAATTTTGAATTTAACCGCTTTTCATTTTTTGCTTCGGAATAACAACAACTTTTTTGTAATCAAGGAAGTATGGATGTGGACTTTGTGCTGGAGGAAATTACTCGAGTATCAAATGTAAATCCAAGTACGGTTTCAAGTACTTTTGAATTTATGTCCCGAACTCGTACTCGTGCTTTGGTTTAAGTACTTTGAACGTACTCGTACTCGCTCTGATACTCGTTAGAAATATACTCAAGTTCGAGTACGAAAACGGATACTCGACCGACGAGTACAAGTACCAATTTAAGTTGATACCGTACTCGACCCGTACTCGTACTCGAACTCGAAACTCGAGTATCTACTCGTACTAGTGAGGAGTTATAATCTAGTACATCCAAATTTCTCGAGTGCCCAGTTTTATAAAAGAGTACTGTACTCGGAAAACAAATACATTTTGCATCTTTAGTATTGGGCAAAGGTTCTAGGCTCACACCTGGGCTCACACAAAGTCTTATTTCCGATCTGCGCTGTCCATCCCGAGATGCTTCCTTGTAAGTCGAAAATAAGAGGAATAACTGAAGAGGTGTCTCTTCTCCGTCCCAACGGACGCGGAGTGCAGACAGTGCTTAACTCGATTAAAGGTAAGAGTAAGATGAGGTTTGTGAATTTCTGGAGATTATAGACGGAGGAAGGGTTAATTCCTGTACATTTGCTGTAGAATTCGGAATGGCATCTTGGGGCAACATGCAATTCCGTTCCTGAAGATTTCCCATAAAGTTTACTCCGACAAAGTCACCATTCTCTATGGTCTCGCCTCTCGCAAGAAAGCAAAAACGGGCCAAACTCTTCTGTTGGACAACAGATTTATATTTTTCAGAGATCCAGATTGGTGTGGAAATCCCCACATTTAAATCTGCTTGAATAAGTGAGAGTGAGCACATGGTGGGATCCAACTTGAAATACAACGTGAGAGTCTTCTGTTTGAGAAATTTACCGGCAACGACAAAATAAGTGACTTGCACAAATAAATAATTAAGTAAGTTCCGAAAACTGACTGATGGTTTCGAGAAGTTTCTTCGACAGTAGGGGTAAGTATAACGAGACAACGAGGCGAGAATCTCGTTTATCTCGCTCTTTATTTATCAACGTGACAGTACGAGACATCTCGCTTTATTTATCGAGAATATCGTTTGCAATTAAATCTTGTTGAAGCCCATATCAAACTGAAAAATGGTGTGTTTTGTTATACCATTTTGTCTATTAAGACATTTTGCAGTTCTTGGTGCTAGCTTTTATTGCGGTGGGTCTTCCTTAATTCTTTACAAGGCTTCCATGTTTTCACATTTTATGGCTCAAACCCAAAAATAAATATTTTGCGCCTTGGGATTGTCGGATTTGTGAAATTAAATAAAGTGTTCTTTCACCAGAATTTGTGCATGCAACAGTTAAATTGATATATTGCAAATTGCAACACAAAAACTAGTTATGTTTTTGCCCTGTCTCGTTTGTCTCGTGCGTTGTTTACTCTCGCTACTCTCGTTCTCAAAATATATCGTTCTCGTATTTTTTTCAGAAACGAGAACGAGACAAACGAGAATTTTAAAACCAACGAGATACTCACCCCTATTCGACAGTCATATCCGCGAAGACTGGACCATATTTGGAATGGTGAATTTGAACCTAAGTCCATAATGAATTAAATCTTTAAAAAAAATTTCCTGATCATAACTTCCGTAAATTAGAGACAGATTGCTTTGAATTCATTTTGAACTTCGTAAAACTTTAAGCAATCGTTTTGCTTCTTATCAAAAATGCAACTGATCCCGTGACCTGATCCGTTTTATGTCTTCACTGATGATATCCTCAAGACGTATGAACAAATTTGCTGACTACACCTGCAATTTCAACATGTACTGCCATTTTGTATGGATTTACTTATAAGTATAAGATTAGGTTTTACTGATTTGTACTCACAAGAGACGAGGATTCTGTGTCAAAGGAGGGGATTCAGAAAACAAAATTCACAGATAAATAAAAGATGCTCAGAAAGCCCGTAATTAGGTTCTAGCCCGAAATGTCTAGCCTTCGAAGGCTTCATTGAGGGCGGCAGACAAATTTGTCAGCCCATTGAAGGAATATGGACGGTAAGCTGAATTTTTTTCCCTAAGGTTGAGGGAAGGCTTCATAAAATTTACCAAAATGGTAGGTAAATGAAGGGTGAGTTAGATAAACCCTTCAGATTTATTAAATGCTTCGTACAGATGATACCTTGTGCATAAAATGCAAGACAAAATTGTGAAAGTTGTTAAATTTTTGTATGAACTTGAGCTATTTTGGCTATTTATGGCTCTTTTGTAATCATGGGCTTTTTCGTAGGGGTACGTTCGTTACCATTACATCGCGTGATTTTACGGGAATAAAAATATTCTAAATTGAGAATTTTAAATGTTGTAATTGAATTCTAATTGTTTGCTCATGATTTTTGTTACTACAAACGAATTTTACTTTTACTATATTTGTCGAAATGGAATAGCAATCTGGCATCTCGTGCTTGACGTCGTCACGTTTAACCGTATGCTTAAGCAATTTACTTACAGTGGAATCGTAGGCAATGTATGACATATAGAGCAAAAATATTTTGCAGAAAGATATTTTTGACGACGGTGTTTCGGAAAATGAGTTTAAACAAATTTACTTAGTAACTTAATTGTAGGCCACAAACGAAGAACCGCTTTTAGGGCATTTTCGACAAGGTTAAAAAGTCGCAGAAATAAGATTTAATTCAATTCACTGATTTAGCCCTAGAAAAAAAATTGCAGTAAAGTAAACCCCAAATTGATTTTCAAGTGGGCAAATGAGGATACCTTGCTCGTATTCATGTCATACAATAAATGGACACACAATACAAGGTGAAAAATGAGATACATGACGGAGGACGAAATAATGTCTTACACAATAATTAAACCATGAAAATGTTTTTATTCAATACATGTAAGCGTCTGAATTTACTATAGAAAAGATCGAAAACCAACAACTGCATATGTATGGTTCGGTTCTACAAACCCAACCGATGTTATAAAGCAAAACCGCAAACATGAGTTTTATATAAACCAATGGAATGTTGCAGAAATTGCCTTTTACTGATACTTCCAGAGCAGAATAACTATACGATTAAACGGTAATATTACTCCTTCTAGGTCGGACCGTACCCCGACAAACGACATACAACGTATGTAGCTATCATGTTCCTGGTATAATTACGAGTAAGTTTATGTACAGCCTAATTACAACATTGTTCCCCTCTTTTTACTTTAAAGTAACGTAGTAGTAAGTAAATGCAAATAAAACATCACAACTTAAATTAAAAGTCAAAAAAAATGTATAAGTTTTTGCAGATCCTGATGTCAACAGCACGTAGGTACATTTTATTTACGACTAAATAATTTTAAAATAATAGTTCTTCTTAAACTAATAAAACGAAACTATGACTTGCGTATGGTATAATTAAATTAATTTTCTTTAGAGAACATATTTCATCGATCAAAACAATAATCAAAACAAGCACGACGCAGAGTACCACTAGTACCACAATGTCGGAAAAACATTAATTCATATGAGGGGGTTTCTGGTTGGTAAAAACGGGAACTTATTTCGCAGATTTTTTGCAAGATAGAGCAAAGATATTGTATGACATGAATATTCAAATGCGTCTAAAAACAACTAATGCTACAATAATAAATTAATTTTGTAACATCCTTCGAGTAAACTAGCTCCAGCGCAGTGTTTAAAACAACTACGCTCTGGCATGAAGATGAACACAACGGATGATTACTATTTCTCAAAGCTATTATCCTCTGCTTTTACAATCCAGTGCAAAGGACACCCTAAGCACAAGCACAATAAAATCAAAAACTGATAATTAAATTGGAAGACTGGGAATTGAATAACTTTCAGGGCATAAATAATCAAAATGAGATTTTAAAAGGGCCAACATGATGCGTTTCAGAATTTAAAAGGTACTTCGCGACAAATTACTGACTGAAACTCTAACCGAACATTTTTCATCGAACTCATGATAGATGCCTGCATCCTAATTGTAACAACAAAACAATACGAACCGAACATATATAAATACCATAAGCAGGAAAATAGCGTAAAATCTTCCACAGCTTTTCTTACCAAATGCGCCTTTTTTGACTCTCGTACTGAAGGTTTTCCATGCCCCTTACAATCCAGGAAAGAGTCGAAAAGTACAAAGTTGTTAGGTCACTCGTTGTCACCTTCTTCTTCACTATTACTTTCTTCATCTTCCAATTCTGGCATCGGAAATCTTAAGATTGCAGCGATACCAGTTAGCAGTCCCAGTTCTGTTATTTTCAGAAGGGATAAGCATTTTAATCAATTGTGTTGGATTAGAGGCAGAATATTTACACTAAAATGCATTTAGAAAATTGAAAAGCAAGAATATTAGAAATTCAAGCTTACGCTCTCCAGAAACATGTAAGCTTGAAAAAATTTTCACTTCACCCCCGGTCTCACGAACGCTTTCTACAAGAGCCACGTAACGTTTTCGTGTAGGCACATCACTATTTCTAGTATACACAAATTACAATCAGGGTTAGTTCTGCTGCATTTTTTACAGATAATTATTTTTAAGATTTTACTAATGTGAATTAATTTTACCGGAATAAGCTGTCAGTCATTAAAAGGGTTTCGATAGCTTGACTTTCATTCGCTTTTTCAACTTGCTTCAGGCCATAAAATGCCTTTTCGGGCTCAGTTTGTAGCATAGCATAAAACGCTTCCAGAGCTTTGACTTCCCCTGCTGCTTTTGTATCAGCTAATTTGGCAACCACTTGAGGACTAACTAAAATTTCTGAAATAAATTAAATATTCACCGAAGTTTTAGCGTTTTCTACCGTAAGTTCTACCGTAGCAGTTCTGTTAATGACTGGATCACTGAGTCAGATATAATCTATAGACGATATTATTCACTTACCTTTAAGCGAATGTTTAAAACCGCTAGAAGCATGGACCAAGAGAAATTTTCCTTTATTATCTATAAGAAGTTTGTTGTCAGTCTTCACTGCCTGCTGAAACATGTATTCGAAGAATTGGTCTTTAACAAAGCCAGGGCTTGCTATCAAGACGCATTTAACAATATCAAAATCAACGTGCCGAAGCAGTGCTTGCATCACATTTTCATAAAATTTCTGAAGTCCCTGAAAAGATCATTTAAAAAATTAAGAAATATTTCCAAAATCATTCATTTGACCAATTTTGTCACTTACACGAAAAAAATATTTCAAGTTCTTACTTTTTCATGATTTGAAACGTTCCCATGCCTTTTACGAGGAATAGATTGATCTATCTTGGCTCTCACTAAGGTCATACTGGAGAGAACAAGGCATATATTTGCTAACCCCTCGTGCATTACCACTGCAGCAACGTCTGCACGCTATATTAAATAATATCAAATTATGCTCGCAATTATAATCACAGTTTGGCTAAACATATACATAAGCTACACCACAAAAGTGTTTTTTATTATCCAAAAAATTTTGAGCTAATGTTGGGTTAAAACTTTCGAAAAACTAAATTAGGTCATAACGTAGCTTCCCCGAAAAAGAGCTATTGAGTGGGTTGGCATCGCAGTCATTGGTACATAACTCATTCAAAACGCTGTTTAGTTTCTCCACGCAAAAAAAATTATCTCAACTGAAATTTCAAAATCATAATCAAAATTTTGGCTGGGTAATCTAAAGTAGCAATTTTTCGACCATAAGTTCAACTTTTTTTGGCCTAAAACAAATCATCTGAGATCCACCCCCATCAGGATTAATTATTCTTGATAAACATTTTCTACTGAAGTTCGCCAGAACCAAAAACTACCACAAAACTGAATTTGGGAGAGATTTTTAATTTAAAAAACACAAAACTACTTTTACCTACTAACAAGAACTTAGGCCACGTCTTAGTCGTTAATGGCTCATTTTAAATCAACTGAATGTTTTTGCAAGAAAATAAAAATCTGGGAGGAAATTTCGAAATTGTAGTAAACATTTTGACGGAATAATGAAACCTAGCTATTTGTCTACCAAAATTTCAACATTTTTTAACCTAGAACAAATAATTTGAGACCCTGTCCCAATTGAAATTAAGAAACCCTACTCGTTTCGGCCGGGCATTCAAAAATAGACAGTTTTGACCATTTTGACAATTTGAAAACTGAAATTGCCATTTTACATAAAAAATTCCAACATATACCCAAAGAAAACAGAAGTAACCCGTAATCGAATGTATTGTTTTTAGTCTGACTCATTAAATACTACGCAGGACTCAATCAGGAATAGACTTAAACACCCTAGAAGTATACATCTCGCCGAGACCGCACCTAGTAAATAATAACAAACTCAATAAATAACCACTGACCTGAGCCGGATCACAGGCAGTATCAACTCGCTCTAAATCAATTGTGTCCCATTGTTTTGCCACTGTAAATTTTCGATTAACTTCCAAATCTAGTGTATGATATGCTCCCATCTGTTCAATATATATGCGCAGTATAAAATCTGTTTTACAATATAAAATCACATGGTATTTAAATTTCAAGTTGCATACCTTGACGTACTGATTCTCTTCCACATTTCGCCCTTTCAGACGGAGAACACAAGCCTGTGTGTCGAAATCAATATTTTCAACCTGGATCGTTAGTACGGTCCTAACCCGGTTTGAAGTGGATGACCCAGTGGCTGATTCTTGCTGCACCTTTCGAATAGTGGATGCCTTAACTATTGTTCCCTCCGATATCAAGTTGTAAGCATGCCACATGTCCTCACTTTCTTCGGCAATGAGAGTCACACTCCTACAATACAAATCAATTATAATACAAATTATTATACAATACATTTTTAAAAGTTCAAATATTTTTGTAAATTAAATCCCCTCATAACTCCGGAAGGTAGTACAATTCAGCGTCACTACTTAACATAAAGTATTTTAAGGTAATAGAAATACTTACCCCTTGCCGTCCTTGTCCAAATATTTATTTACCAACTTCATTGTTGAGCAGGATGTTGGAGTTATGTAAATGAATGGAAATGAACCTAGGTCATCGACCGAAACACATACTTAAAAATATAAGGTAATTGAGGAGAACATGGATCAGTTGGTAGTTGATGACTGGACTTCAGCCTCCCTCACTTTGCTTGATAAAGAATAGGGATATGTTCCAAGTCTTCCTCTATCAAATCCACTCTCCGTCTCCGTCTGCGTTATTCAAACTACGCGGCACAACCGAGACTTCATAGAGTTCATGCACTGCTACTCTATTGGGCTTCCAATAGACTTCCCAAGCGCAATCTCCTCCATAAATCCAAGCCGTCGTGGCTCGGCTCGTGGCTCTTATTATTGTTAGTCGCTCTGTGTCCATATTGAAACCTACAGTGATGCTTTACTCACATGTGCCACTGTGCCTCTCTTATGAAATTGTCTCCAGGCATGACAATTCCAATCCAATCTATTTACTCGAACCGAAGCGGAAGGGTCACTC
The DNA here is from genome assembly GCA_947179485.1 of Allacma fusca. Lineage (NCBI taxonomy): Eukaryota > Metazoa > Arthropoda > Collembola > Symphypleona > Sminthuridae > Allacma > Allacma fusca. The sequence goes on along the minus strand of OX359249.1, from coordinate 1,201,644 downwards.
CGTCGGTGCATTTACTTACTCCGTCATTCAAACTACATACATGTACTTTCTACTCCACAATCCAGACCACGCATCTGTCCGCAAGCACGAACACCACAAGAGGTGTTAGTATAAAGGGCCTTTAATTACCATTTCATACTATAGTTTTAATGTTGAATTGTATTTGAGAACACTTGTGTAAGAAGAGTCGATGCGATTTATAATAATCTAATCATAATTATTATAAACAAATGCGGATTCAATCAAGACTGGTAGTGCGAAAAACAACTTTCAGTTACAACATTGAAGTACAGAGTTGGCAAATTTAATCAGTAGTCACCTGTTGCATTGGATTAAGGGATTAATACATAAATTTCAGATTATCTGCATTGAATTAAGGGATTCACCAGTAAAAATTACAAAATATGGATTTGGATGACGGAATTGGAAATAAAAATTTAACAATTTAGATTTGGATTAAGGGGTTGACAATAAAATCCAAAAAAATTGGATTGGATTAATGGATTGAAAAATAAAAATTCGGATTGGATTAGCGGATTAACGAACTGAATTTCAAAAACCTGGATTAAATTTGCGGATCGACCAACAATACAAAAAAAAGAATTTGTTTTGGATTAGGAGATTGGTCAATGTAAATTTAGAATGAAAATTTTACATTGACAGATTGACCTAAAAAATCCGATGAATTTGGCTTGCGCTAACGGGATTACCCAAATATATCCAAATAATTTAATTAAAAGGTCCTAAAAATATCATTACGTAATAAGGGCTGAATTTGAGGGAAAATACATTTTAGTGGTCACAGTATGGCACATGAAAAGTGTTGGGCTATTACAAATCGCTTTCATTGACCAGACCATAAAAACCTGGGATCAGACCGATAACAGACCATTATAAATTGTCTGGACCAGACCATTGGCATCCCTAGGACGAAGCACCACGAGGTTATGGAAGAGAGAACAAGAACTACAAGTGTTGGGCACCTGGCCTATATATAGGCCCTATAATAGTGCCCCGCATGGGTACAAAAATGTTGTACCTGGACCTGAACCTGTACCTGAATCATGGGTACATGGATTTTTTGAACCTATACCCGTACCTGTACCTGAATACCTGGGTTCAATTTTCCTGAACCTGTACCTGTACTTAAACTAAATCAGGAGTACCTGTACCTGAAAAGTACCTGTACCCAAAAAGTACCCAAAAAAGTACCTGTACCCGGGTATATTTTAAAAGTACCTGAAACTACCCGGGTATTTTCCATTGTACTAATTTAAAGGATTAATAAAATATATTACGCGAAATAAAAATTAAAATATCTGGACCAAAAAATTTTGACTTATTGTTAGTAGATTTATTTATCAGATTAGATTTATTTATATTTTTTATTCTTCGAAAGCATGACTAAGTACTAGGATTATCAGTAGCTATAAATGATTATCTGTACATAAAGGTTGAAAAGGTAATAGATAGCAAAATCTACGGTATGAATAAGTTCAATCCAACAATGCAAATGCAGTGTAATATTTTCTAAACTTTCAATAATGCCGAGAAATTAAACTATTAAGAATTTGGTTTGCACCATGCAATTGCTTACGCAATGGAAAACATTTTTTTGAATTCAAACTCCTCAGATTTTAACTTCAGCCAAGCTGAGACATTTTCTAACGTAACTCCACTCTTATATAAACGTTTATGCGTCAGAAGATCTGGACCATTGGAGAAGGCTTGCTCTATCTGTAGATCTCTGTTCTTTAGCAGTTCCAGGAAAAAAAATCTAAAAAATCTCTGGTCATTCCAGCTAATGCAGGGTAACTAGTCACGTGTTCCTATACGGTGTAGAGCTTCCTTCGGGTTTCCGAAATCCCGAAGTTCCGTGTTCGGAAACGGAACGGAACAATTTCGGAACACTCTTTTTGATTCCGTCATTGAATCGGGACAAAACCGGAACATGAGCACTTGTACCGATAATATTGGGACCGGGACGGTTCAGAGCATCGGTACGAAAAATGTCCCATATAATTTATACCATCGGAAAGCGGAATTGTTCTGTTCCGTTCCGAACCGATCCCGGTACAATTTCTGAAGTGTCGCGCCATCGTTCAACTAGAATGGAAACACATTTAACGAAATTGGATGAACACAGTTAGATTTAATTTACGCAAATGCTTATATGTAATGCGAGTATCGTTTTCCATGAAAATCAACAGAATAACTAATTTTGTTTAATAAACATGGGCATGGGCGATTTTTCTCGAAATGAAAATTCTGGAATCGAAATTATTAGCAGCAATGAAGCAAGCTTGCAGGAAATTAACACTGTTAGGCCATTGAAGTCCACACGCTACAAATATTTATTGCTAAAAAATAATTAATAATAATTATATAATACTGCACAGTAGTTCTTTTTATATGGCCTAATTATTATTAAATATTATTTTATATAATTAAATCATAGCATTCCCTAGCATCCAATCTATTAAAAGTATATCATGTATATTAAGTTGCCAGTAATTTGTACACGAAATTCACGTAAATGTTGTGAAAAATTCCGGGATATTTCGGAACGGAACGGGTTCGGAACGGAAAAACTTGCATAATACGGAACGGAACACAACCTGGAACGGAAAAAATACTCTACTCCTTTGTTCCGAACGGTGTCAGTTCAAATGTTCCGATATCCCGACAGCCGGAACGGAACTGGAACAATATTATTTGTAGGTTTCGGAACGGAACGGAATTTCGTACGGAACAAAAATGTTGAACACATTGGAAGCTCTAATACGGTGGAATTCTGGAATTTCCTGACTAAGCTTATACTTATAAATTTTAATGTAAAATGTTTCAAGGTCAAAAATTGGGAGGAGTTTTTAAAGCTCAACAACACCTATACAGGCGTTACTTGGAAATTATTACTGACTGTGAAGTACCTGAAAGTTCAGGTATTTTACATTCAGGTTCAGGTATTTACCCAGTGCGTACCCGTTCCTGATGGGTTTATACCCAAACGATTGGTTTTTGAACCTGTACCCATACCTGAACCTGAACCTGAATTTTCAGGTATCTAACGACTGAACCTGAACCTGTACCCAAATTGGATGGGTACAAGAAATATGTACCTGATACGTACCTGTACCTGAACCTGTACCCAAATACCCGGGTAAAACCTGTACCCATGAGGGGCACTACCCTATAAATAGGCGATAGTGTAGGCGGGCTGGAAATTGCTGAAAGAATGTAGGCGAGGTTGACAAAAAAGGATAGGCATTGTATAAATACAAGGATATGGGATAGGAAAAGGCAAATATAACACCAACTATATCGCCAGGAATAGGAAGGGTGCCAAGCATGGCCAATCATGTCAGATTGTGATGTTGAAGGGTACCTCGGTACCTGCTGGTGATTTTACAAGGCAATGAGTAAGAGCAAATGCATGTATCAATGCATACGCTGACTGAACGTACGATTGGACTGCATTAAACGCTTTATTGGAATCTGGTTTTGGTGTTGTTGGTAAATATAGAGTAATGAACAATAGAAGTATTTTGTGCTATGTTTGATAAATAAATAGAGCTTACATAGTTTGTAATGCAAATCTAGTATTGCTTCATCACACAGGCAGCACTACTATTAAAGGTATTAAATAGGCGGCCGCCGAAAAATAGGGAAGGAAAACGCCGGGGTTGTACCTACCTATTTTTGGGCTGTAGGCCGTATGGAATCCCTATTTCCCAGAAATTAAGGCTCTCTTTCAAATATTTTATACGGAAGGCTGAATCATAGGCTATCCACTTGCCCACCACTATAACTGAAACCAACTCCATAAAAAGTGCTTATATATAAATCAGTGAGCGTTGACTATTGTGTACTGACCTTTTTATGGACACTCATCCCCGCGCTTACACATTTATTTTGCACTGTTGGTATTATATTGATCAATCATTTAGTTAATTCCATAATCGTGTACGTTCAATTTGCAAACACTAATTTTTTTTAAATACGATCCAAATCGCATTACGATTACATCGCAAATCATGACAAGTCACATTGGTTGATGAAAGCGATAATTAAATCAACAATACAAAAAGGAATTCGCACAATAAATATCGCCAACTTGACCTCCCAGTTGCTCTAGACATGTGTTGGCAGGTGTTTACATATACATCACCTCATTTAATTCTATGTCATTAATTAATAATCAACCCATTTCTGCAAAAATAATTTTTCTTACTTTCTACCTGATCTAAGCCATAAAAACCTTGAATTGCCTGGTGTCCGGGGTCCGGACAAGCAAGCAGATACCACGACATACACAACATGAACTTTTAGCGTCGCTTCGCCCCTAAAAGAACTTTTCATGCCAACAGCAAAAAGTTGGAAATCCAAGACACATTCACAATCTGATTTGGCACAGGGCCACCTGATGACCTATAATGTGCTTGAATTTTGTCCTGTTTTCACATTAGCTGACAAAAATTTCATTTTTTTGCATTTCGGGGCAAAATGGATACAATTTGTTATTACTTCACACGAAGTCACAACAGTAAATGCATAATTAATTTGAAAAGAAATAAATTCATGCAAATGACCATTTGGGGTATAAAATATTTTGTTTCCATAAGCTATATCTAAGTACGTAATTACTTATTTTAAGAATTTCAGCTCGTAAAACTTTCAACGAAGGAAAGAAATTATGGTGACTGAAAATAGTCTGATCACAAGTTTTGGGCAAAACAGAAGACAGACTGCTACAAATATTCTACTGTTTTGCAAAATCAAGGATTTTTAATCAAATTTTTTCACAAAATAAAAATTTTACAATTATAATCGAATTCTAAATACTATGAGAGTTTGGAACACTGGTGATAGTGTCTTTTAGGGTGGTGTCAGTGGGCTGATATTGAGGTGAACTACTGGTTAAGTGGTTACAAATGCGTGATCAGCCAAAACGTTCTAAAAATACCCGAAATCATATCAAATGCCCGAATTTTTAATAGGATTTTCCCGACGATGCGGTCCTTCAACCTCACAATATTTTCTTAGTTGCCTAACGAAAATACACTGCACGAAGGCCTGAAGGGCAAATGTTTCAAATTTTCCAAAAAAATCTCATGAAATTACTAATCTCAATCCAAACATTGAGCTCTATGAAAGAAATTATCACTAGTGTTTCGTTTTCCCAGCATATTTGGAATTTCCTGTTCCTTTTCACATGCTATTTTCTACAGCCGGGTGAGTCCAGATTGTTCAGCGCAGAGACCTCTTTGTTGCTAAATTTTTAAGCCCAAACATTATGATTGAAGCTAGTGTTAACCCCATACTTCCGAAGGTGTGGACAGCGTGGCCAAAAATTGTAATTTCGGCAAACAATTTTTTATTTAACATGATTATTTTTAAAATATTATTTTAACATGCGGGATTAATAGGATTGGCGGACTAGCAAAAATTTCAAAGCATGAAATATGAGCTCATTACAAAGCCTCTCCAGAGGTTGTATGCCCCAAACTTCGAAATAGCGCAAGGGTTTGAAAGAAAATATTGATTTTTGCTACAAAATGGGGGACTATATTTTATGATCCACTATCGTATGTGGGCTAGTGGATTGGTAATATTTATTATAATTATTTTACATTTCATTATACGGAAACTAAATACGAATTTCCCGACCTCCCACCAATTAGTAGAATACAAACTGAATTAGTGAAACTCCAGCTATCCCGCTGTCCAGGTCCAATAAATCACAATATTGTAATCGTTGCGATATACCCCAGATATAAATCCGGCAGCAATGTCTTTTCTTCATGTCTTTATTATGCAAATGTTAGTAGATACTACTTTAAAATCCGGTATCAAAACAAGCTTGTCCAGTGATATCCTTTAGTTAAATAAATTAAAAAATAATGAGATTTCACATTTACAAACAAAACAAATGCTACAGAGTAGTCAAAATAACTACAATAATTAATATAATATGGTTTCATGCTCTACTAATAATATAATGTCTCCAATTATTGTGCCTATCAGGGGTAATAATTTCAATTCAAGAAATAACAACTGACGATGAGGGTATTAAATTATAGATGTCCGCTGAGGTAGAGTCAAATCCAGATTATTTTTGCTTGTTCATGTGTTCAGGTTCAGTACTCTTGTTTTTGTTCGGAGGTGGATATCGGAAAGGTAGCAGAATTAAAGGTAAAAATAGTAGATTCTGATGGCAATCACACGTTCCACGTCGACAACAGTCTTCTATCCGAGGATCCTCATGCTGATCCTTGAGAGAAAAATAACAAAACTTCTAATTCATTCAGGTAACCTGTCCCTTTTTTAGGTTTAATAAGTTATACAATGATTATTTACGAAATGCTTCACGTAGGATAGGAAAATGTTCCAATTAACAGTGAGGACATTGACGAACAAAACTTGATGCGATACCGGCACAAATCGAAAATTGATAATTTGACAAGGTGTCCATAAAACCACATCTACCTGAAATAGCAGTACCATACATATCAAATCCTGTTCATCTATTATACAAAAATAAGGCTGAGCTCAAGTTTTGAGATTTCAAATCAATTAGATATAAATAGTACGTGACCCGTTATTATTATGAGTGTTAGTAATTTGTCTCTTATAATAATCCGAGTAGAGGTTTGTTCCAACAGGGGGCAGGGATATTTCAAACTTTTACTAACCAAGAAAACGATTGGGAATTTGCGTAGAAATTCCTCCCACGCCTCACGTACAGTTTTTCCTTCCATCAATCCCATCCCCATAAAAAACTGGAAATAAAATAGAGGACAAGAGAAAAGCTGATCCACAATGACTTTCTTCCAGACTGCTGACGCAGATCTACCTGGGAAGAATTTCTCGAGACCCCAATAAAGCAATTGCTTCCCTGGACCTTGGAAGAGTCCCACAAGAGCCATCCGACCTATTAGGGATCAGAAAAGACAAAAACATCAAGTCGGATTTTGTCAACAGTAACAATCATTATTACTGTAAATATATTCCTTAATCCCACCACATATGATGAAATTAAGGAAATCTTTAAGTATAATAAATAAGTGGGAAGTGGGAACACCACTAACCACTACAGATATAGTTTTGAAATTTTACGAAATCAGCCCCTCCCATGTTCATTTAAATTATGTACATAAGTTATTATTGTTATTAATTCTGTCTTATTAATAACCTAGTGTCTAATTTTTTTTGAAACTGATGTTGTTTACAAACGAGATTGTTGTACTTAGTTTTTTGATTACAACAAAGAATAACAAAGTAAGCAACAAAACTTCAACAAACTTACTGCACTATAGGATCAGAGCATTTCCTGAATTGTAGGCGATTGCAGTAGTAAAAGTATTCAGTTTTGAGGAGGGGCGTTTATCGAGTAGACAACTGAACTGACAGATCAAATTTGTACGTACCGCTTCGATTGAAATCGTAATTTTGCATGGTTTTAAGTCGGATTTCGATAGTCTGTTCCAAAACATCACCGGCACCAAATAATCCGGCACCCATGACTCCATTTGCCACCCATGAGTACTTGTTAGTGAATAGATATTTCAATACTCCATTGATCTTGTTCATATCGGACAACGATTCCCAATAGCGGTTGCCTTTATATAGCTATTTACTATAATATAGGCACATAATTCTTGCATTATACTTCCAACTCTAACCACCTTTAAATTTAATTATGTCTATTTTATTAGACTCATTCAAAATTGAGAACAGAATATAAATATGTGATTCTTCTCACTTAGATTAAGTACAAGTGGTCTATTTTATTTGGTTAAGCCGCCAGTCCACTATACTAGTCCACTTTATCAAAATGAACATTACAAAATCAAGAGCAGAGCATTTTTTTTTTCGTATGAATATTATTTTACTAAAAACGCTCATTATTTCCTGAGGAAAGCTGTTTGGACAAATCTCGTTACTATTAGTAGCAATTGGTTAACAATACTGATAGTGAGTCCAAACTTCAAATCTTACGTCAGAAGTCGGAACTGGACTGGGAATGATGGGAGTCACCTTTGCACCTGTTTTTTTTACATTTACATCAACGTCCGTAATCTCCGTAATCCATAATTTCGATTTCAGGAAAGCTGAAGACTTGGACAAGCCCCTTCATTTTATGTCTAAAACATCTGGATTTGGGGTATTCTAAGTCAATGCTGTCATGTAAAGGTTACGGAGATACGAGTGTCCTCTAGCATGTAGAAATTGCAGAATAATAATGCAGTAGACATTCCTCCTGCAACATGAATTTCTAACAAGCTCCTAACATCCGCTACTCTGAAATATTAAATATTTTATTTATTAAATAAAATATAAAACTTTTCCGGGGGATTTTCAAGAATCAGGAATGTTATACAATAATAAATGAGTAGCACTTACTAAATAAGTAGCAACGTAGCAAGTGCATTTACATAAGTATCTTGGACAGTTTTTCGTTAATTGACGTTAATGGCTTTCCTTGTGTTTAGTCGCCATCTCCTTACATTTAGGCTGACTGGAATAATTCCAAGTTTCATAGATGGTACTGTGTGGATAGGTCGGGAAATATCCCCGAGTTTTACCTCGTAATAATTTGTGTGCTCACGCTCGTCACGAGCAGCTGTTTTCTTTAACACTTTTTTGGCTATGTAGCCTTGGCTCCACTCGTCGGCTCTCTTTTTCTCTATAATACAATGCATTGATTCCTCCATAGGTCGGCAAGACCTCTTCCGAACAGTACCCTCCACAGATTTCACTCTTGCCCGCATGTCAGTGTGAGTGTGTCCCGACGTCAGCAATGAACATGTTATGCCCACCGACCCCCCTCCTGAAAATCTCATGTAAATATTTACATAAATAACAAATACAATAATTGGGAACTCCATCAATAGCCTTCAGTTAAAGAGGAATTTATTGTCCGACTACTGCAACATGTATCGTTGACTATATATACATTTATATGCCTTTTAAAAGCTGGATACCAAGTCCTGTGTATTTTTCTCAGCTCTTCGAATAGGAGGGATTCATATTCTTTAAATTCTGTTAAATTCTATAAATTACAAAGGTATTTTTCGGCAAGAGACTTGGATATTTTCTAAAGTACCGTGTACAGGAAGAACTTACTTGGAGTGTATCAATCTCCAACTGTAATACAGTTGGGGTGTTATGGGACTGAGCTTGCTTACAAGTTACAACAATGTTGATGTGAAATCGTTAGAGAACCTCTTTTGATACTTGCACCCGTGTTAATAAACAGCCCTCCGGGATGAGTTTAGTAATAGCGTTAAGTAAATAAATTGTGGTTGCATACAAGAGAATAATATTCTGTAAGTATTTCTAGGATGGAGTTCAGAGCTAATCCCGCCGCGACAATCCCGATAGTATTATTCCCGCGAACAGTATTCCGCTGTCAATTTGACCGATATATACAATCCCGCTCACGATAATCCCGACAACTAATGAGATAATCCCGCCATACAATGAAACAGAATTTAATGAATATAAATTATTGTTGCTATAACAACCGTGAAAATACAACAGTTTATCACTCAGTATCAAAATTAATAAACTTATGCATTCATAAATTCAAGCAGAAGCAAACTTCATTGGCTACAATGCTACAACGAGAACGGCAGTCATCAAATCAATGCATGCATGTGTCTTCTCTTTTATTATGAACATAGTGTAGCGGAGCAGCTACATACACATGTCACAATTCACAATATAGGTACATATCAAAACAGCCAGTCTGTCAACAGTACACAGCTTGTTGTCAAGGAGATGGATACTATTAAATAATAGGAGCATACAATTATTGTTTACTGAAGTTAATACAATAAAACTTGGTTCGGGAATATCGTCAGCGGGGTTATGGTTGGCGGGATTAAATACTATTGAGATCGGGATTAAATCATCGGGGTTGCTTCGGCGGAGTTATCACTGGCGGGATTGTCGAGGCGGGATTAGCTCTGGACACGTCTAGGATTTCTATGGAAGCTTTCATCACAGTTTGATTTCCTTGCTTGGACACGGAGCATAGAATATATGTACGTTCCAGGTGCTGGTATAAAGTATAGGTTTAACATTGTGTTAAACATAACAGGGGGATGCGCTTAATATTGTAATCTGATATTGATTGATAATAACAAGGGATACTGATATTTATAAATTGAGAAAAATTTGAGGGAGCGTTCAAACATTGGACTGAGTTCAGGAGTAGAGTTGAACTGTAGAGTGAGGATGTAGATGGCCCCAAAGAACGTAAGTATAGGGAGTGAGTGTGTGCATGCATGGTATTGCATAGGATGGGACTAGACAGGGGTATAGTATAGAGGCAGACGAGTGCGTATGTATATAGGACATGATTTGGTGGACTGGTATTGGATTTGTAGATGGAGTAAGTACATGAGAGGAGCAGAGTAGGAGAGGAGAAGAGGAGGTGAGACTAAATGAGACAGGAGCAGGAGTTGCAGTTGCAGGAGTGTAGAATAGAAGGAGTCTTGCCGAGCTGTGTTGGGGAGAGACGGAGTGAGTGGAGCTGTTGGTATTTGGTATAATGCTAGATCGACGCCTTGTCCCAATCAGTCCAATCCTATACCTTACATCGTCCGGACGGATCTTGACTCTGTGGACCAGTTTGGATGAGAGGTCACAGCCGCAGTGTAAACTCAAATAGTCATCATTACTCCTTCCCAGACTTTCAATATTTTTTTATTTTTTGTTCAGCTTTCCCTCACAAGGAAAGTTGGTTTTTTTGTTGGAGCAGTAGGAAGACGACTTCAAAAACGACCCTTTGTGCCTCGATATCTAATTCTTGTCCACACATTATTTGATTCGACGGTCAAAAAATATTACACGTCCCGTTATACTACGAGTAAGTAATATCATATTGTAAGTGCACTTAGTCCCGAACAATTATCCAACACTATCCAGCTCGTGAACATGTGCTGAAGTCTATTTATCCACAGTTTATTTTTATTTTACTCTTGTGTTATTTTAAAACCATCACCATTTTTCAGTACCCCTACTCACATCCCTCGTTTCTCAGTCAAGGTTCTGGAAAGGTGTCACCAATTTATTTCTCTATACTTCAGTCTGTGTCAGTACAGTAGTTACTTTACAACAAGAACGTGCTCAGCCCAAGGAATATTTTCACCTAAATACCATAGTTTCGGAGTTGAAAACATCCGTTCACCTTCCTGTCCGTTCAGTAGTGGGGCTAAAATTTTGTTAAATATTCAAGCTTCATCGACAGTCATAATCATTTCTCTCATTGTTCGATTGTGAAGTCAATTGTTGTTGGCAAGTGGAGGTGATCACAGGATCTTGGCCCAAGTCATATTTCGTTCCGTTTGCAAATTCCTCACTTCGTTTTTTTTGGGGGGAATTTTCGAAATCAGAAATAATTCATCGAGTATCTAAACCTGTGTTTTTGTAAAGGCCGAAATTAGTGTACAACTCCTCCAATCAATTCCCCTCTCAAGTCAAGGGTTCATGGAATATTTTATATACTGACGGCAAAGGTGAGTTCTCTTACGGCTTATCGTTCACTAACCTGATTATTAGTGTATTTTAGGACGGTGGAGTTGGAAAGGAAAAATGTGACACATATTCTGCCTTGGGAAAATGATGTTTAACAGAACTTCGGCCCAGCCCTACTATATACTCCTCTCCCTCACAGAACATGATTTCCAAATTATTATAGAGTATACTTGTCTTTCACAATTTTACTCGCAAGTGGTGATTAACCAAGGAAATCCTCGAAGATGACGGAGGAATTGCGAATTTGTGTCGGTTGTTGAGAGGAGCTTCGATGAGTAGTAAATAAATAGTAATGAGTCAGTCGTCGAAATTTGATTCAACTGGAATACTGTAATTGTAATAATTTAATATTACTCCAAGCCCCCCGTCTCAGGACATAGATCCTATAGGTTATCGAAAGGTATTTTATGAGAGAGTGGGAGAAACTTGACAAAGTTATCTGAGCTTGAGAACCCATAAATATTACACTTAATTAATGATAAATTATAATGTTAGTTTTATGTGAATCAGTGCAGTAATAATTATTACACAGGCAATCATTTATTCCTTTTTGATAACGTGGACGGCTTCCCGTTTGATAGGCCCAAATGAAGCATATATACAAATACAAAATATAAGTGTGATATTAGTATGACAAGCACTTAGAGGCATGATGATCTGTACTGGCTCCCTGTATTTGGGATAAGGATGGTTTGCTGATTGTTATTTGGGAGAATTCCAGTCAAGGGTTGTCAGACATAGGTTCTCGAGGTTCCGCCGTGAATCCTAATCATTCAAATATTTCCTATACTCTTTGTGCGAATAGTGAGTACATTGAACCGTGTTATAATTTTCAGTTATGATAGAAATTTTGAAAAAAAAAGAAGATCTAATTCAGGAGACAACTAGATATATGAGAATTTAATTGGGTTATTTTTCAATGGTCATCAACTGTGTCCCTTTTTGTAACAGGTTGATTATTTATTCCTTGATGGTATTGTTTGTGGAAACTACGAAGGGCTTGGGCGCTGGGAAAAATTAAGGAGTGGAAGTGTAGAAAGATATTGAATAGAAAATGTTAAATCAAAGCAGCGGAACGTAATTTTCATTGTTTTTTCAAGATTTTTTGTTGTTGTGACGATGCGATGGTTGCCTTTCGTGTGGAGGCAAGTGTAAGTACATGCACGTCAAGTAGGCAATGCTTTACCATAATTATATATATCTAGTGGTAAAGTAGTGTGTATAGGGAATTGTATGGGGATAGCTTGAGTCACTTCACTGCTTCCACTTGTCTTATGCGTATTTCATATTTGAAGGGAAAAATAAAATGTACATAAGTATGAAGAGCTTTTGCCATGAGACTGAGTAGGTATATATGTATGTACAGGTATATATATACTTATATGTATGAAGGACGAGTTCCTGTAATCCACTCCATGTAAGTATTTCGCTCTGCTATCTCTTTGGAAGAATGCACTTTTTGGCTGGCAGGCAGGAAGAGAAATCGTCCAAGTCAGTGTTAACAAACTATGATTAGATTTAACCAGCGACAAGACCTTTCTGTCCAACTTAATCTCGTACGTTTCACCTCTCTCTTTTCTCTCCCAACATTACATTCACGACTTTTCCAAGCATTTGTTTCCACAGCCCTAACACTCTCGTAGATATATATGTATTGGAGCAGTAGGATGCCAGAGTTTTTTCATAGTCTTTCTCTGAATTGTGTTACCCATTACCCCTCTCATTTTTTGGATTTAATGCAAATTCAGTTTGAAGGAAATAAGTCCTTATATACAAATTTGCTCCAGGTCGAATTCTTCCCATAAACGATTTCCCTACACCTAATAATTACTACCTGGGTGTGGAGAGCACTAATGAAATTAATGGATTTGATCTCGTTGGATGAGGCCATAATTTTTTAATCATATTATAAACGTAGTGTATTCATATATGATGCTTCTCCTGGATGGGATGGCTGATGGTAATGTAGAATATCCGGATTGGGAGAGGTCCCTTGCCAGGATTGCAGGATGTAAAAGATGAAGGAATTGATAAGATTGGATTGATTTACAGGTGAGAAGTGGTTGAGTGCGTGAGGTGTCCTCAGAGTGGAGAGTAAATAGTCTTAGAGTGGAAGTCTTGGTGTGGAAATGTCGACTTTGGCTGGTCCGGCAGCTCCAATGATGGGAGTGACCCATCATCACCATCACCATCAGTCACATCATCAGGCCGTCTTGGCCGCTGCTTATTTCCATAACAACAATCAACAGAATATTGGACTGAATTCTTCAGCCAAAACCAGCAATGGTGGTGGCTATGCTTCACCGGAACGAACTTCACCTGTCGATGTTCAGCCCGATCGTCCCATAGGCTACGGTGCCTTTGGAGTAGTCTGGTAATAGTGAATTTTTATCTTTGTCCATTACTTGTTTCATCGTTTCATGTCATATCATACAGAGGCACTTTTTTTCAAACAGCAGAAGAAATTTTATATTGGGTAGATATCTCGGGATTGTCGGGATATACTTACATACATATCTGTAATTACTTACTTCTATATAATAATTACTTATTTTCTTTCACATGGTACTACGAGCTTCCGTCGTTTCCTCGAGCTTATTTATTATTATTGCTGAATCTTCCAGCTGGTGTCCACCTGGTATCTATTATTGTAGAATTTTGCATTTGCGTAATTTCTACACCTGCCCTGTTATTATGTTTACCGTGTTTGAGGTAATGAGAACATGTTGGATTGACAATTATGAGCCGACAATGTCCAAGTAATCCTGGGGTTTCGGAGTGCCTGGTGAATTGAGTGGTGAAGGGACAGACTTATTTAGTATGTATTAGTAATATGGAATTAAACGTTGTGTCAGCCAGGAGTGGTTGCTGCAGAGAAAAGGTTGGGAAGGAAGAAATAGGCCCACATGTGTTTGTTGGTAAAGAAAGATTGTATTTCCCAACTACAGTCTCGTCGTCATTGTATGTCAAGTTCTTGAGAATTACGACGACGAGGAGGAGGCTTGAGGAAAGCTGGAGCAGATGCGCTCATTTTGGAAAAAATATGTATAAAAAAAACAAGGCAGATGTGAAGGAAGGCCACTTTTCTTCCCTTCCCAAGCAAACGTGAAGGAAATCGGAAGAAATGGTCCGGTCCATCGTCGGCAGAGCACTTATAGATACCTCCACAGCACCAGTTGGCTCCTTTATGTTTTCCTCGTTGTCTCCATCCATCCTCACTTTTCATTTACGTTGTATACAGGATAAAGTGTTGGTGTGTGCCTACACCATGGATGATTATGTATCACTAGTAGTCACTTCAAGTATTTTTTTTACACATGTAATAGACAGAAAAAGTACTTGCCTGGAAGAAACCATCTACATTTTCTATTTTCCAAGAAATTGAAGGTGCTCTTCGATGGAAACTGATCAGCTCTCTCTCTCTCTCTCTCTCTCTCTCTCTCTCTCTCTCTCTCTCTCTCTCTCTCTCTTTCTCTCTCTCTCTCTCTCTCTCTCTCTCTCTCTCTTACGTCGTGGAACATATGACTAATTCCAGTATGGCATCCTCACAGTAAGTTGACAGGTGTTCTTCGATGAAGCGTGCCTTTGCCCCGTGATAGTAATTTAAGGTTTTGTCTCCATTTTTTACTTTTTCCCAACTTTCAACTATTATGTACTACATTTGAACCCAACTCCTGTCCTTTTGTCGATGAGGCTTTTTTCAGTGGAAGGAGACTCTGGGCCACACGCGACCCTCTGGCCGGAGTCCAATGGCCTTGGAATTTCTTATATCTATATAAATTTCTCTTGATTCTCAATTAGAAAATTATTACAACTACCACCTGCGGGGCTCCCGATATCTGAGCTCGTGTATGTAAGCAAATCGAAACAAAGAATCATGTAAAAATTAGTCAAGAAGATTCAGAAGTTAGAGATGGTTCATTGAGCTGCTTGATGGATATGGATTGTTTATCAGCTTAGATCAAATACTTGATAAAGAGGAATATAGTTTTTTTTTGAATAGGCAGACCATTAAGGATGCTACATAGGAGAAACTGTAGGTATTTGTAATCACACATGTAAGTACGCAGGATGTTGGCTGGTTGAAAAGAGGCAGAAAGGAAGGTTGTTTCCACTGCGTAACTCCTCGTTTCACTTGATTTACAAGGGCAGGTGTACCCTTGGCCTTAGCAGTAGCAACAGACTCAGGTCAGTATTTGGAAAGAGTTGCTGACTAGCATTTCTCTGCTGAGGAGTGTGCTATAGTGTGTGTGTCTTTATAATATCCAGGTCCTTGTCTGTGTCTTCTATGCAGTAAACTATAAGTACGTGGAACAGTTTCCATTGAGCTTGTCTCACCCTGTCTAACAGTAGAAACTTGAGGCATTGTACTATTCATGGACTGGCCCTTGTGTTCCCTTTAGAGAGTGAGAGAGGAAAGAGAGAGAGAGAGAGAGAGTGAGTGAGTAAGTACTAGGACGCAGAGACATACCAATCTCCACACGTTACACTCAAATATTGAAAGATTCTTGTAGCCTGAAGGCTTCCGAAAATACCAGTATTTCTTCAGCTATCTAGTTTTCTGTTGATTTCCCTTGCGACATTTTCCACGTGAGCTAAATGATAAGCTATAACAAAAACATGATTTAATGGACGTGTTGGTAATATACAACTGTTCGGGGCATCAGTCTACATATGTACAAAGGTTGCTCCATTTGTAAAAGTATACATACTTATATGTGCACTCACAGAAGTCACAAAATAGTTAAGTAGCGTGTACACAAATATGCAAAAAAGATAGATATTATTATCTCATCTGTAACCCTTGGGTTTTCACTGCGTATCCATCCTGTGATTATTTTGAGGAAGCTGTATTTATAGATGATTGATAATGAGATGACATGGTACTTTCCAACTCACTCTAGTATGTATGCTCATGCATTGAGCTTTGAACTTTTTCCTCCCAAGATTTTAGAGATGCTACCTGCGTTTCCTATCTTATTGACTATAAATATGCATTGCAAGTGTATTGCCAGACTCGTACTCCTGGTTTCGCATGACTTGATCGACTACGTGGTAACTGGTAACGTGGTAATGGGAGGTTCGCATGTTCTTCTCAAAGGTGGGTCGTGGAAGTAATCTCTGGAAGAGCTGGAGACACAGAGAGTACATGTGATAAGCGGAAGAATTCTGCTCTGTTGTTTTAGATATGTGTGTGCATCGTGCATCATATACCTACTACGAGGCTGTGTACTGGACCTTGCGAGTCGATTTGGAAATACCACGCAAGATTGAAGAATAATAATTATTACTTAAAATAGGGAAAATTGGGTTGGAATTTGTTACTGTTGATGTAGATATTTCGTAACTTTTGGTAGAGACAAGTCTTTTGTATTATCTATAAGTATCTAGCTATACTTATAGGATATGGTTCTTTCCAGAATTCCTAGTCACATGATGGCTATGCTATGGAAAGTTAAAGTTCATTTAACTCTGAAATACTGGGATCCAACTATCCAGTGATTCTCAGTGGGAGATAAACTGATTGTTGTGTGCTGGAAGAGTACTTATGACTTGTACATGATCATACTCCGGAGAACATGATGCTCTTTAATATAGAATATATTCTCTACTGGGTTATATTTGGATGCTGTTGTTGTTGTCTCTACCCCTTCCCTTCGCTCCACATCCAATACGTGTATTTAGTTTATCTCTGTGGGTACCTTTATTTGAAGATGCCCAAATGGGGACTTAAAAGTACCGATGCTGGATTTGGTTCGTCTGTCGAAGGTTACTGCTGCGGGTGCAATATTGTTCAATGCTGTCCCTTTTTCAACCAGTTGTTCGAGAGGAAGGGAAGGATTTGTGTTCTATTGTACCGTTTGCCGTCTCTCTCTCTCTCTCTCTCTCTCTCTCCACATACACACTCGCTCTCATCATGTATACCCTAAACGGAGGAAACTGAACCGATGTCCTGTAAACGTATCTTTCTACTTTTATGTACCTGTATGTATTAGAATGGGAAACCCCCATGCACAGGATACAGAGCGGCGTAGAGGAGGAAAGGCCTCTCTTTGTAAACCCTTGGTTATAAAATACTCAGAAGTTTTTTCGTAGGACGGGAAGAGGACGACTGGAGCTGTTTCCCAGGCTTTGCCACTCTCACTCCTGTCTATAGTCAGAGTTCCCCTGTCTATAGTTGTCCATAGTGATTAACCGGGTCTGCCGTCTTCAACCCCATGTATGATTTCAGCTTCATCGCCAGTTGACTCACAACTACCACATGATGAAGTTCAGGATGATCAAGTGACGGTGCGGACGGAACCTTTTGAACACCCCTGCCAAGTACAGGGAGTTGTGGAGTAGACAAAGTAGGATTCTTGGATCCTAACTCACTCACTCACTCACTCACTCACTCACAATCAGTGCATGTGCTCATCCCCCTTTCCCTTGTTTCTTCCACACCACTCCGAATGTTTAAAAGGTTGGAAGTTGGTTCGGTCTCAATCGGTCAGATTACACATTACTCCTGATTGGAAGCTCGGGGCCAGTATGCAGGATAGTATTGTTAGCTCCCGCTAGTTATTTTACGTTGAATTAGGTTTACATCTTTCGGAAATTTTAGTATCGGAAACATTTAGCAGTTGAGGTTTTTATACTGGAGAGAGTTAGGCCTCTTGTTAATTTGTATGGATTTATTTATAGGTATTGTATTTTATATTGTTACATATAAGTCTCACTGGGAAATCATGAGCAGGGTAACAACTAAGTTTACGTTAAAAAATACAAGTGTTAGGGACGTATTACTCATTCCTCTTCGGCGGAAGTTAAAGGAACAATATATATAGAGTTATTATGCCTGAGTAAAGAAAAATTGTTCTATGTTACATCATATAGAGTAACATTACATACGCCTATTATCCCTGTACTGATGTAATGGAGTCGATGCTAACTTTGAGTTTGTAGGATGTACAAAGCTCTACACCTCCACCGGTTGCTGATTCTTCAATTATTTCAAGTCTTTTACCTTCCGTTCCGTTCCTTATAATTTTACATGGTCAATGACCAATGGCCATTGTTCATTTTTGTTTATTTTACAGTTTAAGTTATTGAGGGGGAAAAAATCTCTTGAAGCTACTCTACTCTGGCCATGTCATATGAAATTGAACTAGATTGGAGGGATGTATCTACTCATACTTGTATCTATCTATGTATGTATATTCTACGTATAATTATATATATAGGTATATGTTAGAGTGTATTGATTTTGATTTGGGAACTGGAGCCTTGGTGTGACGTCAATTCTAGTCCCCTCTGATTCAGTAGCGTCGAGAATTTGTGAAGAAGTATCAATAACACGGGTAAAACTAGCGTTTCAAAAACTTTGTTCATAAATTCTCTCGAAAAGAGCTGGACTCTGTAATGTTGGGCTCGGAGGAGTTATTGTTAAAATGTCCAAATGTCCTTAGTCCTGTGAGAGGGACTGTACGTTCTTTGGGTGAACTACCTCTCTCTAATCTTTTTATAAAAATATGGTTAGTTAGGTGGAATCTATCCTCGTCTAGTGCAGTGGAAATGTATTGTTTTGTTTATTTATGTTTTTATTGAATGTTAAAAATCTATTCTCTGTTAGGAATGTGGATTAAGAAAGTTTTCGAGGGTTCAAGGATTCTCTCTGGGAAGAAATAATAAAAGGAAATGGTGGGTTGTTGTTTCTTTGAAAAGCGCGTCCTTTTTAGACCTTTTTCTCTTCCCATTTTTATTAGTAAGCATGGATGGAGGAGCTTATGGAGAATGGAGAGATGGTTTTTGTGTATATAATATGATTATATATAATGTTTTTCATGAACAGAAGCAACGTCCTGGCTGGATATTGGACTTAAAAAGCTCCTCATTGTATGTATATATTCTACATATGTATGTAGATATACATTATGTAGAAGTCGATACTCCTCTCTCTGCGTCCCCGTTCTTCGGCTAATTGTTTGGCTGAGAAAACATGAGAAGCGAAGGTTTAAAATCTGTTTTGTCATGTTTCACCCTTTTTGGACTTTTAGAGTTTCCAATAGACTTGCATTTGAGTTCATGCCCCTCATTCTTTTCTTGTTCGAGGAGTTTCGTGTATCTCCTCCATCCGTTCATCATTCCTTAAGTGCGTGGAAATATATGGGCAATTTTTACTCTGCATTGGTGAGTCCACTTTTAAACGGTAGTGTGCATCCGTGGTGGAATCATATACGCGTGAAAAATGAGAAAATTCATAAATGTATGTATGGAGAATGAGAGCACCAATTTATTATTATATGCATGGTTGTTTTTGCTCTTTGTCTGCAAATACATTAATTTAATGCATTAAATCCAGGGTTGGCAGTTTTAAAATATTTTTTCCACCTTGCATTTTACTTTGCTAAAAATTCATTATCAACAATAATTTTCAAAAAGAGAAACCATGATCCGTTGAGCAGAGTGAGCATGTCATCAATGTGAGTAATGCCGGAAATGCCAGGGTCTTTTTCATAGGAATGAATCCCGAATGATTGTACCTCCACAGATATGAATGTGAATCATATATCTGTATTGTTATTTTTTGGGGTGAAAATGTTTTGGTGAAAGAGGAAATTCATCTGCCGCTTCCTTGTTATTTTCTTGAAGAGGAAACTATAGCTAAATGCAGAGGGAAGTGGATGTGAGATTAATGAGATTTTGGTGTTTATTGTTAATACAATGGAGGGGGCTCTCTGTGATGATTTCATTATTTGTAAAAGTAAAATATTAGGAGGGAAGAAACAAGTTTTGGAGTTTGACAAGAAGAGATCGTACTTCATCCAGGGCAAAAGTTGACATGGAGAGTTTTTTGAAGACCGGTGAAGGAAACTGGTGTAGGTGTGGGTACATGTGTATACGTAAGTATGTATGTGTATTTAAATCCTCAATTATGTGTATAATTACTTGGTGAATGTGTGTAGTTTGTGAGTGTGGGGACTAGAGGAGTCAATGCGTTTGCTCATTATTCTCTACAATATTATGATTATTCTTGCTTTTGCTCCTCAAGCGAAATCCTCGGCTGTTGACAAGAGATATTTAGAAAGTCGTCGTACAAGGGAAATTCGTGGGAATTTGCCTCAACTTGCTGCGCTTGGCTTAGCAAACACACACATACACACACACACACACACACACACACATAGATGCATACATACATACATGCATATACTTAGATATATCCATATAAGTCCAAGTAAGTGTATACTTACATAAACACAATTATTACAGGGAGGAATCATGTGAAAGAAGGCAGAATGGGAAAATATTTCTTATAAGTTTTTTTCCCCCCTTGCTCAGGTATGTAGATTATCCACAGGTTGTATACTTATCTATTTGACATGTACGTCCATATGTATATAAGTGCATACATAGTTTTTAAAATGAAGAGATCCTTACAGCTCCCGCTCCTGACTCTCGTGTGGTATAGTATAGGTACAAGCAGCGTGTAGAAAGTGCAGGAGGGAAGTCACAATTCCCAACGCATGCATTTGTGGGTATAATGAGGTATGAGGTATGATTTCGGATTATGTATTATCTATATACTTATAATTATATATACATATAAGTATAGGTATGGTATTTGTGAATGTATACAAGTATCTCCTATATACCGTATATAGGAATATGTTTGTTGAATCATAGGGCTTCTGGTAAAGAGCTGATGGGCTGCTTTTATGTAGTGAGTTAATCTCATGAATGGAGTTTGAATTTTGTCAAGAATAAGACTTGGTTCCTAACACGTCTCATTTCTGCAAACTCCACTCCGTATCTATTTACATGTAAAATCCATGGAAATCCCAACTGGTGCTCTATGTAGATTCCCTGAGTGTGTCTGTTTCTCTGTGTGTTTGCAATTGGAAACTCATATTGAAGCGTGCCTTGAGAAGATTTTCTGTGTATACAAAAGTATTGTTTACAAACGGACCGACTTTCACTCATCTTTTGCGTCTACTTGCTCCCATCATTTGTATATTGGAATTTTGTAAAAGTTAAAAAGAATGATGTTACACAGATCCTCTCGAAATCATGCATTCCCATCCCTACCCCATGCCTCTACTTCTACTTGTAGTTCTCCTTCATCTCCCTCTCAACTGACAGCCATGAGAGAATATTGGCAAAATCACGGAACAGTGCGTGGCGTTCTCTCCCAAAAGATTTGTATGCAGTACTTCTTCGTATGTATGTATGTAGATAGTGGAAAAGTAGACCTGATGGACTTGCTCATACACAAGTAATAATAATAATAATAATAATTTTATGCAGAGATATTTCTCATTTTTATTATAAAAGCTACTAAGCAAGTTCGCAAAAACGTGCAGATTACTCTTGCTCGCAAACACACACACACACACACGCTGGCGAAATTCAAGACTTGACTTAGGAAACATCTGACGAGCATTACGTTTTGATTGAAATTCTTGTTGGATTAGATTCGTGAGACTTGTACATCTTTACATCTTGTACCATTCTACAATATTTTTGAAGTAATATTATATTCAATGAGAAAATGAGGCATACACTGACAGTAATATTACATACAAGGTATAGGTATAGTTTCTACAAAAAATAACTACTTGTACTGGTGTAGTCAGCTATTCCTCTCTTGAAAGATGTATCCATTAATTTAAAGATGATTTCCAGTAGATTAATGCTAATTAATAAAACAACTTGTTATTATAAATTAACTGTTGACATAATTCTTCTTCTCCTTGCTGTAAATCACATCTCCAGCATTGCTTGTAATTACGATGGAAAGTGATATGCGTGTAGCTTTTTCCAATTCCTGTAGTACTTATAGTGTAGTCCTTAAGAAGGAATAAAGGGATGGGCTATATCACAGGTTATAAATATGGATGGACGTTAATGTAGTAGCCATTATTGGTAGGAAAGAATACATTATGACTTACTATACTATACTGTACTGTACTGTACTGACTACAAGGTGGAGTGTGGCTTGTAATTTACTAAATTCTAGAGTAATAATGATGGGAGCTACATACTTATATATCTCTACATATAGTGTAGATAGATATGAACTTACGGTTTGAAGCCTGGCTGAGACGTCGTTACTTACTACAGTTACTGGTTGCTGAGAGTGTGTTGAATATTTGGAAGATCGTGGCAAAGACTTACTTACTTTATTACGAGTTACGTAATGTGCAATCTGTGACCTAAATTTTCCTTGTGGAAGCAAATGGAAGTATTCCGCCATTATAATATTCAAGTCTGAACTCATTCTTACATGAGTTGGGCCAATACCTGCATGTACAAGTATACGTGTCTATAGGTATGTCAGTAATTATAAATATGTAGTACAGGTGCACGTCTACGCACAACTGTAAAATCCTCGGTATTATGAGAGACTTGAGTGAGTTCATAGTTTGCTATTGTTGCGAATTACACACTCGGCTTAATTCTTGCAAACTCAGGAGAGTGGCTTTTTCATGGGGTGTACATATACACACTCGTGTTGTGTACAGTAAGTACATTGCAAAAAAAAAAAAAACCTCTAGGAGGACTTGGCAATGCGAGGGCGAGAATGAGAAACCAGAGAAGTCGTACTATTGCATATCTCTAGAGATACTCGAGTATGGTCACAATTGGGGATAAGGCTATCGAGAACTAAAAGAGGGCTCTCTTCTTTCGACTACTAATACTTATATAGAGGAGATACGCGACTACTCCGTGAGCTATGCTATAGCATATTCGAGAATTGATGAGATTACTTGGAAGAAGTGAGAAGGGATTTCCTTAGACGACCCAACAAACTCACATTGTTTTGCTGGTCTTGGGAATTAAAGAGAGAAATGTCTTTCCTTTTTGAAGGAGAGGAACCTCTGGGTACAGTTAGGAGATAAGTCAAATGTATTTCCGCTCTTTGACAGCTATTAATTAGTGTCCCTAACTCCGTCTGCATACTACACAGAGTTTTTTTTTAGTGTGTGTGAGTTTAATAGCAAGATAGGGAGAGATTGCGAATTTTTATTTGCAAATAATCTCCAATGTATCTCTGTACAATGCGAATTGAAATGTAGGTCAGTTCTTGTGTCTGTCTCTGCTTGATCACCTACAGCCTCTCTCTCTCTCTCTCTCTCTCCCTCTCTCTCTCTCTCTGCGCCATGTAAGTATTTCTATGTATGTACCTACATACGTCTCTACCTCTCACTGTCTGTCTCGCTCTCATCCCTGGTGTCTCACAATCAGTAGAGTACAGACTACTATTTAATGTAAAAGTATATCCTATATATTATGCTGAATGGAGAAGGTACAAGGTAAGAGTGAGTGTAGATATGTACCTGTACGTATGTTTAATAGTAATTATTACACTTAAACCTTGTTCATAGGGTATATAATCTACATATAATTATCTATAGTATCTATGTGTACTTGAGCAAAGAATCTCTATATATGTAGATACATAAAACTACATGTAAGTATAAGATTTAGCATTGTAAAGCCCAAGCACGACTCACCATGTACCCTACGTATAATTACGTATGTATGTATGTATGTATGTATATGTAGAGTATGTACTTACATATAGGTGGATACATTAAAAAGGATTTTGTGAGTGAATTTCTTGCCCTACTCTTTCTTGCGTCAGTGCATGCCTTCACTCTGACTACTCTGAGTCTACTCCAATAGAAATTGCTGGGCTATTTTTATGTAAGATTCAGAAATATATAAGTATCTACCTCCTTCAAGGATTACGAAATGCGTCAGGATTTCACTCGGGATTGAGACAACGTAGGGCTGATTGGAATTATATTATAGTGTAGGAATGATTATTACTACTCTAGCAATTAATGATTGCACGACATGCCTTCTTCCCACGTATCCCGTCCATACTTCTAATATTTATTGTATCTTGTATATATTCCGTCTTACGTGAGAACCTAGGGCAGCCTCAAGATTTAGTTGACTATATTTTATTGCAGGAGCAATTGACCAGTAGCTTTTATAGCGGAGCGTATGATAGTTTATAACTTTGAATGTTTTTTTTTCTTCTCTTGTAAGAACGTGTAATAATTATTATTTCTACTGTGTCAGGCTGTATAGGAAGTGGAGCTATGGATGGATCAATTCTGCCAATACTCATCTCAGTGCTTTATTGTTGACTGACTAGTAATTTTTTATGGTTATACAGCATTATACTTGAGCTAACAATAAGGTGACGGTATTATGGAAGGGTTTTCTCTTTTTAAGCTTGCTAGACATACCTGATTTCTTTGTGGAGGGAAATCCTTTTTTTTATATTTTTTACGAAGGAAGACTCTTGCAAGAGTTTGTAGTTGAATGAGCTTAAAATGTTAGAGAGAGAGAGGTATGTAAAAGTATAGTGAGTAATGTGAGAGCGACAGGGAGATGGCCTCGTCTCCTCAACCTTTCCTTCCGTCCATTATTTTTGTTTCACCTTCAAATTAGATGCACATAATAATTAACAATTGTCTTCTTTCACTCCGGTCGCTCGCTGACTCTCCTGCCCCATTGTGTGTACACAGAGATTGTAAAGTGTCCACTGATTAGAATATTTTTACATGAGAGCACTAACAAACTCTATCTATACTTTTATCGTTACGGAGTAGTCTTGGAAGATTATTTTATTGAGTTGTTTGGGAGGCTCATTCCGAGTATTCAGAGATTTAGGAAATAAATAATATGAATATATGTATATCTATGCCTCTGTCAGTACAAAGTCCCGTTGTCAGAGCATGTCGTTTTATCAAGGAAAATCCGACTCCGGTAAATTGTAGTTTTATGATTTGGTAGCGTATCCTATCCTCTTACTAGTTCTATTGATGTATGGAAAATTTGGACAGGTTTTGAAAGTTCAGGGCTGGAGGGGACAATTAAGTACATATAAGTATGTAATGATGTTGTGACATTTACGACTGTAAACTGTAATAATTATGACTCAGGTAATTCCTTATATACTTTTGCCATTGACTAATTACATGCTTTCCCAGATTTATCCGAAATGAGCGGAAACTGGAACTTAGGACAGGTCAGCTGGAATTTATGACTGTCTTGCTCACTTGTAATTCCTTGGCCTTACATCGGTCCTACCGTCAGAGGAAACTCTGATTGTTGGATTTTATTATTTTCCTCTAAGCTCTGGCCCCTCATCATTGACGTCGTACTTACAGTATCGAGGGGAAGATAGAAGAAAATATAATAATCATTGCTTGTTGACTCTGTCAATGGCCTTTCATACCTAATCACCTCACATTGACGAGTAGGGTGAACTTGAAATTCTTCTACATTTCTCCTCTGTCAGGGTCCAAGGAAGGTCTCTGTAAAGTTGGCATTCCTCAAGTACCATGTACACTGCAAGGTGAGGCACTAACTATGTAGTAAGGTTGTGGTGTCTGTACACAAAAGTAAGTGTACAGCAACTATGTACATAGATATACAGTACATACGGTATGTGGATAGATGTATAGTCCTCGTGGGGAGCTCTCTTGCCGTGCCAACCCAGAGTCAAAGCCTCTCAGCTCTGATTGAAGGAAGGAAATTCCAAAGTTTTTCATACTCTCATCTCCAGCTCCGAATTTATTTACAAAAAAGTTCAAGTTTGAAGTATACTTACACTTACTAATGTGAGTGTTCAGGAGAAGGGATCTGCATTGGATGAGTATCTACATATGTTCCTACACTTAATGTAATTATCGTATAAGTATGTGTAGATTGTAGATTTGACTTCTCTGTGAAACAAGGATGGGCTCCTCATGAAATCGCGTAAATAAGCCATTTGGTTTTCAGTTATTTAAACATTAATGGGAATAATTTATTATTGGAGATAATGAGAAATCCTTTTGAGGGCTCTCTGGTTACTACACGCTTTTGAACTTGTGCTGGAGGTGGCCTTGCTATGTGTCAGGTTCAGGATGCGCTGTGGTCGGGCGTTGGTGGGAGGGGAAAGTATGTACATACAAAGTTATACTCACAAATAATTTCATTATATACTTATATACTAAGATCTAGTATATGAGAGAAAGAATTTTTACCGTAACACTGGGCTCTGCATGTGTAGAAGGAGGCGGAGGAGGGAATTTGTTAAAGGATGTTGGAATTCCGTTTACAAGTCTTTCTCTCTCTCTGTCTGTATATACATACGTATCCATGGTCGGTGTGGTGATAGTGCTTATGAGGGTTGGTTGGTCCATCATTCCCTCTAGTTTGGGATGTTTGCGTGGTGAGGGTATCTACAAAGACGTAAAGAACTCCATGGATACATCTACAGATAATTATGTATGTGGAGGGCCTGTATAGTCTTCTACGTTGTTTCATGCCGGAGTTGAGAAAAGGGAAATCCACGTGGGACAAGGTTCTTCTTGTAAGTAGTTAATATACTTTAGTCCTCACCTGGAAGGAACCTCTAAGTATAGATATATATAGGTATCTATATCTACTTATATATGATGAAACTGTTCTGGTCTTCGTCTTCGGAATTTCCAACCAAGAAAGGGAAGTGCTCTCACAACAGAGACTCATCTGGAGAAGGAACATTTTCTCACATGTTGTGAGTATAGCCGGGCTCTATTCTTTTGACTCTGGGCTGGGAGTAGGCTAGTATTGAGATCTTATATGGAAGTCAAAGGGAGACTTGTACGAGAGACATGGGATGGAGAAAAAGGAGCTGGGCTATTTACAAGAAGGGTATGCATATGTAGTAAATATTATGTATGGGATGAGATGAGAGTTTGAGAAGAAACCCAGACGAAAGTGTGTATGCAGATACAATTATAGGAACCACTTTCCGTCCGCTCATAACCGCCGCTCTCTTCCCAGTCCACCACTACCAACTACCACCACTACCACCACCAGCCTTGGATTTAGTCAGCACTGGATTTGGTAATGCCGAGTGCTGGAATGCGGCATTTCTTTTTCCCTTCCTTGTCTTCCATAAGAAAATCATCTGGTTGCTCGGGAGACAATCCAAGGAGTGGATTTCGGAGGTGTGTGTGTGTGTGTGTGTGCTATGCATTCCTTTTCACATCCTACATAATTATGTATCTATGTACGTGCATATATTTACTTGTACCTAAAAGTATAGCTTCCATAAAGTAAGTCTTAGAATTAGTGAGCTTGAGTTGAGATGGACTGTTTCCTATGGACAGTTCCTCCAAAGGTAATCATCGTCCGTGCGTTTTGTCTAATGATGAAAGCTATGCACTTAGTACTCCTTCCATTATTATTAGTAGTATTGAGGGAGAAATTGAGGAAATTATCCCCTGGCTCTGACGACTGCATTTTTCTATAAAGTGTGAGCAAGAAAGTTGATCTACTATAATTAAATAATATATAGGTGTATGTAGCCCACACACGCTGCGGAAATGTGACTTGAAGATGATCCTCTCCGTCCCTGAAAATTGCAAGGTTTCTTCCATTTGCTGTACTTATACTATTAACATGTTTTGGTTTGACAGGAAAGTCAGGCCTGAGCACTTTGCTCCTGAATACCCCAAACTAATAAAATATATCTCTCTAAGAGATGTACCAGAGACACTTTTATATCTATGTAGGCCTTTGAGACAGTTAATATCCCAGCCTTCAATGAAATGAACGAACCTTGTGAATGAAAGACTCTACTGTTTGGGAGGATTGATCAGGGCCAATATCTGATTACGGCATATTACATATAATACTTATATAATAAGTATCTGTTAATGATTATTAGTTTGATAGATTGAGGGATGGAGGAGACTAGCGACTAGCGGTGGGGCTGGGTGTTAGAGTCTGATTAATTATTAGGAATAATGGCAGTGTATTGCCCTCTTCGTCGTGGTTGCAGCATCCGCTCCCTTCCCATACTCCGCTCATTAACTCCTGATATCGAAAGTATTCACGGCCAGAGTTGATATTTTTAGCTCTGCAACTTTTATCAGGAGAGTGTGTGGTGTGTTCGGAGTAGTTTGTAGTAGTGCTGGGAATTGATGAAGATGCTGACTAAGTCAGTCTGAGGCCGGAGCATGTATGGGGAAGTCTATGGGTCATAGAAATGTGCACATGGGAATGTGAAGATCATTGGATGTTGGGTTCCACGTGTGTGCCTGAGTTTTTGAACTGTCAACTCTCCGTTTAGGATTCATGGCCTGGACTTTTTTGGTGCTGTGTGGAAAAGTGTAATGCTTGATGATGCATAGAGATATCCATTTGGCATGTTTTAAGAAAATGGTTGATTTCATCAGACTGATACCGGGTTTTCATGTTTCTCTTCTCTGTAATGGTATGTACATGTGGATAGCTGTAGTTGGGGACATGGTTGGAGTGTTTATTTTCGCACGAAGCCATATCGAGTTGTAGGAGACACGTTCATATTCCTCCCTCTCCAGAGTGTGCCTTCTACGTTGTTAAATGTGACATATATGTAGGTATGTAGACACATCAGTATGTGGATTCTTACTTATATGTATTTCATTACATATATGTATATCCTGGTATGGTGCTAGTACTGGGTACTACTCATGTTTACTCACATACACCGTATTGGAGTAGGATGCTTGAATGCTTGTAGGAACCTCATAGGAGGACATGTGTGTGAGGAGAACTCCTTGGAATTACTGTCTTGTCACCTTTCCTCCTGTATTCGTATTCACGTGTCCCGTAAGTCGACTCCTGCCTCGTGCATTCTCTCCTTTTCCTCCGCTTCAGCCCCACAAAACCACGTCATTCGCACTATAAGGAAAAGCCAGGCTTTATCCCATGCACGATGCTTTTAATAGGTGCACTGGTGCACATATATACTTACAGCTATATAATAATAATTATTAGTATTATTATTGCTACCACACTAGAGCCTATCTGGAAGAGTTTGCTCGGGTTTCGTGTGTGACTGTGTGAGGGAATTTGCTTATAAGAACACCTCCATAGAATAATTACATTTATGAACCTGAAAGGAATAAATGGGAAGCAAGGGGAAGGAAAACCTTCAGTTTACTCTGTATTTGGATATGGCACTGCATGACAAATTAATGTCACTAATTCATTCTTACTACTAACACTATAACGTTCAGAAAAGAAGGATGTGTGGAGTCTCAAGGATTCATAATTTTCAAGGAGGCTTTAATTCCATACGTAATAGGGATTGGAGTGTGGCGGAGTTCTTTCCCTATGCAGTAGTTGTAGGAATAGAACAGAACTTAATTGAAGATATAAATATCTGTAGTATTGGAACCTCCTAGTACTATACGCACTTATATGGGGGATAATGGATTGATTTTTTCTCTCTTATACCTATATATGTATCTATAGATACTTATCCAGGAACTCCGCAGTGGGACTGAGAGAAGCTCAGCTGGGTGATACATAATTAGTATTGATAATGGTTACAAGTAGATATCTAATAATTATATGGATAAGTACACATACACACTGGTTATGGATGCAGGAGTTATTGTGCATTCTGGTTTTGCTTCTTGAGATGGAGCCTGGTTTGGAATTTTCCAGGGAGATATGATGACACAAGAATTGATATGTCTTGTGGTGAGTGTCGGCAACTGCTCGAGTCTGCTTTTATATATGATATCGCGGGCGTATTTGCTACATGATATCGGAAGTGTTAGAAGATGTTGATACTGAGTTGTGGATGTAAAAAAGTTGGGGGAACGGGAAGATGAATAATAATTATTGTAAGTGGAGTAAAGTTAAATTTATCCTTAAATGGTGTAATCGGCCGTTGGGTGTAGATGACTCCACAACTATGTATCTATATGTACATAAGTAGTTCTAGGGCTGATGGGGTTCAGCTATGAGGAGAGTGTCTGCTTGGTGCATGGATGATGGTAAAGTTAGTTGGATTTCCACGAAAGTCCACACTCCACAGTAGAATATGTGAGCACTTTGGAGAGCATAAACCTACTTTCGTGATAAATTCCTGATAAGGCTCCGCATCCACATGTAGATAGATATTACTACGTACTTGCTTGGGAGTCCATGTGAAACTTGGTGTTTCAAGTCAAAGGCATCTCTATCTATCTATACGTCGTATACCTTCTCTTTATTCTCCTCTCTTCCTTCGTTCAGAATCAACTTAGTTCTTCATAAAATGTGCTTATGGCTAAAGTGGCTTTCGTATCTCTCTCTCTCTCTCTCTTTCTCTCAGTGAGTAAAGGGCATCGACATTACTTTTTTGCTCTGCAATGTGTTCTCTCTCTCTCTCCCTCTCTCTCTCTCTCTCTCTCTCTCTCTCTCTCTCTATTTCCTCGCCTCATACAAGTGTGTATGGTATGCAAGGAGGGAGAGGCGGAGGGAGGGGAAATGTTTCTCAGTCTTTTAATGGAAACTTGGAATATTTTGAAAAGTGCAAGAGTAATGACATGTGGCAAGTCCTAGTTTGTTAGACTCGATGCATCCCATAGCCTCAAAAGATACGTAGGTTTTGTGTCTCGGTGTGTGTCTATGTCTATATCTATAGGTTTATACTTCTTGGTGCATTATTTTGAGCCGCCCAAGCACATATTATCTCTTCCTCTTGTATTTTCTGCATGTTGGGTGTTGCTGTTATTTCCTGTCCATTCCATTTAATATGGAGGAGAGGAGGAATGTAAGGGTGAGCATATAGGAATGCAGAGATTATCATGCGTACACTTCACCTAATATTACTGGTAGTACTGCGGGAGCAGTGTGTGGCAGTGATCCATTGCACAACATCCCACTGTAAACTACTGAGGAAGAGAAGATGCGTAATTACGCGTGTGTTTTTGAAGCCTGGATGCACTGGTGGTATTGGTTTTTGAATTAATGAGATGGAGGAGATGGACGGACTGAGAATCTCTCTCATACTACTACTACTACTACTACTACTACTACTACTACTACTACTGAACTGATAGAAGGCTTTTATAAACTTTTCGTCTCCTCTTCCGCCCGAAACTCCTGCACGGAACTCACGGTTCACCTTCTCTCTCCCCTATCCGCATCTCTCATTTAATCCTCTGTATGAATGATTGAAGGCAGTCGATTTTCTACAATAATGATCCCTGTAAGTTCCTGTGTGTAGCAATAGTTTGAATAATATGGATTTGAATTTGAATCCCATGTAAATATCTCTAGATATGTCTAATAGACAGAGAGGGAATGGTGGGAAATATACTTTAAGAGCCTCTATATATTGAGGAGTGTGGGACGTTGGAAGGGATTCCGGGGATGTTTGACTGAAGATGGAAGGGAGAGATTTCGGAAGTTGTTGTTAGTCCATGACATGGTCGGTTAAAAATAGCAGGGACATAAGAACACATATCCATTTTGTATTTGGTGAGTTTTTCCTTTGTGGTGGAAAGGAGAGAAAAGTGCGGGCGTGTGTGTTCAAGTTCCTCGTCCTCAGCAGTGTCTGTAATTATGTTGTAAATATGCGAATGTGTAGATACTTATAGCTCTGTGTTCGTCAGATACTTACGTATAGATACATCTAGCTACATTATACCTACTACTTGTTATTATTTATATCTATCTGTTATACAGATATATACGTACAAGTGCATCTCAGGAACGGAGCGTCTTGCAATTGTGAATCTCATTATAGGAAGGAGAGGAAATGATAATAATATATGAGAATGATTGTGTGAGGGATCTGACTCCTCCTTCCTACACCTTCCAGACGCATTCTTTGTGGTTGTGTCGTCAGCTGAATTGTCAGAAAATATATCGGGGCTGTCGGAATTTGTCTGCAATTTTCTTCTAGATAAAGCTCCTCTGTAGTCTCTCCTTTTTTTTTTGTATTTTTTTTATTCGCACTCCACTTGTTTGTTTCTTCCGGTGAATGTATTCTCTTCCCAACTTTTCGCAACTATGAAAGGAGAAAGTATGTACCTCTTGTCCCCTTCCCTTCAATAGGGATTTTGTAGGAATAGTCATGTCATAATTATTATATCTATAATATAATAGTAATAATAATAATAATAATTATTATTATTATTATTATTACTACTACTACTACTACTACAAGGAACGCCGCACTGAAGCTGTAGAACATCCAATTAATACTTCAAAAGAGTTTCGGGTTATAAAGGTATAGATTTTAATGATTTTAGTTTAGAAATAAATTGTTAATAATAAAAAAAAAGAGACTTAAAAGAGTGTTTAGAAGACCATGAGTGGAGTACATGTTATGTAGGATAGAATGATGTATGACGAAACTGGAACTTTTCCAGTTTCGTATTCATCTCCCTTGGTGTCAAATACATGGAATGAGGTGGAGTTGGGGATGAAGCCTTTTAAATTGAAATACAGTCCTAGCTCCCATCCTTGTGAATAGAAGGGATGAATAGGAAACTGATGGAATAATATATAAATATGAATGTTTTGTTGGGTCTTGGTTTGTCCTGTTCTTCTCACCTGTTGTTCATGTAATATTTACTTTACTTTATAGCCATAAGTAGATATGTGAGTATACTATTCCATATCGGCAGAGTCAATACTATATAAGGGATGACCAGTGCTTTGGACAGTATGTTGTAGAACTATGCCCATATTTCCCATATGAGTTGAGACAAATAAATGTAATTCCATGCGTGTTATAATGATGTATGCACATACATATGTAGGGACAGGGGAGATTTGAAAAGAAGGATGTGCAATTGACTCTTCTTCTGACGGAATTGAGGAAATATAATAGGGCGGTGGTGGAGAAGGAAATGAAATTGGAAGTTGTAAATGGAGGAAGCCGAGGACTAAGAAAATATCTTATGGGAGAGAGATGGAGAGGACTGCAAGAGGATCAAGTGCGGATTTCTCTCACGATTCGTCGTGATAAGCCCATTGGCGGTGTGATTTTTGTTGTTGTTGTATCTGTAGTCTCAGTCGTCAGTGCAATTTGCAAGAGTTGTCGTCTCCGTTACATGTGCAAACATTCCGAGTCTTACGTATTTACATTCCGCATTATTTTAACTCCAACGTGTGTGCTTCCGTCCAACCTGTCGCTTTCTCATGATGCATAGTAGTAGTGACTGTGACTGCGTTTCTATTCCCTTGGGACGTTCGGACGTATTATTCTTGTATGACTCTCTTGTCGGAATTTGCCTTTCCCTTCCAAGTACTGCATCGGCACAGAATTTCCTAATAATAATTATTTATCTACTTTAGTGTATGTATGTAGCTTTTGTGAACGGAAATCCATTAGTTGTTATGGCTAATGGCTTCTTTGAATAAGAAGTAGATGCAAGGCTTTTTTTACTGTATGATTATTATAAGGTAGCCATTATTGTGTATTTTGACCAAGTTCTCAGCCCATTTGATAGAATTCGTGATAGTGGTATCTCTACATGCAAGTAATGTAAGTGTGTGTGTTGTGTGTGTGTGTGTGTGTATGCATAGAATTCCCTCGATTCAGTTTTTTGAGTTCATTGGGAGCACTAAATTATTTTCGGCCTGGTCTTCTTCTTCTTCTTCTTCTTCTTACTCCTCTATTCATGTGTTATGCGTCATAGTCCTGGTATATTATCTGGTCGAACTGCTCTTTAAAGAATCTCTCGGGGTTGCTGAACGTGTAATAATTTAATGGATTCGGACGGTTGCTGAAGGAGCAGTTAAAATAGTGGCGCATCTAACAACACGAAAATATTCTTGTTTTTTTTTTACCATCTCCTCCAAATAATGTTCATCATAACTTTTCAACCTCACCTCTTGCCCAGTCTCTCAAACTTGAATTTCTTGAAAGGAATCGGAGGTTGAGACTACTATATATATATAATATGATTTTGCACTGCAGCCAATGGTATTTGACTGTATTGTTCCATGTGTGCCACCTTTGGAGGATATATATGAGGATACTGGCCCAGAATCCATTCTTGAACTCTTTGACTTCTCGCCTTGCTTTTTCATTCATCCTGATTAAATCAAGAGTGATGATTGAATTGATCTCCACTGGTACGTAGGCCATATACTACACTATCGCTCATGTTTTTTAAACTGCTTCCTTGGAATAAGGATAGCTTCTCTATCAATAGCTGTGACTTTCTCCGAAGCTTTTGTGTGGAGTTCTTATAGTGGAATGATTTCGGCCTCCCTTGTAGATATATACCCCATCTCTTTAGTAGCACTAGAGTCTAATAATAGCGATTTAATTGTTATTCCTCGAGACTACTGTATCCACTACAATATATGGAGTAAAGTGCACCTATGTATGTACATATGTGAGTTAAGTAAAGTACCCACAACTGTACACGTCAATGTCAATTGGAAGAAGGGAGGACCGATAAGTTTTTCAGTCTTTTGTATAGCTCTTTATTTGTTACTGTCCGCATTTAACTTTCAGGCTGATTTGTCACAGCTCACAGCATGGTAGAGGAGGAAGAAGGATTAATTAATTAATTAGTTACAGGGAAGATGTCGTTTAATAGTTTTTTTTTCGAGGACACTAGTCAAACTTCCCTGTGAACTTTTTTTTTTGCGGTATAGATTTATTGAGTGAAGGCGTGAATGTATTTTTGTCTTATGATGCATTGACATGTTACTAGGGCAGGACCAGTGTTTTAATTAAGCGTGCTTGATGTGACGATGTTGGTTGGAGTTGATTGGGAGACAGAATCCGTAAGATCGGATTAAAGCATAGCATGCGAGGGAACGGTAAAATGCTGCTCTATTTCTGCTTTAGTTAAATTCTCACCATTCCATGAGCTTGTTTTGTATGTACGAGTCTTGTTACCTGTCCTACGGTCCTGTCTCTCTCTCTCTCTCTCTCTCTCTCTCTCTCTCTCTCTCTGTCCGTCTCTTGTGGCACAGTTAGATATTGCGAGTCTTGAGTGCGTGAATGGCTGCAAACTGCTAACGTCAGGGGGGAGAGGTATTTATGCTGTAAGGATTTATTATCTGGGAACTCAAGTGCTCCTCTTGTACATTTCATAAGTAGAGAGGTACGAAAAGTAACTGCTATATGGTTGAGTGTTTTTCGCGAGAGAGAGAGAGAGAGAGAGAGGGAGAGAGAAAGAGACGCGACGGTGTTGGAGTTTCGCATTGAGCTTGTTAGTGATAAATATTCTAAATGAGGATTAATTATTAGCGCTGAACGCTCAACCTAGAGAATAAATTGAAATTGGGGGAAGAGTTTAGATGCGGTGCAATCGTCTCGAGGATTAATCACTCCTCGTTTCTCTGTAGTTATTCATACGTAGCTTCACTGCATAAATAGAGATATAAAAGCATGCATGTGCTGGATGTGTGCGTGGAAGTGTGTGTGTGTGTGTGTGTGTGTGCCTGTGTTGAATGCAAATATAGGTCCGTGGTCACACTTTATGGCACTCTACAGAGCCAGTTTGTCTAATATGCCTTTTTTTCCAAATGCTTGAATAATTGCTCGTAGATATATACATTTTGGACAAGTTCCTTACTTTCTTGCACAACTCCTACTTTTGTATGAGTACTCGCAAAAGTAATCTATATGTACTGTTTCATGTTTAAAGGAATGCTTGAGAACGTAGATGTACTACTGTTCCGGACTGTAAGTATACAAAAACAAAATTTCACGCATTCACGTGTGTACTTTTCGGGGCCAAAATTTCACACTTACTTATTTGTATTTATAGATAATTATTTTGATTGAACTAAAATGCAAGAAAAGACAGTTTCTCTCATTTGTGATAGATGTTTCCATATGAAGTTATTAATATAGTGTGCGTAAGTATTTATTTATATGTAGCTCTACATAATTACATAGATTTAATTATGAATTTGCTCCCTGAACTGTGTGATTATAAATACAGCTCTTTCTCTCTCTCTCTCTCGTGTATTTTTCTACTTCCGGAGTTAAGGACGTGGAATTGTTTTGGCACAGCGAAGTTTTTTTTAGCAATTTGCCAAATTTATCCTCATTTAAATACTTACATTTATGAACTTGAGTTGAAACTATTGTTATTTTGAGACCATGACTATTTATATAAATATATGTATATATAATATATATGGATTCATAGAAATCCAACTATTTCCCTCTGTTTCCTGAACACAAGGTTTCTGCGTAAATTGCAATGAGGAAGAGCTCTCATTGGGATTTCAACCTCTGTTTTCTCCTATCTCACAATCAGTCCTAGTGTAGATACCTAGACACCTAGACTTGTAAGTATAAAAATGTCTATATGACAGTTAGTAGTGCATGCTCAGTCACTCTGTAAACATTAAACGGCTTGACTAATTTCTCTAGTCTGCCTGGTAGAATGAAGTGAGGCGGAGATTTTGGAAGTTGAGTTTTCTTAAAACCTCTCTAATCCTTTGAAGAGTCGTTCGCAGTGTGATTACCATTCATTCCGTCTGTACACAGATATTGAGATTGATTCTTACATGTTATTCCCTATTACCTTTTACCTTCCAAGAGTCCCTAACATTTTGCATATATATTTTTAGATATGCCTACAAGACCGTGTTATTGATCTTGATTGGACTGAGAATTGGCAGAATCCTCGTCCCTGATGAACTCTGTTGTAGGCCTAGGTCTGACTTTGTGAGCATGAGAAATGAAGGAGGAGGACTGAGTTTTTGATGTGAGGAGTGTGATTGATGAAAAGATTACATGGATGGCTCTTTTCGGAAAAAAGTTGGCTGGAATCCTAGAATTGTTGAATATCTATATAGTGTCATTAATTTGTCGGGATAGTCCCTCCACACATTGCTCTCGGTTATTATCGTTGTTATTTAGGAAGGAGCAGTAACCTTAAGTAGTACTTGGTTTCCTCCATGCAATCTCACATGTACTGTACAATAGATGGATACATACGTTTAGTTGGAGTACGTAACATTTGGTAGTACTTACCGGAATGAGATTTTTCATGGGAACAACAAGTGATAAGCGTTGGTTGATAAACCACGTGCCAGTTCTAATTTGCTCTCTCTTAGTTTGGGTAATAAGAATCCGAGTGCAGTGGTAATAATTATTACTGCGTATATACAGAATGGTTTTGTTTACCTCGACTACATTTCTTTGTTGGCACTCTTCGCCCTATTAAATGGACTCACTCATTGTGAGTGCTGCATTTAATACAAATCGTGGGAATCCCGGTGTGATCTTGTGATCCAGTGTGTTGGGGCAATGCTTTTTTTGTAATCAGTCATTAGTCATTATTGACATTGTAATCAATGGTCTATGTAGATCCCTAAAGAGTTGGTACACTTCATCAATGGGATATGTGATATTTGATTGTGTGGGTATACGTATACGTATATATAGATAAATAGATACGTATAAGACTATAGAGTTATTCTTGTAATCCCTTTAGTAGTCTTAGGCTGTTTTGTGAGGACCCGTTAGTTGAACTTCAGTGATAGGTTGATCAGATTGCTGGCTCAAAATAAGGGCCAGTTAGTGTGTAGATATTATATGTAGATATATATGTATATAAATATATGAGAGAGAGAGAGAGGTGCAAGTCTCATTTTTAGTGTTTATGTGTGTAGAATGTCTGCAGCGGGTCATGACGACCACTATTCAGATACAGATTCATGCATACATACTTATTTTTCTTTGAAATGTAGAGAAACGTGGACTGGTTGGTACAGCAGACCAGAACTTTGAGTAAGTCTCATCTCTTTTGTGGTACCAGAAGACAGGTGAAATGAAATTGGAGATTTAATCTGAGTCTACATAGAAAGATACTGACTTGTAGTGGAGTAGATTGCAAAAAGTAATTTTTGTGGAGGCTCTTCTGGTTGGAAAGTGAAAAGCCGGAGAGAAGTTGACGGACGAGTATAGTGTATGTGGTGGTTGGGTTGAATGAGGTCATCTTGTGAAAATAATCTCTCGTGAGTTTCTGATTGATTCACAGCAACAGCACCTTTCTCCACAAATTCATGAGCTCAGATCGACTCCTCACTCAGAGTGAGTCCTTCTCCACTCACTTCGTCTTGAACCATTCCACTCGTCATAGTCACAAAGATAGAGAGAGAGGGAGAGAGATATGAGTAAACATTTTCAATTTAAGCCTTAGACTCTTTTCAGGCTGGGCTGGTCGCTCCTCGTCGTCTGGTATTTAATGCTATTCTCCGTCAACCTCTAATAATTCCCAATTTCCCAACTCTCCTTCCTAATCTCGCTCGCTCCTCATGAACATTGACAGTCTTCATAACTGAACCTTGTTGGCAAAAGCTGTGGAAATGTTGAACCATTTTTTATGTCACTTGAACTCATTTCTGAAGCAGACATAGTAGATAATTACAAATATTGTATTTACAATTTCGAAATCATATTAGAATTTACAGCTGATAATTCACTTACACAGGACTGTGTTGTCAGATGAGACGCTATTAAAATGATGAGGTCATTGGGACCTTATCCCTGTCTATTGGACATGTGTGCGTAGTTAAAAAAAAAATACTAGTAAGTCATTTTGCCCTGGTACGCAAATCTATGTTTTCAATGTAAATATATGGAAATCGGGACAATGTCAAATTATGTAAAGGTATTTCACACATTTAATGTCAGTGTGTGTGTGTGTGTGTGTGTGTGTGTGTGTGTGTGTGTCAATATGTGTGTGTATGATGAAAACTTTCCAAAAATTGGAGCTTCTAGACAGTCTAGATCTTTAAATACTTGCTCATCCGTCCTCAATGATTTGACTATAGAAAATGTACGCACTGTCAAAGTAATAGTATCTTCCTGTCTGAAATTGGAGCACGGATGTCACACTGCTTGAGGTTGACCTAATTTCATGGAGACGTTGAGCGTGAGTCAGGTAAAGAAGTATTGCTATGTTGTCATTAAGCCCAGTGTCTTTCAGTGCTTCGACCCGCTTCCGTTTTTCCTGGCTCTCAGACGATAAACGGATGATTACCATTTTGACACGGCTACTTGGAGCTCAGGGGTTCCTAATTAGTTGGAGTTGACATGACATAAAAATAAATTCTGGAGCTGGTAATTTTCCCCTGGCCCAATTTTAAAAAAGCTAAATTCGTCCCTAAGGATAATTAGTTGACGGTTGACACCTAATTACTAGTGAGAGAGAGAGAGAGAAATAAATAATTTGTTTCACTGATACATCAACAGTCACAGCGGTATTTACGTGCGGACTCAGGACAGATTATAACCACAGTTGTTATCTTTTGTAACCAAATAAATGTTCGTATGAAATTATATTAATACTTTATTTTTATCCGTAGAAATTATAGAGTTATTCCAGTAGTTTCCC
The DNA here is from genome assembly GCA_947179485.1 of Allacma fusca. Taxonomy (NCBI): domain Eukaryota; kingdom Metazoa; phylum Arthropoda; class Collembola; order Symphypleona; family Sminthuridae; genus Allacma; species Allacma fusca. The sequence goes on along the minus strand of OX359249.1, from coordinate 1,161,967 downwards.
TAATGAATGAAATTATAATTTTTGAGACAAATGGAGTACTCATTGTAAGAACAATAATAATTGGAGCTGGAGCAATGAGCGATGGACTCTTTAAAAAATTATTTCGGATTTAGAAAATAAGTGAAATTATTATTCTTTTTGCTCAGGGCAAGGTTATACTTGAGTAAGAAAATTGGAGCTACGTTTAATAAGTCTAATAATGATTTTAGTTGGCGTAAATTTTTTTGAGGCCTCGTTCAGTTGTCAACAATCATCAAACGTTATGCCGTTGATCAAACGTTACAAGATGTTGTTCTTTCTTAGCATGATTTTTTTTTCGATTAATGATTACTGTAACCTGCTCTTGCTGTCCTCAAGTCCTCACGGTTGATTATGGCCCTGCAGTGTTATGTGTACACATATATTACGTACTATCTAATGACTAGGAATGAAAGTCTTACAGTCTAATAATTGTTGGTTGGTAGTGAGAGAGATGGGCAGAATGAGTGGTTGTTGCTTTGAATGAATTAGTTGGGAAATGGATTTAGTAATTTATTTTTAGTTGATGGTATTGATGAGAGGGCAGGGCCAGACCTTCAAGATGTGGATCTAGTGCGAATAAGTGTCGTTTCGTCTAAATGGTTCGAGGTTGTCGGAATTTATTTGAGGCTGTCCCCAGGTGTCCGTTTTCTGTCATGGCCACACACTAATACATATGTAAAAAAAAAGACAGTTATAATGTATCAGCGAAGCTCCTGAAAATCCTCTAGAGCATAAAGGGTCCATGACATTTGATCGATTCCATTACATATAGGAGATGCTAATGCTATACTACTACAACAAAAGACTGTCTCTCACATCACACACAAACACACGCACATATCTACGCTCTACCTTGTCGGAATACATAAGTAACAGGGACGTTTTGCTGTCTATTCAATTCTATACTTATATTTGTGCCTTATTGTAATACTGGAGATTTGTAATCCATTTAATTTTTTTTCTAACAAGGGAAAATAACATGGACTTATCGATCCCCGGAAGTGTGTTTCTCGCTTCTCCGAAGTATTAGCATGTTTTTCTACGTCGTGGAATATATTAAACCTTCTTTTTTTTTTCTAGTTGAGTAAATTTTAGGTCTTGAATAGTTTTATCTTGAGTGAATAATTGAAGGTAATTACTCTAAATGACAGAGAGGGGAAAGGGAACTGTTCAAGTTACTTTTAAGGAGGGAGACTTACATTTGTGAAGTTTACAACAACACATTATTTGAAAGGATTTTTAGGAAATGCTGAAAGTCTCTCACGGTGGAATGTAGTAATGAGGCAACTATGGTGATAATCAAAGAGGATAAGATTAGAACAGTTTCCAAGTTAGTAGTAAGTAAATAAGTGTACAAAAGTGGATACTTATGATACCTCCATGTACTACAGAAAGAAAGAAAGAGAGAGAGAGAGGAGAGAGAGAGAGAAGGGGGATGAAAGGAAATAGGACTATAGCTCTTATATACATATGTGACTAACATAACGATTGTGACGAGGAATGCAAAGGTTGGCTTGGAAGTGCAGCATATTTAAATGGGCAAATAGAGGCCAAGACGAGGAAAAAGATTCTTGTGACTGCCAATTGGGTCACCAAACTTGATTGTTAAATATTCCACTATAAGTATAGATAGACAGTCCTTGCCTTGCCATGAAACCTCGCGCTTGTAGTCTCAGAGGCTGTTTCGCATGAAAAGGGAGCTGGGTCTTGCCCAATGCTGTACTTCTTCTTACTGAGGGAGTAGTTGGTTGGTGTTGGTGGCACAATCAAAAAACCAACGATAAAAGTATGTAAGTAGTCCTGCCTGACTATATGACACATCACAACTAAAACTCCTCGTCCTTCCTGCATTTATCAATCCTCGAGGAGTCCAGTCTCCTCCTTGCAAAAGTCTCAAATTTAAATAGAGCAATTTCCCATCCCCTATGTGTGTCCCCCTTTTGGCATTTACCTATTTCTCCTGTTATCCAAGAATGGTAATAATTATTACCATTTTCTCTTACTCTTCGTTGTTGTTGTGGTTGTTGTTATATTGTCATCGATCCTCACATTGAGCCTTTACCACTGTAATATCTCTGACTGACTTAAATTTTAAATACCTGGGATAAGTTTAAAAAACTTCAACCTGGGTCTAAAATAATATTTCTCATGTTAAAAAAAAATAATTCAGAAAGGGAATTCCTAAATAATTGGAAGATTATGTATCCACGTGCATGCACTGTAATTTAAATGATCCTTGCAGATTTCAAAAAAGGCTGATCAATGCCCCGCCTCTATCTACTTAATTGTATGGAAGCAAAGAGTATTACAAATATGTCTACAACTATAATAATGTTAATTATGATTTACTATACTTATAAAAAATAAGTAGCGGAATGAGCTTTTTTTGGGAGGAAAAGTAAGATATATATGTACGTATACTGTAGTGTTTGAATGTACTTGTGTACGAGGGAATGGTTGCTATAATACCGTTATGAGGAAATGTGCCTATATGGAGACGGCTTATAGAGCAAAAGTAGATAAATGTTTCTACATAGTTACACTCATACATAGAGTAAAGAAAATCGTGGGATTTTTTTTCAGGCCAAGAAGAAATGAAAGAAAGAAGAAATACCGCTCCTATGTATATTTTGTTAAAAGTTTATAGGAGTTTTCCCAAACCCAAATAATTTTTGATTTGTTGACTGATGGGAGCGTCAGGAAAAGGAGTGTATGGGAGTATGTAGATATTTGTTGTATTGCATGGAGATAGCTAGCTAGCTTGACGATCGTCAATTGAATATTCACTTATGAATTACTTTGTCAGAGGGAGAGGAGAGGATAGACACACAGGATGGAGTTTTCTGCCTCGCTGTTCTTCTCAGCCAACCAAGTCCTTTGTCCCTTGGAAACCGTACCTTTTCTACGGTTTCCATTCCCTTTTTGTATTCTTTAACCTGGACTCCTTTTATGCTCAACTCTGAGGAAATCGGAACAATTTTGAAGTCTCAGTCTGTGTCAATAAAATATTTATTTATGATAAATACCAGATGTAATATATGATGTAGAAAGGAGGGGGAAAGACGAGGACTTCAGCCTTCTTAATATACTGCATGGGGTTTTCAAGGTTCCTGGATTTTCTTTCTCTCCCTTCTCCCCACACCGCCCCCTTTCCAGTCTGTAAAAAGTCTACTCTCACATTATTTCCTTATTATTATGTACCTATTTCATTTACATGAGATGAGTAGTTCTAGTGGACTTAACCTCCACTCCAGGAAAATTCTAGGACTTCAAGAGATTTAAAAAAAAAAGAATTATTATTGTTGTTATTGGAGAAGAAAGAATTTGCAGACACAAATTTAGGAAGGGCAGTGAAAGCAGACGTATTATGATGGGTGGGGGAGTGTGGTTGAGCCAAGAGTTAGTTGCAGGTCATAAGCTAATCCATGTGGGCATGCAGTTACATGGATTAGGAAATTTTATTTTATAGGAAACCTATCCTTGTAAGTATCTATGGTTAAGCAAATGAAAGGCATGAACTCACACTGGGTCATTTTGCTAAGAATGTAAATTTGTTCCAATTTGCTAATAAAACTGAATGGTAAGAAAATCTAGATGATTTTTAAGAAGGAACATTGACTATTGAGCCGTTATATAAAGTATGTATCTCGGAATATTCTACTAGATTTTGTCTCAAGTTTATTGGTAGTCTTGAAGATGCAATCTTTTGAACTATAAATATACAAGCAGGTTTAGTATATGTAATCGTAATTATGGGAATATGTGAGATGACCGCCAGCGCTCGTACAGTGGTACGTTGTAATATCTGGTTTAACTATGTAAGTGGTATTAATGGAGGAATCTATGTATAATTAGATATAAATACTACCTGTACGTAGGTACTGTTATGAGTGGGTTTAAAAGTGCTTGGCTCTGCATATTTTGAGGACTTAGCACGTACAAGCGAGTTGGAGTCGAGACGGTGTTACAGGATTCGGTGGAGCTTATGGTTTGTTTGCTGGTGTGACGAGCGTGTGGGTGATTACGCAGGAGAAAATGATTGAATGAGATAGTAGTTGTCAAAAATATGAAAGTAGGTAACCTCATAAAACTCAAGGAGGTTTGCAACAAGTGGCATCTCTCCTGTGTGTATAGTATATACAGCTATTGAACAATCCTTTTGGTTGCTTGCATTTTTGCGACTTGATTTTCGCACAAACCCATAACCAGTGGAATTTCATGTGCTTGTATGCTGTTCACATTATGTGAGTGCAGAGCTATAATTACATGTATGGGGAATATATACGTGGACGTACATATGTACTTATTGTTAGATATAAGTATATTTAAGACTCATTGGCGGAGCTGAACTGCTGTCGAAATTTTCCCCGAAGGCTCCTTTTGAATTACTTCTTTTTTCAATGGGCTGCTAAGGACTACACGACTCTCTGTCTTTGCTCAATTCTTTATGCTTTAAGAAATGTTGCTCCTTTCACGACTCACTCACGCACGACACAAAGAATATTATACTCATTTATGCAGTGATTTGGTTAGTTGAGGGATCTAAAGCCTCTGTGTGTATGGATCGGAAACAATGTTTGTTATATTATGAAGTACTGAAAATAATTGGAAGTTTTTGTTTTGATGGTTACAGGGCAGTCACAGATCCCCGGGATGGAAAGCGGGTGGCGCTAAAAAAGCTTCCAAATGTATTCCAGTCACTTGTGTCCGCAAGACGGGTTTGTCGTGAGCTCCGAATGCTCTGCTTCTTCAAGCACGATAATGTCCTTGCTGCACTTGATATCCTTCAACCACCACATATTGATTTCTTCCAGGAAATGTGAGTTTTTAAAAAAATATGAGCCTATAACTTTTGTTTAGACACTATTAGGTAAATTAAAAAAGTTTTTGGGCGTAAATCAGATAAATTAAGTCAATCACCTTGAACGTAGCTGCATTGAAACTCACTACATATGTTTCTCTTTCTCTCTCTCTCTCTCTCTGATTTGTAGTTATGTCATCACGGAATTGATGCAGAGCGACCTTCACAAGATCATCGTTTCACCCCAACACCTCTCGTCAGACCATATCAAGGTGTTTCTTTACCAAATTCTAAGAGGTAAGGATTTATGGAACTCGTGTCTGTGAAAACTTATGTATATAAGTATCTGTAGCCAAAGAAAGAAACTGTAGCGTTTTAATTTTACTAAATGCTTGAGTGTTTCTTGCTTGCCATGATTATTTATCATTATTAAATAGGACTTGAGAAATTGGACGGAAGGTTTATTTGACTTTTTGAAATAGGACTGAAATACTTGCACTCTGCAAGAATCCTTCATCGAGATATAAAACCAGGAAACCTACTCGTCAATAGCAACTGTGTCCTAAGAATTTGTGACTTTGGTCTTGCCCGAGTCGAAGAGCCGAATAGGTCCAGAGCCATGACGCAAGAAGTGGTTACCCAGTACTACAGAGCCCCGGAGATTCTAATGGGAGCAAAGCATTATGATCGAGCTGTGGATGTGTGGAGCGTTGGTTGCATTTTTGGAGAGCTCCTGGGCCGCAGAATTCTTTTTCAGGCTCAAACACCCATTCAACAAGTAAATACTTTTTGTTGTTATTACATCTTGAGTCTTCAAATTCTATTGTTTTTTAAATGTCTATTGAGTTTTAGAATTTTCTTTATAAATTCACTCTTTATTGTTTTTAGTTGGACTTGATAACGGATCTTTTGGGGACGCCTAAACCCGAAGATATTCGTTCTGCTTGTTCTGGAGCTAGAAATCATATGCTTAAGAAACCACATAAAGCTGCTGCCCTAGCAGCGTTATACACGCTATCGCCACAAGCCACTCCTGAAGCAATTCACCTTCTGTGTCAAATGCTTGTGTTTGACCCAGAACGCCGAATCACAATTGAAGAAGCTCTGAATCATCCCTACATTGATGAAGGGCGACTCCGTTACCATTCTTGTATGTGTCGTTGCTGTAGAACGACCTCCTCAGGCCTACGAACATATGCTTCAGACCTTGAACCCGTCGCAGAGTGTCCATTCGATGACCGATGGGAGAAGAAAATCACGTCAATGAGTCAAGTCAAAGAAGATCTCTACAATTTGGTTTTAGAACAGGCTCAGAATAATCGAACGCCACTTTGTATAAATCCACATTCGGCAGCTTTCAAGAGCTTCACAAGGTATTTTTAATTTATTTACAAGTTTTTACAAATAATGATTGGAAAATCAAAATCATGCTGGGTTACGCGTTTTGCTTTCTCGTGAACTTTTTCAACTGATGAGTGTACGTACTGATTATGTAGGGTATAATATGAATTTGTGGATTATATATAGTGCATTTTACGTCGCACATTTATTTAATTTAGTGGTTTCATCAGTAACAAAAAAAAATTACGAGGCTGCAGTAAGTATTAGTATTGATATTCGTAATGGAGGAATTACATACATACTTGGGGCAGTTGAAACATACTAGAAGTTAAATGAATTTTGTCATTCAATTTTCTTGCTGCGTACAGTTACAGGCAACAGGAATTTTACTCAGTCAGAAACGCTGTGATTTGTCCCTGGTTTAATCTTAAAGGTGATTAGCCAGAATGTATTTAACTTAAACCGTCCGATTCTCAGTAACATTGTGACGTAGGAATACTTGGTTACATTAAGAAAAACCACGTTGGCTCTACTGTGACAAATGAGCGTGATGGTTAACAGTTGGTAGTCACAGTACTTGCTTTTAGTCCATAAAGTAATTTAAAGACAACAATTTTATATGCCACGTGTTTCCAATAAGCTCTGGTACAATATTTTCAAAGTTTTTGAAGGGCGAAGCTTACTACAATGGATGTTTACTTTTTATGTAGAAATAATATCACATGATTGACAACCAGTTGAGAGATTGTAATATAGCAGCTATGTATTTGTATTATATTCCCTGAATAATGAGATAACGATTGCTTATTTTTGGAATTTCAGTTCAACCGTAGCGCATCCGTCTGAGTTACCACCGTCTCCTCATCAGTGGGAATAGGAATAATACTATAGTTTTTAAATGCTAACGCAAATAGATCTTATTTTCTTGTGCAAGGAGTTTGAAACGAAAGAAGACACCATGGGAATTTTTAAAAGTATCATCGGGATTCGGTTGATTTTTATTATTGTTTGCTTTTTGCTGGAGTTGAAGAAACAAGAGGAAGACAGAAAAGTGTGAATAAGACAAATATTCGCTGGAGGAGGACATGTTTTTATGGATTGAACTAGTACTAAATAACTAGAATTTTGTCGTACCCTTCAATATTGTATTGTGGGACGAAGGAATATAATTATTGGAGATTTATTGTGATCGACTTTTTTCTCTGTAATAGATCGTAAAATGATGGTGGTATGGGTTTGTAGCTGCTAACATGAAGCTGCACGATTCTTTGCGAAACATATTTACTAATTATTGCGTTTTCCAAGTTTATCTCCGTGTTTGTAAATAACATTTGCCAAAATTTGTGTTGGTTGAAAGATTTGTTGTGAAACCTGGTGGTACGATGTTTTAGAGATATAGTTAAAACAGCTAGAAATTCACCACGTGAAATGAATAATGCGATTGGGGTCACAAAGTGCCGAGAAACCAATTCACTGGCTACATCCAATTCTTGTATAGAAAAATAACACCGGCAAGCATTTAGGAATCAAACTTACTCGCATTTACTTTTAGGCAAGGCAGATAAAATATGAAGATATTGTAAACTACACATAAAAATATACAAAATTTGTAATTCCCCAAAAGCTTTTATATTTTCAAATCTACTTTCCACCATTAGTGCTCCTGTGTTGCTTTTGGCTGTACATGTGTACACATATAAACATATATACATACTTAGAGTGCACTCGTTGTCTTAATTGTTCCTCTGCAGTGTTGCTATATATTACTGTATTGATACTTATTGTGAGGATCCATAAGTTGCAGTGAAAATGTGAGCGCTTAAGAGTTTACGAGTTTGTCGGAACTAACCGGCTGACGAAAACCGTTATATGTTAGAAAAGGTAAAGATGGGTCTATTATGTTGGCAGTTTATTTAATTGTATCATTCAGTTATTATTGGTTAGGACACCATCCTATGTAATTATTAGTTTTGTATGGAAGATCCAATGTTGTTTTGAAGTGAACGAGAGGACATTTTCTTATAAAAAGACTGGAGCAAGTTATTGTTATAATTATTTTTATTTTCTTCTAATTTCCCTGTACAACTTTTTGCATAAATGCTTGATTTATAAATGGGCTAGCTTTGGCTGAGCGATATGATCAATATTGGACGAAAGAGGTAATTTGAAGAATTCAAGCAAATTGGTGGAAGGGAACGGCTAAAATTATTAATACACAATGTTATGTTGAAAAGTTGAAAATTACCAGAATGTGTGTAGATTAAAGATGGATTGAAGATTTTTTCGAAATTGTGTTTAAATCTTCGTATATAAGTAACTGTATAGTAATACCTGCCTAATGATAATTCAAATGAGCTAAGCCTACAGATATGAGTAGCATTGATCGTTTCGTGTGTTAGGAGTTGGTAGAATCCTGGGGAAACGTATGATGATAGTTTTAGAAATACCTTGAGCCTATAAATATATGGTATTGGAAAATGGACTGTTAACTAAAGTTGGAGATGAAGCGTGTAATGTACCTTCCGTGTTTCCCTCAGGATGGAAATCTATCAAGATGAATCGTTTCAGGTGTAAATACAGTACTCTATGATTACTACATTACAAGGATACTTTTCAAGATTCAAGTTGCATGCATTAGTGTTGAGATGAAAGGCATTGTTTGTCAGCAGAACCATTTTGTACAGAGATGATAATTCTGATTACCGAATAATATTTATTAATGATTTGGACTCGGAAACGAGTGTCAAGTGCAAGGCTTGCATCCGTAGAAGTTTTTATACTTGAGATAGATCTTGGCATAGCATTATCTATACTAAGTAAGTAATTAAAAGCGTCCTTGTAAATTCTAAGTGTGTTTTGTCAATACGAAATCCAGGATTCCCTATGATGTGCGTATTTATCGTGATAATCAATTGTAAAATCTTAATTTCTCTCTCTCTCTCTTTCTATCTCTCTTCTTCCTAACTTTAATCCGTCATTCCTCGTAAATAAAATCATTGCACACAATTTAACAAGTATGTAAGGGTAGCTAGTAGAATATGTGTGTCACCTATGAGATTCGATGTGGTCTTTGTTCAACCACCCTTAGTGAATCCATCCTCACCAACTCGTTTCTGTGTTCACTATATCTAAATGTATTGCTCGCGTATTTCTGAGTCCATGAGTCAACCAACAAGTGTATGTTGTAGCGTAGCTACATGTAAAACAAAAGGAGTGAACAAGTATTTGCCAATTATGGGCAAGCGTATTGACCGGTGCTCACAAATCATTGTCAAGCTTAATTTGGAATTGCGGAATGCACTGGAATGCTTCCGACGGATGGATTGATTTGAACTGGATTCGATTGTGACATGGACGTGGTTTTAACTTCGCGTTATAAGCGAGTGGCAAATATATTTACATTCGAAAGCTAAATCCCAAAATTGGATCGATAGTTAATACTTTTACATCAATGTTTCAGAATGAATTTGAATGGAACTGATTGTAAGAATTTTACATGCTTGGAATTAGTTCATGTTGGACTTGTAAATTAACACACGTATTTCTAAATATTGTTTGAAATAACTTAAAACTAGAATGAACTCGGGAAACTTTAATTCATTGAGTGGAAATTAATTATACGTTTCCGTAAAAACTAAATCATCCTCGTCTGATTGAAAAATTGATTTCGTCTCACTGACCCTAAAATTGACAGCTCCTAGTGTCACGACGAAAGTATAAATGTGCCAATATTTCAGCCTTTTTCTCCAGACTGTAAACAGTCAAGGTTTTTGGAACCAATCATAATTATGACCACGGTCAATCGTTTGGCTCATGTGTGCAGACTTGGTATAACTTAATTTACTATACTATATCCACTGTGACTATGACTACCATTTGTGGTATGATTAAATTGAGGAGATTCAGTCCTATCCTCCTTCTCTTTGAATATCATGGGATTTTGGAATTTGCTGTGGCAATTATAACTATTACTATTGTTTCAACAATTATTAGTGAAGTATTAGAACAGTTGTCCGGCAAGTTCAATGAACAGGTTGTTTTCAGTATTTTACTTGCGTCTGTCTTTTTTCCGTTCCTATTCTAGTACTAGTAATTATATATACTTGTCTGAACTGTGGATATGTGTGTAGATTTATATGTAGGTGACTGCCTTTGAAAGCGGCCCTCGTTAGTTTTGACTTTGTTTGTATTTCAATAGTATATATGAATAGTGTGTAAGAATATGATTATTTTGAGAATGTGGAAGTAGGATTGTGTGCTTAAGCATAGGAATTTGAAGACATAGCTTTGTTAACACCAAATAAGATGTGTGTTATTGACAAATGTTTTTCAGCACTCAGTTCATTTGAGAAATTTAAGTGATTTATATTTTAACGTCGTTTGTGATTTTTTTTTGACATTTTGATTTACGTGATTCTTTCTTCTTTCTTGTTTTACTGTCACTCTGAATAATAATTAATTGAAATTTTTGGGTATGAAGTTGAACGGAACACATTGTTATTGTAAGTTTCGAGACTCGAAGGACATTGCGGGAATAGTCCTTCGATTAGGGCTACAAGAAATTAGGTCCAGGTCATGAACTTGCACTGGAAATTGGCTTGGTAATATTGTTCGTGCAGGAGGGAACGAGTGCGTGTACATGAAAGGAAAAGTGGGATTCTTTCTATTTTCACACTTATGAGATCTCAAGAACCTTGTAGAGTTTGTATAAAAAAATCTTAATCTATTAATAACTATAGGTACTACAGTACGTCGTACAGTAGTGTGGATGTAGCTGTACACCAATATTCAATGACTCTAGCATTTAGACAAACAACCGGGTGAAATATTGATTACTATATGTGAAGATAATAAATGTGTAACTGTAGAAATCATGCAAAAGGGATTGTTTATCCTCCTCTTTTCTTCGTTCCTGTGTGTTACAAAAAGTCCGCAATGTACATTCGCAGTCCTCGTATGACTCATATTTTGTGACGTGTCTACTTGTTTTTCGAATCAACTTATAAAATTGTGTACATAAGTACTTATGTATAATAATAGAAGACTTATATATGATTCATAATTATATGAACTCGAATCACCACAACACTGTCGCCCCTGTCTTTTACGGCTTGTCCTCCGTGGCTGTAACGTAACAACAACGAAACTGTACATTTTCAATAATAAAAATTCATTATAGTATTATTCAAACTCAACATTCCGCATTTATTATTCACGTCATGTCCCTCCATTTCTCCATGCTATTTCAAGCCCCTTCATCTCTATTTCAACCTCAGCTGTTCTTATTGAACTCAGTGCACCATTCTCGTTCAGTGAATCCTTAAAAGGAGAAATCTTACACACTTCTAAAGGCTTGCAGCAATGAGGAGACAAAATGAAGAGATAACTATGCTAGTAATTGCTAATTAATATTATAAATAACTATTTACTCGAAATTTACATAACCAAATATTTTTGATACATAGTCGTTTGTCTTCGCTAAATAATAATATATATGGCTTTTTTTAAAGTATCATTTTCACAGGAGTTGACATTTAACAGCATGGGTTACCAAATTACAACGGTACTTTTTAAAATCTATCCAGTGATATTATCATTTTAATACACAAGACCCGCCGTTATGACATTTTTGAACTGCTAAAATAGCGGATATTTTAAAGGGTAATCACTCCCCCATACTCTAATTTAAAAAAACCAAAAATCATGACTACAAGAGCCAACTTGTTACGAAGTTTGAGAATTTATTTGAAACACAACTGTTATCAGCTTTACGCTACATCAGTCATTAACAATAAGGGGAGAAATACCGTAATGTGAAGTAACAGAAAGAACTGTTTAATACATTACGTACACGCTTATACTTATTTTTTGTACATTTTACAGAAACGGGGTCAGCATTATCAATCGGTTATGGTGTTTGAAGGACAGAAACTGTTCGAAGTTCGTCAGAGTTGGGGTTAGTCGTGAACTGTTTATAAATTAGTTTTAATCAGTATCATTTTACGGGTAGTTCCCGCTTAAAAACTAAAAATAAAAAATGCCAATAAATTGACAGTTACAGCGAAGTAAGTGGTTTCTGTAAAATTTCAGAAGTAGGATTTTTTTTGTATATACATCCGCATGCATCTGGACCTACTGAAAATTCCCTAGTTAAAATGCACTTAAAATTCCGGATTGAAGGCTACATTTTCCCTGTAAAACCACGCAATGTACTGTAGTAACGGAAACACAACTACAAAAAAGTCCATGATTTTTGTTGCTACAACATAATTTTTTTTTGATTACATATTACTTCATTGAAGAGCAACAGATATATCGTGAGAGATGTCGCATCAGGCTTAAGTAATTTATTTTTTGAACACTTGTCCAAGTTCCCTAAAACGGTTCTTCGATTTTAGCCTAAAATAAAGTTTCTAAATAAATATTTTTGAATCCATTTTCTGAAATACCATCTTAACAAATAAATGTCTTCTCGGGAAATATGTTTACTCTAACTCTAGTATGTTGCTCGCAATTAAACTAAGTAAATCTTATGCAGCGCGTTAACCGGGGCGACCTCTTTTACGAGATGTCGGATTCCTTTTCCATACCAGCAAATGTAGTAAAAATAAAATTGGGTTAAAGTGGCAAAAATCAAGAGGATTTTCGTTCATTACAACCACATTGGATGATTTTACGAAAATAAAATTAATCTAAATTTAGAATTTTAAATGTAAATATATATTTTAATATGAGAAGTTTCAGGAACTGGGTACACCAAAAAACCAATGGAAATGAAAAATATTTTGAGGCATGTACACGCTTAAAAATAAAGTAAAAGAATGTTAAATATCTGGTGACCCATGATTTTGACGAAATCTATGAAAGTTAGATTTGTAGTTATACCTATGTGTATGTATGTATGTAAGCTTGGCTTTAAAATTGTTTCTACGTTTGATTGGATGAAATCGTGTGGACTCTCCTGGGAGTTATTTGATAAAGTTGAGAATTGCGGACATGACCGGAAGGGACAGGGAGCAAGGTCAGAGAAATCCTGCTTGAGGAGCACAGTCATAAATTAAATACAATGTGGAGGATGAGGAATTTCATGTATCTGCTGTTTTTCAATATTGTCATTTTGTCATGGACAGTCGTAAAATATTTCAAAGCACTAGACGTGTAGCAAGTTTCGTAGGGATTAATTTTCATCCGATAACAACTGCCCATGTCAATAAATGGGACAGAACATCCAAAGTTGTGAGAAAAGTTTTAAATAACCTTCCGACTGCCTTTTGAAATAATTCGTGGGTTCCCCTCACATTTTTGGATCCTGCTGTGTGGCCACACATTTTGTGATTTTCTGTTGATATTTTCAATTCTGCGCTGAAATAAACAACTGCGGGATTCAAAATCCGTAAAATATTCCAAACTGGTTCAAGTTCCGCGAAAGTTGAAAGAGGTCAGTGTGATAGATATTATAAAATCTGGAAAATAATTTGCTACAAACTGGGGGAATCAAATATTTTATGAGTCACTCCCCTAAGTGGTCTAAGGGGGGAGGATATAGAACGTACTGTATAGTTCTTTGCACACAGCATGAATTTTTCAAAAATTGAAAATCCTACAACTTGTTGGTCAGAAGACAAAAGCTTTTGAATTCTGAGAAAAATAGATTAAAGAAAACATTATTATTGAAATAAATTTACTTAATAATAATAATAATTAAAAATGTTAATATTTTTATTCCGACACTTTAATTCAATTTATAAATTTGGCTCACATTTCTGATTCCTGAGAATTCAAATTTATGTCCTAGGAAGCTGATGTTAGACTCAAATGAATCCGCATAAAATTTGCTACAAATACAGCTTCTGAAATATTTTTATGAACGCCGGACCGTCTAAAAAAATAACAAAATCAGCAATTCTACTTCAGAAATATTTCTCACTTTTGCACAGTAGAGACCTCAAATAATTCACTGGAAAGCCCATAAAATTGTCTATAAACAGAAAAGTGTCAAAACATTTTTTGAAAACAGGTTGGTGTGAGAATCAAATTATGAAGAAATTCACATTTTGAAAAATTGACTTTGACGTTTATGAGCGCTGTGACCTTAAATTTTGACCTAGGTCTATAAAGTAAATTTCAGAAAAATCTGGACATTTTTTTTACAATCAGGGGAAGTCATAAAATATATTATGAGCTAGTTCCTTACATGGGCTTGGGATACGGGTGGGAAATAGTCACTCAGTATTACTCCATGAGCTTACACTTGTTACCAGAGTTGGAGGTCACCTTCGGAGGTCATGAAACTATTTCTTCTCGCTATGAAGAATTTGAAGACAGATAGGGAAGTAACTTCCCTGTGTTTCTACAACCAAGCAGTTTTTCAATAGAGGCAAACATATCCCGTTAGCCTAACTACAGTCGTTGCTTTTATTACAAGAAGATTGAATCGGTTATAAACGTCAAAATTTCCACCGTTTTAATTATAACATTTGTTTTTACTAATTACCAAGTTTAAAATTGTCAACATTTGGTAATTCATTTGAAAAAATTACAAAGCTATGGGTTAATGGGAAACTCTATTAACCTTAAAATTATTCCGGCCAAATATTTAAATTTTAACCTAAATTTTGGGAATCATTTCACCCACTGGATCAAATAAATAGACATTTGTCCTCCAAATTGTTTGATTCCGTATTTTGGGGGAAATGTCCTTGAAAATTTTTGAAACTCGTCTGAGTATATTTTTCAGATACCATTAGCATACTAATAATTCTTAGTAAAGCATTAAAATAAAAGGAAGGATCCAGTAACGGTAAAAATAATTTATTTGTTTGTGACTTTTTGAGAACTTCCGATTGTACAACTTTTTGGAGAATACCAATTATCGTAAGTTAAGGTCTAAGACTAAAGTTACGATCGTGAGTCCTTCGAAAACCCTCTCCCAGGACTTACAAATTCCAGAGCGGGACAAGAGTGATCCCAATGAATTGTCTTATTTTACCTTAAAGAAATCCAAAATATCCACAAAAATCAACAGATTTTCGAAACCGCAAGGAGGCAAGATCTAACAAAATGTCAACCGGTACGAGACTACTCCAATTATCGTAAAATGTCGTTTTCTTGGAAGCTACAGAGTTTAATTACTGTAAGATGGAGTCTATTCCGATAGTAGCGAATATCGTGACCCACATGTATTTCGATAAATGTGGGAAGTAGAGTGTAGTGTAATGAAAAAATTCAAGTTAACGTTGTTTGGTCACGCATCTACGTTAACCTTTGGATTACCTCAAAAGGTTCAGGGATTCAGAAGTTATCCATAAATTTCTTATTTGAAGAGTACCATTCGTTATCGCCAAAGATAGGCGATTTGATAGTGTTTTCCGCTCTGCGAACTTTTACAGATAAAAACAAAAAATATTGTAAATAAAAAGTTGCTAATCAAAATAGAACCATGGTCAGAAAAAGTTATGAGGTGCTTGGACATTAAGTTAATGTTTATACATGGGAAATAATAGAAAACAATGAAAGCTATAGGAAAGTGAAGCTTAAGAAACGATTGTAACGAAGCCATGCTTGTCTTAGCTTATTTGTCTATTGCCTCACGAAGAGCTGTAAATTCAAAAGGATGCTAAAAAGGAGTTACAATTACTTGTATTAAAAGTGAAGTAGGTAAAAGTTCTACCTTTACCTAATAACACATATATATTAATTTATTTCCCTTCGCGTCCTTAATTAATGCTAAATTGTATTCTCTCTTCCCTGATTTGTAATGCTTGAACTTCCATCATGTTTTTTAAAAAAGAAATGTTTCACATCTTAAGGAATTGAATTTTATAACTAGAATTTTCTGTGTATTGCGGTTTCACGTCTCCGCGTGCTATTGTTAATTTAGGTGGAGAGTTTCTTCAGAGGTAAAAAGAATTGATTGGATCAGAGGAATTAATTCAAGGATTCCTCAAAAGGTTCATTTCTCCTCAAAATTTGATTCTACTATTAATGGCATAAAAGTGCTTTTATTGGATGGAAGGTGTTGGAATAAATATTTTGGTGGCCACGCTCCAATAAGGGCATATTAGTAAATTATGCACCGAAGAGTAACACTTAAATGATTGCAAGGGTTTATCCTGTATCGGTCAATACACACCTGTATGTATGTAATGGGATATTTTGTTGCGCAAACATTGCAATTGTCTATTTCCTAATTGTAAAAAGTATGAAAAAACCATCGTTAAGGTATTAAATTCCTGTTAAAATTCTACTCATTTTTCCTCAGAATTAAAAGAGCTCATCCGTGAGGCTCATTGCTTTGTCTATTTAAATCCTGAATTTCGATCTGACATTTGATTTGTAAACAACGCTGTCTAAAATCATATAAATCCGATAGTTGCTATCATAAAAAATTCGGACAGGGTCTGTAAGCCTATGGATGTCTTGGTCGAGGTGAAAAACCAGTTATTTTCATTTGAAGGCTAATTTGGAGTCTACTGTGCTCGACACAAGGTGGTGTATAAGGTTTTACTCATATATTTATGTAAGTATAAGTACCACAATTGTAGAGTGAAGCTTGCACCTACCACATTAGCAAAATTTGTGAAGAAGATAATTTATGGAAAAAATCCGATAACTATGCAAATTCCGCCAGACGTCCTGCTTATTGCTGCGGCGTATCTGTGAAAGGATGCTATTTTGTGAAAACCTATTTTAAATATGGGCTAAAATTTTAATAAAATGTGGGGTAAAATGGTATAGTAACAGTATACAAAATACTAATTTGGAGGATTTGATGTACAAAACAACCGTGCTGGCAAGGGTGCTAAATTTTCCTACAAGTTTTCTAAAATTCCTGTAATAGAACTACATGCTCAAAAATCAAAAATTTAATGGGATGTCGAGATTTTCCCAGGATTTTAAATAATAGATTTATGGCCGCTATTTTTAATATAAATCTGAAAATGCTAGTCTAGAGCAGAGCTGCTTGCAGGTATCAGGTAGTACCTGAAAAATACCCGTCGGGTCGGGTTCGGGTCGGGTTCGGGTCAGCTACAAAAAAACGTACCTGAGATTCGGGTCAAGTGCGGGTACATCCAGGATCCGCACCTGATATTACAGGTCGGGTTACGATCAAGCTCGGGTTTAAAAAATAAACCTGAGTTCAATGTCAGGTACAGGTTCGGTACGAAGAATTCAAAATACCTGACCCCGAACTTGCAATTTCAGGTATTTTGCAAGTATTTTTTTACCTTAATAATTTAACTTTAAGTTCACGTGAATGAAACTTTCAGGCTGATCTGAACGTTAATGTCACATGGCTGAAGGACACGTTGTGTTTAGTGATGCGTGAGAGCCGCCATATCAATTAAATTAACAAACAACCTAACTTTGCTAATTAATTTCATGATATAGCCTTAGCGTTGTAGCAGACAGACATCGATTTGAAAAAAAATTCGTGTATACTTGTGCCTTAACTTCGTTAAAATTTGAAAAGCATGATGATTATCTGCGGTCTGTTTCTAAAGCTATCACTCAGAGAATACTTGGGGAAGCTTCAATAGCTGTTCCCATTCTTTTTGTGCTGATTGTCACTTAAAATTAGTACAAGTTTTTGCATTTGTAACTTAACGTCATTTGTAAATAAAATTTACTTTGAAAAAGTCTTAGGATAGAACTTATGTTTGTAAGTTTCCTCTGACAACATAATTGAAATTCGGGTTCGGGTTCAGGTTCGGGTTTGTTTTGAGATCCGCACCTCAGGTATTTTTTCAGCTGCGGGTAGCCTAGTAATACCTGATCCAAAAATACCTGATCCAAAAATACCTGATCCAAAAATACCTGACAGGTGCGGATATTAACTCGGATCCGGAGGGCCAAGTTCGGGTCAACGAAAAAAATTAACCTGATATTTCAGGTGCGGGTCGGGTTCAGGTGCGGATCTTGATTTTTTGCTACCTGAAAGCAGCTCTGGTCTAGAGTAATTCATATAGTATTGTTTTACGGGCATAAATCTAAAATTATTAAAGTTTGATGAGTCACTCCGGAAATGAGTGAAACAGTCGTGTTTGACTCATGCCTCATGCATGGGAAAACATATATTCAGATTTTAATGACAGGGAATATCCGGGCTTTCCCTCCCGTTTCTAATCCATCTGACTGGAGATATTTACAGGTGTCGACGGATCACTTCTGAAATCTCCAAGAAAATTTACTAGAAAATGAATTTATTAATTACTGAATGGGCTATAGTCCGTTATGCAATAGCCAGATGGAAGGGGCGTGAAGACTTGGAGTTTGTTGGAATCTATATGCGCAGTAATTATACTTATAATGTTTGAAACTATTTAATCCTTTTGAAATTTTAGAGTGCCGGATTTGGATGTTCAAAGGATCCTGTATACATGCAATTCCATCAATGACCTTACGTGTCACAGCATTTATTCAACATACTTGTTACGGGCATTAGAAACAAGATGCGATTTGAACAAGGATAATTGTTTACGTGTCCATGTGTTTGGGGGGAGGGTATGCTTATTGTTATGAGACCACCGCCAGAAATGGATCCTTACCATGAAAAAGTAATTTTGAATTTTGTTCAATAGATGTGATAACAGCCTCCGGTATTGTACACAAGGCAAGAAATAAATCTCCTGCAAAATCCTACCTTTTGGGACAGAAAGGCTTGGGCCCTTACAAATGATTTGGTAAAGTTTGGGTCATGGTAGCCTTGGTACAATTTCTTTGAGATTGGAGAAATAAAAAATGATAAAACTAAATTAAAATATTTGAACTTCAAAAACATTAAACTTGTTTTACAAGCTCCGGTGTGCGAGCTACTCGTAATCAAATGCATGCTTTATAGCGAACAAGACAAGTTTAATTGTTGTGAGGCATGTGAGTAATCACAGTCATATCTGTCTGAATACCTAAAAGTAGGGAAATTTGTGTATAAAAATGTTGGCAATAAATTTAGATACATAAGGATTCCTGGTAAATTGAATCTCTAAAACTTGTCTCATAATCCTACTTTGTTACAGACAAGTAGATAGTAGCGTATAGGAAAGGTGAGAATTATTGGCACACGCAGTGCCCCTTGTCTATTACATTAACAATTAAGGGCATCCCTCAAATCCGTATTTGCATTCTATACTAAATACTAATTTTCTGTTCTTAATCCTGATATACCAGCTTTAAAATAATATTACACTAGTTCAAAAGATAAAGTCCTGTCATTGAACGGAAAGTCCTCCTGTGAGGAGATCTCCTTCAACTATATACTACAGTGTTCATTGCAAGAAGCCCCCTTACAAGACCATTTTCTCCTGTAATGGCTAAACTGAATAGAAAAATTCTCCCTTTCCACAGCATTAGGTTTTTTCACCTTCAAAAGACATGACCTTACAGTAATAATTGTCTTTAAGAGAAATCCAGGGAGTTTTAGAACCAATGCTTTTCCTACTTTCCGGGGCTTTTAATAAAATACATATCTGGTATAGCTACACAGTGTACTTTAGAATTAGATACTGACAATGAGAGTTGCGGAGCTTTTTTTTTAAAAAAAAAAGACACACACACACACACACGCAAGAGGGATGCAATGGGAAATCCTGCCTGTGGATATAATTCCGCCACTGAAGATTCCCTTAAAACAGGGTTTGAGTTTAAAGTAGTAATAATGACGGGGCCGGTCCTGTTGTGTAGTCCTAAGGATGTTTGTAAAGATGATTCACTGTGGGATGGTTTCAAGACACGGTGAGTCAGGTAATAGAGTCAAAAGTTCTGAGGACCCGCTACAGTAGCGTACATATTGGGACCCGGTAAATAATTGTTGGGAGAGGAAACGACGGGCCGATTGTTGTGAGATTTTTTTGGGGGGTAAGCCCACATTCCGTCTCCTCACATCCATTTGTACAGTGGGCTCTGTGTGTGCGAGGGGCTCTGGGAAAGGCTCATCCTTTAAAAAAAAAGGAATCTCCCTACTATATTGTAATTCCATGCTTTTCCAAATGGGCTCCAAATAACATTTGGGCTAAAGGGCCTTCTGACCGAAAGTTTCTCAAAGGAAAGACTCTGGTTTGAAAGCGGGTGTGATACAGCCACAGCCCACTGTGCATGTATCACCGGCCGTATGAATCTCAGCTCTGATGACTAATTTCCATGGTCCATGGCGCAAGAAGGGAAGGGGCGATGGAGGAGGTTGGTCAAGTCATGGAGCGGAGAATCCAAGGCTCACAACAACTGCACCTCTGTAGGAATGGGGTTCCAGTTCCTTGGGAAGAGTTCTCCCAGTCACATGTGTCTGGCCTCCCTGTCCTGTCCTAAATAACTATACACAAACCACACACACACACGCACACAAATCAACTATACTTACAATTAGATATATACACTCACCCAGACAACCACATTTGATTCTACATTGAGGAGTTCTCCCTTCCATTTATTACCACAGAAGAGAAGGCAGGAAACATTTGAAGAGACGGCCTATACATTCAGAGACTTTTCTGCCCCGTAGTTTCTCTTTTTCTCACCCTTTTCATTTGAGTAGATATTGTCAGAACTGGATCAAGAACAAAGATTACATTAGACACATGATTTGTCTCTGATCAAACTCAACTGGATTCCCAGTCGCTACCATTTCTCCAATCCCTTGCCCTAGATCTCTCCAATCCTTCTCATCTTTTCCTTTTCTTCCTCTGACTCCTCTCTCGTCCTCTCCACTTCCAAGTGTCATCTCACATTGATTGACAGCGGGATAGATCTGACGATCCGTCATGTCAGTTGCCCTCATTTGATTACCTTCCATCATCTCCACGCAATTACTCTGACGGTCATTCTGAGCCTCCTCATCCTCCTCCTCCTCCTCCACCACCTCCTCCTCATTCAGCTTCAGCTTCCATAATTAGTAATTACTACTGACTCTGTGTGGGATTTATTACTCCAGAGATAATTACATAAATTTCCAAACTAAGGGATGTGACTGTAAGAGTTGATTTACTAATCATTATTCCCGACCAAAGGATCCGGACGTATCTGGATTCTTCCTACTGCACTGGGCCCAACTACTACTGATATAGTTACTCAGGGATAAATCACCATTCCTGTTCTGAGATGCCCATGTGAGGAGAGCAGTGCGAAAAAGGACTACTGTCAGGAAGGACTCGGGATCATTGAGGTAAGAGGTTTTTCAATTTATTCCTTCTTATGGGGAGATGGAAGAGACGTTAATTGGGGCTCATTTGGAGGAGCTGTCGGTTCAAGAGTGGAGAGATCACTAGGACTTGAGCATTTTGAATGAGCATTGTTTCCATTGGGACGTGTTGTGAAGGTGATTTGATTGAAATTTAAATGTGACCACACCTCAGAGTCCAACTCATTGTTAGGGATTATTGCGGACTTTATCATTCCTTTCCCCCTTTTTCTGTAGGCTTCAACGCTTGGATAGAGATTGGAGATAGATACTTACCTATACAGATAGATACACGTAGAATTAAGCATCTGTACAATTATTTAAGTCCGTGCATTTTAATATAATTATTACAGTGTACTCCCCCCATAGAGGGTCTCGCTTATAATACCCATGGGATTATTCTAGAAATAAAGTATATTTTGGGGGTAGTCCCCTTTGAATTAAATGTATATTTTTTAATTTCGTCAAGGTTAATTTTTAATTGCAAGGAGAGACCGTTATTAAAATAAAATGGGATTGTTTGAAAGGGGCTGAAAATAAAGGGAGCTCACTGTCAGTGTATGTTGTGCTTGGGTGCTGGGGAAGATGTCGGTCGTCACCTTTAACTGAGATTGGTTTTAGCAATTGGATGTATCTCTCTCTCTCTACTATCTATTTGTATGATTTTGAAGGGGGTAATTATAATTATGCACACATGTGTCTTGAAGGGAGGCTTTTCGTGGAGTGGAGTCTCTCAAGAGTCACTGGCTCTTGACTGACGGAATCCTTCCCGAGACGGTACAGTCCACTCGGGTTATGAGAGGAGCTCGAAAAGGAGTCAGTTCTGACCCCTGTAATTTGAAATTTGACTTCCTTATAAGTAGGGGAAATGAGGACTGGTTGGATGGGACTGTTATGGAAAGTTGGGCTTCTATTCCATTCCATGGGATCTCTAGTAGCGGGAATGGACTGTACTCCTTGTGTGTGTATAGATGCAGATTGTGGGGATGGGATGGAGAGGTTCTCTTCAGAAGAATGTGTTTGGCGGTGATAATAAATTTGCATGAAGATTATCAAGATAATTTTCAAAGAAGAATCCTTTACAGAGATTTATTGACTCTGGCTTTCCAAACGTGTTTCACTTACTCACAAATGTATGCTCGCACTCAGTTTTTCTCTGGGGAAGAGTGAGTGGAGTCCATGGTGTGTGTATGTGTGTGTGTGTATGTGTGTGTGTGTGAGAGAGAGTGTGTTGTGTTTGTGAGGGATGGAGATTTTCAGAGGTTTTAATCTCGTTCCGATGAGACGCTGCTCTCTCTCCCTCCAAGCAGGTCTTGTTATTGTTGACTTTTTTCCGAACATAAAAATGATTTCTTACCCTCCTCCGGCCACCTCCGTCATCTCCATTGTTTTTCACCTCTCCCCACAGTTGACTCGTCTCATGAGGGTCCACTAAGCATTGTCTTCATCCCCTCCCTCACTCGCATACATGGGACGAACCGAATTACTACACAGATCCGTCCCCTGTAAAAGAGATTCTTCTTCAGCTCCAAAGGATTTGATAACTTTATCTTGAGCTTTGTCCACTGCGAATTCCTCTGTACTAATAATTAGTTCGAATGCTCTCAATTCCAATCCTCCAAGGTTAAATAGTACTCAATTCCATGCATCAATTTATTCATCCACTCCTTCTGAGGTCTTCACAGTCCCAAGAGACACACATGGCTCATATGACACTGGCTTATATAATACACATAATTATGTCAATTCTGACTTGTGGTTGTGAGAACAATCTCAAATATCCAACAGAATTTGGTGGAATGCCAATTTAAGATTTTTGTTTGATGTCATATTACAATAAACAAATCAAAGGAAATATGCTGGGGTGGCTTATTGGGAGTAGCATCTGCTCCCTTGTAATATGTAATTATTGCTACATATGTGTACGTCCACTACTTCACATAGTTAATTATACAGCGATTTACAGTATCTCTATTGTAATCTAAATTCAATACGATGATCCTATACGGAGATCTCTTACCCCCAAAAAAGGTAAACATTCAACTAGAATTTTTAGCAAGCCTCAACTTATCTCTAAATACAAATAGTACAGTGTACAGACACTATGTCGAGACAGGCCCGGTATGAGAGAGCCCACAGTAGTGGTTCTTATTATAGCTGTCATCCCTTATATACTCTATACTACTCCTAAGAATGTAATAAAGATAGGAATGAATGCAATCACCACGAAAGGGCATGTAAGAGATAAGAGTAATTATGTTAATTGAGACTTTTATAAAAGGAGATTTCTTCCTTGCTAAATTTACTAAAAATGTCTTATCTCTTTGGGATGCTTCTCTAAAGAGGGTGTCTTGTATATACGGAGGACGTACGTGACAAGGTGCATTACACGAGGAATGAAGCAAATGAGGCTATTAATAATACTACAGCAAGCTTTGAACACTACTCTTAAAAAAAAACTGGACGAGGCGGTGTGGTTAAAGGCAGGCTCTTCTATTTTTTTTACCTTTTGTGATCCTCACGGGATTTTATGCATCAAGTTTTGTAAGAAGATCATGTGCATAAATTGCTAATGGATTTATTTACGTGTTAGTATATTTTTATACACTAGAGCTCCGTCATGTAATTGGATGCAATTACATGCATATCCCTCAGTACATATTATAATTATGTATGATGACTCTTGTAAGACCAGTGATTGACTTTGATCAGTTGAGGGAAATGAGCGTATGATCTGAAATGTGTCGTCCAAGCAGGGAGGTAGGGATCACACTAAGTATAATTATTATGTAGTTTGGGAAAGGTGAGGATGGACAATAATTGAAGTTTCTCAAGTGAGCATTGACATGGAAGGAATGTTGGTGATTTTTTTTTAAAGAAAGAAAAACATTAGGGAAATAAAAAGATGAATCAGATATGGACAGGAGTTTGGGCTGACATGTTATAGCTTCTCCTCAAATGCTGTCATGTCAATATAGTTTGAACTCCCATATATTCACTGAAGAAGGTGAGTGAGAGAAGGAGAAACAAGTCTCACACACACACACACACACATATATATATCTACACATACACACACACACACAGAAGAACACTCAAGTCGTATTTGAGAGAGACAGAATGGTGCAACAGGTGGATTTGGATTTTTATGGTGACTTAGAATTTACAGAGGGCCGCAACTCGTCCTGTGACAGTTTTGTGAGCTTCACACTTGACTTGAACTTTATTGCCTTGTTGATGATCCTCCCAACGATGGGGCAGCTCTGGTCAAGCACCGACATCAACCCATGATTTTAATCACATTTTTATCTAACAATCCAATTAGGACTTCCAATTTGAGGTTTTCAGGCCAAGCAGCTCTTTATCTCTTGTCCTCACACATCTCCTCTTCAGTCTCTGCCGAATCTCTCTCTCTCTCTCTCTCCCTCTCCACACTCACACATACTCACAAAACTAACTTTTGTCTCAACGCAAATCATATCAATCCTTAAGAATGAATTATTACTCCTCTTATTTTATTTATTTGAGCAAACTCTCAGGAGGGGCACATCTCTCCCCATGTCCATTTTCAAAGCTCGACCTCTCCCCCTCCCAAAAAAAAAAGATATTGCCTCTTTAGCAATGACATAAGTCCAACTTTATGATTTAGATACTTCAACCCCATATATTTACTCAGCATTAAAAGGAGACTTAGGAGAGGGCTTAGGAAGAATTGAACAGCGTAAGAATTAGTACCTGCTCTCATTTTGTTATTATCAAATCAAATGAATATAATTCCCAAAAGGAATATATAGTCCAGTGATATATATCTACAGATAGTCCACAACCCAGAATTTTTTCCATGAGAGAAAAACCCATGAATGTCATAAATAAAGGGGAAGGCCCAGGAATCCTATGAATAAGAAAAAGTTGAGAAACTGTTGGGAGAGATGAGAGCGGATCCATTCCATGTGTACAAATAGGAGAAATTTTGGCTCCTACACGCTTGTTGAGCTAAATAAAATAATTGCTGTAATCATGGGTCGAGGAGACATAGGAGCCTTCTCATATATCAATGTTTTGATGATGTCAATACTAGTATACTCAACTCACGGAGCCTCACAATTTCACATATATGCTCCTAAAAGTGATTTCTATTCCTAGTAATTGTAAACGTTGCTCAAAGAAATTGATTTCCCTTTGAAATGTCTTTGTGACTGAGTCAGCAATAATAATTCTTTGTGGGATGGTGCCCTGCTCGGGGATGAAAACAATTAAGCGACTCAAGATTAGCTCGACTCACTCCTCTCATAGGAGAGGGTTTGTGTGAATTGAGTATTTTACAAAGACATGACTTCGACTAGGAAGATGAGAGTCCCCGAGACTGAATAGATTGAGTTTGAGGAGATGTCTGAGCGAGTGACGGGACAATCACTCGGCCGTGCGGAGTCCAAATGTGATTTTTGGGAAATGGACGTCGTCGGCGTCTGGCGACGGTTGGGAGCATTTTCGAGATGTCGCTGGCCGATGAGTGTAATAATAATTACATTAGGAATCATCATCACATTATATGTCTTAGAACCCCTACTCAACTCCTCCTCTCTCAGTTCAGACTCACTCATCTCGGACTGAAGACTTGCATCTTTTGTAGGAATCTTATCCGAGTCTCCAGTCCTGATGGCCCAAACACCAATACTGCTCTTCTTCCATCATCCCTTCCCTCAACTCTTCTGTCACTCTCCATTTTCTTACACATTCCTTCAGAGTCAGTCAAATGACTTGACGTCGTTGACAGTCTTTCCATGGCATGTATAGATACTCCTCGGCATGACCACTTTAAAGAGCAGATTCATTTTGCTCATAGAACTTGAAAGTATGTACAAGTGAATGCTTTACTTGAGACGTGGATTTTTGGGGACATGAATTCACTGGAGTGAGGAAACCACAGGAGTGTTCCATCCCCATACATCCACTTTTATTCTCTAATGTGATCTATGTACAAATAGCTACCTTGTTTCCCCATAATAATGTAACCACAATAATAATATATACGTCTGTCTATCTACGAGCTACAGCAGAGTATCCGGTAAGACTCTACCAGCGAACATGTGTGTGCAAGTTTTGAGGTGGATTTTCAATATACAGTGCACTCTGTGTCTACAGGAGGAGCCCTCAAGGTGGAAAAAAATGGGCTCTTATAAAAATATAAAAAATTACATTCTATTCAATGGCATTCTTCCATCCGCCTAAATATTTAACCTCAGTCTGTATAATGAAGTCAATTTTTTATGACTTTTCCGACGGTAACGAACAACATGCTCATTGGCGTCTTCCAGTCAACAGTGTGCAGTAGACTGACTCAACAACCAGAGGCCCCTTATAAAAATTCAAGGGCATTTGTATACAGTCGCAAAAATATTCCCACATATTTCCCTTTAAAACCCCTAATATTAATTTTCTTGTAAGAAGTTCAAGTTTTAAGAAAAAGTAGATAATATTTGTAGATTGTACAGAAGTCAAATTTTGTAGCCTGTGGGGCTGCTCTTATAGAGAGAGGTCCCTGTACGGCAGACTATTTTTCCCAGAGAAACTGGCAACTCTGGTAGTTTAACTTCACCACAAGGAACTCCCGACGAACAGAATCTTTCCAATCACGGCCTAAAAATTGTGAAGGCGACACAGAGCCATTCCTGACATTCCTGTTCTTGTCTCAGATCTATTTCTCTGATTTTTTTTGCAAACTATACCTGGGGAATAATTAAGTACCTTGTGAAAAGCCAGGGAGGTAAATAAATTATACATCCATTAAATGTATTGTATGAATGGAAATTTAAAATCCCTTTTTCCTCTTGGGATATTTCCGATTTTGCAGGGATATTTTAGAAATATGATAATGGCCTGGGAAAGGTTTCTCATGAGTAAATCTTGATGTAAAAATTGATATCTATTGAATTGAAGAGGATAGAGTAGGATTTCTCGTCTGTACATGGCTGATTGGGAGTTTTTTCTATGTGGAGTAAAATGTTTGGGAATGCGACCATCATATATCTGTAGATTCCCATTTGGAAGATTCCTCCGTGTGTCCAGAGTATGAGTTACTGTGGGACATCACGAAAGACTGTGGACATTGGGACGAGGGACTGAGGAAGAGACAAGAGCTGAGGGAAGTGGCAGGACTATGGGAATTGAGGAATAATTTACTATTATTGCAAGTCGGTTGAGATAATCCTGCTCGGTCCACTTGAGTTCCTCACAGACATCCCCGCACACACACACACACACACACACACACACTCACTATTGCAAGGACTCTCTCATATCCAGTTTTGAGTTGTCATTAAAAGCGGAGATTATTACAGAGTTGGGGAGAATTTTGAGTTGCTGAGAAGTGAGTGTGCGATTGGGACTTGTCCCTGGAGAGCGTGCTGGGAAGTGAGTTGTTTGAGAACTCTCCTTCCCTCAGTCCCTTTTTTTCCAAGCAACTTGGACTTTTGTACACGGACGAGTTTTTTCCGCAGTCTTCCACCATTCCGCCGAGTGATAAAGGCCAGAGAGTAATGGTCCTATGTATCCGTGTGTGTTTAAATGGGAGAGCACATTACACACATCAGAGTCAATCCCATCATTCATTTCCACCAACTTATCTCTCGTCTCGGCAAATCCCATGAAACCAGCCCTGGGACTTGAGCAACTTATTCTCCGTCTTCCTTTTCGGCCAACTCTCATATTCTGGATTTGTGCACATTATATAGCTCCCATCCCGTGTGGACACTCTTTATCCCAGCCCTCCCCCCAAAAACTCTTCCTAATGCTCTTTCTTAATTCCCGTCTCCCACAATTAAAAACACTATCACATGGAAACCAAGCACATGGCCAAAGGCTCCAAATCCTTTCCCCGCTTCACACAACATATGCTCTTCTTAGGGAGTCTCTCATAGACAGAGTATACTGTGTGGACTGGGGAGGCTTCCCAAATTATTTTCACACAAACATACCCATAGATTCCCAGATATCAACAGATTCGTATACATAAAATAATTATTAGAGATTTACGGATCTACGGAAAGCTATAGTAGCTACATATGTAACATACATGCTCAACAGCTCCCCACTACTACCTGGGCTCCTCCATACAGTATGTATGTCTAGGGAAATATAAAGCAACTATGTACATTAGTTGTATGTACTGTATCACTGCAATTATTATGTACAGTGATCTCCCAGTATGAGAGACGTCCTTAGACAGGCACATGGACAAAACTAAGTGAGCTTTTCCTGAGTACGATTTGCTACACTGCCCTTAGAATTGTGTCTCCTTGTAGTCCGTGTAAGGAGAGTGGACTGCATTCCCACGATCCTACTCTATCGGTAAGCCTTTTCATGTGGACGTATAGTACATAGTAGGTTTGGAGTGATGCAAGGAAGTAAAGGAACGCACACTCTCCGAACACTAGGAAGTCCCATTGATGTTAATGTGTGGAAGGTAAAAAGTGGGGGAAAAAAGGGAGATTTACGGAGGAGAGAAATTCCAATTTTTTTAAGCCCTTGAATAATGTCGATACGTTTGGGCTTTTTATCTCTTGGCTGATTTGCTCCGCAACAATGATTTATGATACGGCCCTCATCTCCTCCTCCAATGAAGCTCCTCTCTGTGACTGTCTTCCCACTTCCCATACTTCGTCCTACCAAACCTTTACATTGCCACCGGTATCCTCCGCAATAAATGTTCCCTAATACAGTCAAAGGAAAAGGGAACTACTTCGTTCCTCAATATCAGCTCACAGTCTCACGAGGATTACGCATGGGTCCAGTCTAAACAGAAATGTCTTTGTAAATATGGAGAGTCCCGACGGTCCCTTCCCTCATTCCTCATGTGACTCTATCAATGAGCAATAATTCTTTCCTTGTCATCAGAATTTACGGCCACTGTTCTTCTTCCATATCTTTTCACATAGAGCCCTGTCTCCCATTCAAAGACACACGGACGTGAGTCATGTTTTCCTTTCTTGAGGAGTCTTTGCCAATGGAGGGAATAAATAATTACATAATGAGGTAAGCCAATGTCATCAATTAAAAGTCAAGTCCCATTCAATGACTTCATGTGTGATGGAGACATGAGACACTTTTTTGAAGACACACACACAATGCAGTAGTGTGCTCTTGGTGTGCCATACCCGTCCCTTGTAGAGAAAGTTTCTCTATCCACCTCCCGTGTTATTACTGGGGGAAATAATAATTACTGGGATCATCCCCTATCTTTACAAATTGATCATTTTTGTCCCTTTACTATCAAATGTGACGTTTTTTTTTCGGGGATTGCTATAGGGATGCTCTTGTAAAGAGAGATTCCTGCATTCATTCACGGATTGTTGTTATGGCGGAGGTGAGACAAATGAGAGGACTGTGAAGTGCAGGAAGGGTTGAAGGTGGTAGCTCTTTTGAAATTCATTGCATGTCAATGTTACATAAAAGTTACGTCCAATCGGAAAAAGTGAGGAGAGGCAATTACGGGTATTTTTTATTACAAACTGATCATAGCATGAATTGTGTGAGTTGGTGTGAGAGATGACTCTCTGGCTATGAGGAAATGTGAATGTGATAAGAAAGCACGTGGAACTGAGCGGAATTGATTAGAATTGAGAGGATAGTGAAAGAGAGAGAGAGAGGGAGAGAGAGAGAGGGAGAGAGAGAGAGGGAGAGAGAGAGAGGGAGAGAGAGAGAGAGCAAATATTTGACGCCAACGCTGCCTCATAATTGACACTCTCTCGTTTATCATGTCCTTTGACACATTTCCTAGATTCCCTCCGCACACGCTTCACCTCTCAACTTCCCACTTACGAACTCCTCTCCCAATTGATCAAGCTTTCTGGAATTTATGCTTAATGCTTAACACATAAATCTCACCAAATATCCTCTTCCAATACCCCACATTTCTATATACCTGCACTGCACTGTCCAAACATACTCTCGGCTAAATTTGAGGTAAGGAGCGATTGAGTTTGGGACACAAGGTCTTTACATATGAATGCCTGAGCAACTAACGCTGTTGGGAATTTGTTCAAGTGTACAGGGGACTTGGGCCGTAGGAGAACCCTTGGACGGAGAAAAATGCCAGACTGAGTATGCTCGTATTCTGACAACGAGAAGGATAAAAATTAAAATTTTGACACGGAGGACGTGTCCCAATAGCGAAAGTGCTTTTAAAAGGAACTCTATCCTATAGCCAGTGCACCCACACTACTGTATTACGGCATTGGGCCTGAGCTCAGTACAAGATTGATTGAGGAAAAAGCGGAATTATTATCTCAAGTTGAAACAAATGGATGGGGCAATCCGGTTAGATAATCCACACGAGTTATGATGAGGCTTTGTAGAGAGGAGAGGAGCTCTAATGTTTTTACACAGGATTGGGCAAAACAAAAAAATTAAAAGACCTTGATTGCAGGTTGAGGTTGAGAGAGTGGAGAGTAGAATCTCTTTACAAAATCAAGGGAAGGATCAAAATTTGACGAGGATCTTCCAGACCGTTCTATGGATACAGATTAATTGGTAATTAGGAGGACGTTGTTTTAAAAAATATTGAGAGGATATTTGTCTCCTACTAAAAAAAACATTGTGCTTATCTATTGCCATCCCGTCCCCGATTACGTAATAATGTAACTACTTGTGTGTTACATAATCTCAACATGGCCTAAATACTACAACCCCTATACTCCAGCTCTATATCGGTCATGTTTCGGGGATCCACTCATAATGATTTGGTAAATAGTGCTCCTGTGGGACGACTCCAAATGAGGATGGCAGGGTCCCCTCCAGGCGGATTCTCTCTGACAGCTCTTTCCCCAATGGCCTCAATAGCCTCAATGGCACTTAGCACAATTAGCTCACTCATGGAGATTACTCCTCGCTCTTGAACCTCTCCTATATTCTCTTACTCATCCCCCATACTGACCGTTCCATGAAGGAATCTCTACTCCAGTCTCATCCTCTGCTGTATGAAAACATCCCTCAATGGATCAATATTTGATTCTTCTAATTGGAAGCTTGGAACGGACCCTCTTGGTTTTTAAACAGGAATATCTGTCTCTCAAATATTTTTATACCTAAAGGAAAAATAATTATTTTATAACGGCGATGTCTGTTAGAGTGAAAAAGCACTATGGAGATTTAAGCTAATGTACGGGAAAAAAATAGATAAATTTTGGTACACGACGACAGTAATTAATAATAAATATTATTCTTGGCTCAAATCCTCCACTCTTGTCTCTCCAAAGAAAACACTATTATGATATGGGGCCTGTCGCGTAGGGAGACAACATTTTCCACATAATTATGCAGTCTCGACGAAATCTGTCTCTTGACAGTAGAGTCTCCCTGTGCCTAAGGACACTCCTGCATGGAAGGAGACTTGACACTTTTAAGATGGGAAGCTCTCCCAGCCATAAAAGTGAATACGGTGGGAAACGGGAATTTCTTGAAATATTTTGGAGCATCCTACAAATATTCTCTTATGAGAGGGTCCCTCACAGCATGACTGTCACTGCTGTAGATTTAATTCTATTTCTAACAATAGATTGTAACAATAGTTAAATGCTCCCTGGGGCTTTTGAAATCATTGTATTATTGTTGGATCCCATTGAGGCTCTAATGTTATTTTAAATTTTATAATTTAATTCTCAGCATTGAATCTAGTATTTGTGGATTCCAAACTCATGATTTTTTTTAACATTCCAGGTTTCTATCTCGAGCAGTCTCTTCTTCTTGGGAGTCGGATCAAAACCAATAGGGAAAAAGGGATATTTTAAGGGAGACTTGTGTTCGCACTATTGACATCCTAACCTCATTGTCAGTTTAAACTAAATGTGAGTTTCATATTAAAAGCTGGATTTGATCCTGGACTATCCACTGGACAAAATTGATCCCATGGACTACAATGGAGCTAAAAATGTGATTTGAAAAAGTAGTGATTGGAAATAAGAGGAAACAGAACAATAACTGGATTGAATGACAGCGGAAAAAATTCAGCAGTTGGAATTTTGGTAGGCGCTATCCATGGTTTTTTTTTGGAATGGGAATCTATTCCTTTTTTTATGACTGTGAGGATTATAGGACTACTGATTGTTTGTGAGTGTGCCTTTAAGTGAAGACAGTGCCTGTGGAATTATCAATATTTAAAGCTATATGCAAATGATGGTGAAATATGTGAGAATCTCAAATGGAATCTCCCAAACCACGGAGTGAGTCCAATTTACGACGTTACAAAGGGATCCGGTAAGTTGTGCCAAATGATTTCACCCAATCCCTTTACAACACATAATGAATGCAATCATAAATTCTCTTCAATGACATTGTTCTATTTTTCACGGCTGTAAGTTAAAGTCAAAGTCACATATCTATAGATGTGTTTGTGTTCCCATCCCCTCGTCTTTACTTTCAGCTTGAGAGTCTCCTCAAATGCTCCTCAAAGTCCTCATCTAATTATTCAACTCGTTCTGGTCCTTTTCCTCCTCTTCCTCAGTCTCATTTTGTGTAGAGAAACAATCCCATTTTTATACTTTGCCATTCTTCACATTTTTTTTACCTCTTACACGCTCAACCACCAATTTCTATTTTGTCTCTCTTTGTTATGTCACATGAGATATTTTCCAAGCATCATTGTCCTCCCTTGTGGGCTTTAGAATGGATTACAGGGCACTCTCCCTATGACATTCCCCCTTAAGAGACCATTTTTCTTTTCTCTCCTTATGTCCAATTTTTCTTATGTAAATCTAATTTATTAATTATTTATTAAAAACAAAATTGGCGGAAGCTGGAACTGAGTGAGCGCAAAGGGACGAGTGTACTCCCAGACGTGTCCGTAACAAAAATAGATCTAATGCTTACACGCCATAGCCTCTCTTTATAATAAGAGCACCCCCAAGGAAATTGAACCAAATTAAAGGCTCTTAATTACATGCTCTTATAAGGTAAAAAATTTCAATTGAGGTAAATGGGAATAATTATTTTTAAATAGCTAATTACATTTACTTGCCCAACCACAATAATTCTTTACACAGGCCGTTCCTTTTGCAACAGGATTTAATTAGAGCCGATATTTTTCAAAGGCAATACTTTTTTATGACATTTCGGAGTTGACTGTATATCTATATATCATATCTGGTAATTTTTCTCAAGATCTGAGAACCCCTGGGTTTAGCAAAAACGAGTCTGGGGTTGGAGAGACGGCTGGTATGAATCCCAACTGTTACGTAGATATATGTATCTACATAGAATAGGTAGGTAGGAAAAATGTAATTATTCATAGGGGTACATCTATTTATGTATGAACATATGTACGTGGATATGTGTTTACAAGGGAATGCAATAATATCTGAATGACGGAAAAGTTGATGGGGATAAGTTCCATGCTTTGGACTGACTACATAATTATGTATAGTGTACTTTGTAGGAGGTAGTTGGTACACGGAGGGTTCTGCTCTCATTTCTCATATCTGTACAAACAAAGTAGAGTCATGATTAGTACCGAGAGAGTTCATAATTTAGGGACAACATCCTGCAAAAGTGTTTCCGTTTCGGGAATTATTATTATCGTCATGTGATAATATCTCTTTCCGCACTGCTATTACGACACCCCTTGTTTACCCTCGTCCCAACTAATTTCTCCAATCCCACCAGGTGTTTCTGTATTTTGTTTACAAGCAGAGAAATACTGCAGTGGGTTCTCGTCATGGGAGTCCTTCTTATATTCCAAGACTATTCTCTGTACGGGCGGCATAAAGCACATGGTACTCATTCGAACACATGTACTTCCATTTAACACAATGTTAATGGGCTT
Organism: Allacma fusca; assembly: GCA_947179485.1. Lineage (NCBI taxonomy): Eukaryota > Metazoa > Arthropoda > Collembola > Symphypleona > Sminthuridae > Allacma > Allacma fusca. The sequence goes on along the minus strand of OX359249.1, from coordinate 1,127,821 downwards.
CCCCATAATTTTATTCTTTTAAACAAAGATCATTATTACATTTGGACGGACCAAAAAATTACGTCCGTAATAATAATAATAATAATAATAATAATAATTTCTATTGACTTATGAGTATCTACTCGTAGATGTAAGAGAAGGATTAGTGCTTAAAATATTTGATTAAAAGGATTTTAACTGTAAAAGCAAAAACTGAAAGTAATTTTTACATAATAATGATTACAGGAATTAATACATTTTTGCTTTCACTGACAATCAGCTGAGAATATTAATGCGGAAAATGTAACTAGTATCAGTTTTCCTGTTCACGGGCTTGACGTGGAATGATAATAATAATAATTATTATTATCGTCGTCTCAATTTTGTAATTACACTCCTCGGGCTGTGAGTTGTAGAAAAGCTGGGAATGTGCGAATGGAAGTGTTGATATAGGATCGTGGTTGATTGAGGCGTTATTTTTTGCCAGTATTTCTCCTGTCCTCGCATGTTGTTGCAATAAAGTTTTTTTTTTGAAAAATTCGGATTAGGTAATTATACATTTTTCCATATTTTTTTTTGCTTGGTCCTTTTTGTGCAAACTTCCGTTTCCGTGATGGGAATCAATGTGACCCCAAGGGGTCGGGAGGTGCGAACATGGAGTGGACGGTGGAACTCAAAGGAGAAAGGAAATGAGGATAATTGTTGGACATAAATTCCTGAGAGTGTACAGTCCACTCGGGTCATGAGAGCACCCCCACCCCAGTACTAGGAATTATGGAAAAAAGGCCGCATATGGGAAATTGTTATTTGGAGAAGGACAGTCATGTATGTGGTTAGATGAGCCACATGGGATTAATTAGAAGGACATGGAATGCAGGTATTAAAGAATGTTGCTCCATTTGAGACATTAGCCTGTGATAGTTTGAATAGGACTGTACACGGAGAGCGCTCCTGGTCGATTGTTCCTCTTATTACAAGCAATAATTATCATTGTTTTTGTTGTTTTTGAGGGGAACTCATACTATGAGGAGTAAAAAGGTGACTAGTGATCTGAGGAGGAGATATTACAGGCTTAATTCCCAAGTTGTACATCTTGTGCAGTGTACATATATCTAGATATGTACATACCTCGGAGTATGTGCATGTTGTACTTGACTTGGAAACAGAATGAGCCTCTGAGCCCTCATAAAAGATTCAATTAAATACATAGAATATAATTACTGGGCTAAACAAGATGAACGTAAGTTTTCAACGCGTCATTTAACAATTCCTCTCTTTTTTTTTTTTTTTTGCAACCATCCCAGCCATTTGTTCCCAGAGCATTGTATTTAATCACAACTCCATTGTGTTCCATGTCCGATGGTGGGAATTCCCTCGAGACTCCACTTCTCCACATTTCTTCTTAATTCCCTCATGTCAAACTTTCAATCACTCTATACTCCCCATACTTTCAACTTTTCTTGTCTCCCTTCACAAAACTCCACGGAGAGAAAGGGGTGTGAATGTGACTTCACAGGTTGATACTGAAACTCCGCGGTGGGACAAGTGATCTGCAATATGGGCCCAATCCAACACCTCACAATATCAGCCTCACCTTGTGTGTCAGGACCCCTCGAGCAATAATAAAAAAAACAAATGCTGGAAGTGCATAGGGAGATCTCTGTAAGAGAATGTTTTACAAATATTTTCAGGAGCTACACAAAAGAGATATAAAGCTGGGAATGTTTTCGTCTTTCGAATCAAATCCAGTAATTTCTTCCCAGAATAATTCCGTCGGTTCTTAACTCGAGTTTTATATTAAAATAATTATTTAATACCAAAATTTTATATGAACTTGTATCTAAGAATATATCCCCAGTTGGTTGTACACGACGCAGTTGTTGTGTATGTATCTACGTGTACTCGACACGAGGGACGCCTCTCTTACAACCGAAATTCCTCAGTAAGGTCAAAAATATATGGATGTAATTCTTTCTCATTGCCATGAAACATTAATTTTCCCCATGGAAAAATATATACAATTGAAATAGAGTTGAATTTGACTCCTTTTATCTCGAAAGTGGACTGTACTGCTGGCTGTGAAGTTGGGATAATTGACTTCACTTACATGATTTGTCTGAGTGCTCATATCATGTGCTATAGTAGGGGGTTCCCTCTGAATGAGAAATAATTCAAATTCCATACACATCCCGCTGTAGTATTGACCAGCATCTATGATACATTGATGGATTAAAATGATAGTGGGGTTGAGGAGCCAAGAACAATGAAAGTGTCCCATTTGTCATAATGGAGCAAAAACAAGTCAGATTATTTGAGATTGGCCTTGTTGTGGAGAGGAAAAAATAGCAGAAAGAGCCTACAGATTGTCAGTAATTGTAGGAAACAATGTGGAGGGCACAGATTGAGCTCTTAGAAGTTGTGAGGAAGACAGGATATTTTGCATGGAGTGGATACTAACATGTTTTCTATTTGAATTGACGAGATGGAAGCGAGGACGCGTGTCTTGGATGGAGAGATGGAAAATTCTACTGGCTCTATGGGATTTTTTTTTTCAATGGAATGGACAGGTGTGAGATGGACATGTGAGAGACTGACTTCCATTAGGGATGCAGAGGCTGAGAGGGAGAGACAGAAAGAGAGAGAGAGAGAGAGAGAGAGAGAGAGAGAGAGAGAGAGAGAGAGAGAGAGAGAGATGAAGTAGCAAAATATGACTGATTGGGAAATATTTGACGCTTAATTAAGACGTTGGGAGGCGTGAGGGAATAGAAGTGAAGACTGTGACAATGGAGTTTCTCCATTCACCCGTCCATCCTTTCCCATGTAGACAGTGTCATATCATTGTCCTGCTTCGTTGAGATTGTCCGAGGCCTTGTCCTGACTTTTTTTAAAAATGTTTCCGACACTAATCCTGTAGTTACAGTAGACCAGAGATCAGTCTCCCTATGGCGACACGTAGATATTCCTCCGTACCCCTAATCATAATATCTCACACTCTCCCAAGAGCCTCAATGTATTTATGTACATATGTGATTATTACATGCACAAATCTATGCTAAATTGTGTCCCATACAGCAGCATCTCGCACCTGCCTTATAAAGGCAGAGCATGCTGTGCGGAAGGGGTGTCGGGAGTCGGGATGGAGAGAGTGGACAGTGCCCGCGCTCTGAGGACCCTCGTAATGTCACACGATCATAACGGCAATTATTGTTTTCACACACTGTCCATTACCCCAATGATTTTTTTCCCTCCTAATAGCATAGACCATTGTTGGGCAAATATTTCTCCCTCCCGAGGGTGCCGTTCTAGGGAGACTGCTCCGTGTATAAACAATAGAGGACTATACAGTGTCATCGCACTGTATAGGATTTCCCCTTATACATATCTCCTGTAAGAGTGTTTTCCGTCCAAGCCCAAGACTATTTTGGCACATTCCCATCTATCCCAATGTTAATTTGTCTCCTTTACAAGAGCGTCTGTTCAGTTGCCTCTCGTTAGCAGAGATGCCCTTGTGAAAGGTCCCTTCCCCAGGAGCAGCACATTTCGAAACTCTTAATTAATTACTTGGGAGCGGAGCAGGGATATTAAGAGTCAAATTGTGTACCACGTGCACGGGTGCTTTCATAGAGCGGGTTGACTGTAGCCAGATTTCGTTCTGCGAGAAATGTGCCCATGATTTACTGCTCCTTACGACTCCCATTTCTGCAAGTATGGCTTGGAGTTGTTGATTCGGTCCGAAGCCTTTTCTGGGTCAAGTCGTGTTTTCACATATGTGTAGATAGATTCAGGATGGAGAGCTATAGATAAGTAGATACATAATTATTAGAGGTATGTATTTAAATGTGGGCATGTGTCTGATTTTAATACATATGTATAGGTTTAAAAATGTGTGTGTGTGTGTTTTGTGTGTGTGGTTGAGTCTGTTGGAAGTTCGACCCACGAGCATTTGATGGAGTCTGCGAGGAATTTACGAGCACAACTGACTTGACCCTCGGTTTTTGCTCAAATGGCCGTTGGATGTAATAAATTGAGCACGCATAATTCAGCTCTGGGAGAGATTGTGTGTGTGTGTGTGTATGTGTGTGTATTTCTTTGTGTTTGCATGTACTGTAAGTGTGAACAGTGGGATCTCTCTATCGGAGTACCCCTCAGAAGTATACAAAATTTGAGGTTTCAAACTCCATATTACATGCTTGGAAAAAAATAAGACAAATTAGCATTGGGAAGAACCATAGAGTGTAGGGAAATATTATTAGAAAGCCTATGGGCTATGGGCTCTTATGTAAATATACGAGCGGGGCCTCTTGTAGCGAGGGTGGACTGCATATGCGAGAGTCGACTGTATATGGGCCTAAGTATATCTATGCTTATGTATGGAGCGGAGCGTATAAGTGCTTTTCGTAGATGGGTTTTCCAAGATTGCAAGGCTATCAGATATTATGTGCCCCGTCACTTTTCCAACATAGGACTCTGCTTAAAACAAAAGAGCGACTTGTGACCATTGTCTGGTGTTGTTCTGTGAGGAAAAAAAAGGAAAGACTGCTAATTTATGCCTCTCTTTCACCTATTTTCGTGTCTTTTCAGAAATTCTAGGGCACGACCAAATTGCTCCCTTTTTGTTTTTTTTTACTCAATCCATTACTGCCATTATTTAGCGTCGTCCCGTCATGGGACAAGACAAGACTCAGAGAGACGACGCTCTCCCACTATCTCCCATCTTTCCCCATTTATCTGAGTAATAAGTAACAATTATTAGGAGAATGTGAACGTCCATAGATCCCATTCATGTCTCTTTTTGTGAAGGTGAAAAAAGAGCATGGCCAATTTTTCCTGACCTCACCGAAACTCTCCTGAGTGGGACTTGATGACTGGGGATTGAAAATGCTTCTGTCAGCTCAACCCAGAGCCCCCTCCTCCAATCCTCTCCTCTCCTACCTCAAATCCCATATTTATGGAGCTCAGTTTCCCCTCAATAATCCCTGTAATTAGTATGCATGGCCGGGGCAAGTTCTCCTTAAGGAGCAATAATTATTAGGAGAGTTACTCACCAATGTAAATACTACACTCTTGACTTGACTGGTGGCTCTTATTATTATTAATTTCTTGAGCAATCCCAAACTTCGATTACCTCTTATACATAATAATTATTATTACTTTTGTATGTAGCAAGAGTTGCGGAGCCCAAGTCAGTGTGCTCCATATATTTTCTTATATCTTCAAACTTTTTTCCAAAAAAATAAAAATAATAATAATTCTGTTTTATCAAAATTCCCCTGGAAAATTCCCATGGGGATTGTTACTTGAGGGAAAATGCTAAATAATTCTAAATACTCAGATTTAGATACTCCTTATCTGAGGATGAGAATCTCTGGGGATAAGTGTGCTGCTAATTATTCTCGGACCCATCCCTCTTTTTCCCAGAGACTCTGGCCTCATCTCACCCAAGACCAGCCGTTACATGGAGAGGCTGACAATGAGTTATTACTGCATTATTTAGTGTACACAAGAGTTCAGTGGACTCCATGATTTGAATAGGAGTCCAATTAAATTATTCCTTGAGTCCCTATGTATATGTATTTCCAACTTGAGACATCTCACCCGTCAGGCTAGTTAGTCAAGTTAGACAGAAATTCCTTTATTTATTTTTACAAGGAGTAATTCTACACAGGAGCTAAGGAGCAAAGTCAATAATTACTATTTGTAGGTTACAATGTGCCTTTCAAAAAGAGGGACAAAAGATGAGTCCGATTTTAGAGACACTCATTGTCAGAGCTACATAGTGTGTGTACCACTCTATAGTTCCTACAGTTGAGTGTGTAATCTCTTGTCACATTTTCATTTAGAAGAGCAAATATTTCAGGAATAATAATTCCTGTTGACCTGTCTGAGCATTTTTCCTCTTATTGGATCATTATTCCCTGTAGCTTGTAATCCAATATTGAGCTGTCAATGATCATTCCTACACTTAAGACTCATTATTGTAGATTGGGGAAAATGAGAGGAAGGCTTTTTTGATGATTGTATTTGGGATTCCTTAGGTCATCTAAAATAGGGAGTCTCTACTCGGACAACAGCGAAGATCTGTATGTGGACCAAACCACTGGGAATGATGATGATGATGATGACAGCAAGACTGTCCTCACTTCCACCTCATTGGTAAGCCTCAGCTACATACTATTATTCCGTGTAAGGTCTCTCTAATTATGAATTAGAGCCAGAAATTCCCTCCAAAATTCCAACCCAAAGTCAGTGTTTATAGGGATTTTTGTGATTTATACCTGATCGTAATTTGTGGGCAGAATTGGTTTACTACAGGAGTAATTTCCAAACTCTGTTTTTTTTTGTAGGGATTTAATGGCGGTCCACAAATGATTGCATAAGTATTACCTATATCTACTAGTTAGGTACAGATGAGGAACATATTTAATCATATTGTATGAGGCAATCAGAGGGCTATTTGAAGTGTTACAAAAGTAATATTCAGAGGTAAAATTGCTATAAAAGATTTTAAAAGATTTTTGAGGTGTTGGAAATCTCTGCTGAAATGAATAGAGATGCAGTTACTCTTGGGAGAGTAATTATGAGAATAATAGTTGCGGAGATTTGAAAGGGTTAATGTATCAATTACAGGAATAATGGCATTGTTGAGAATGAGTGAGCACCGGTGAGAATCAATTGTTGAGCATTGGCAATTGTTGATGTAGAGAATGAGAGGCTGAGCTCTTGTTGTCTCACTCCAGCCCTTGTTCACTCATCTTCTTGAAGCGTGACGAGGGGAAATAATGTCATTCTGCATTTTTATTCCCTCAAGGTTTAGCTCAAAATCAGTTGTCATCCTCATAATCTTTTATTTTCCTCTGTCTCTGTCTCTCTCTCTCTCTCTCTCTCTCTCTCTCTCTCTCTCTCTCTCTCTCTCTCTCTCTCTCTCTCTCTCTCTGTCGTCTTCGCATCTGTACAGGGTACTGAGAAACATCTCCCCAGTCCAATGAAACTAATAGCGAGCTGAGTGAATATTAAATCAATTTGTAGCTTCTTTTCAACATTCTAAAATTTAGAATTTATTTAACACAAAACGCTGTTGGCAAAACAATAGGGCAGTTTCAAAATTCAAAGTATTCAGAATTTATTAGCAGTAATTTTAATTGACTAGCGTTTCCTATTTTATAGAAAATTCCGTCCAGATTTTTCTGTAAATGTGTCTCAGCAGCCTCTACAGAGTTAATGCTAATAACTATCTCTCCAAAAATCTGAGACGAAGTGAAGTTACTCCTAGGCTGGGATGACAAAAGTAAAGGGCAAAAAATGTACAAGAATATTTGCTATAATATGGGGTAGTGGGGAATACTTTCTTCCCTCACGTTTCCTTCTGATGGAGGAAATATTCGTTGTGTTTTGGGCGTACACCTCGGGAAACTCTTTTCAGTTCACCCTGGAATATTTGTCTCTCAAGAAAAATCTTTGAGGACTGGACTCTACCAGGGGGAAAAGCCCGACTGTGGGATTACAACGGATAGTTATAATTTGTGGGCTGGGGTGGATGATGTAAGAGATGAAGAGACTGGGATTAATTGGAGGGAGAGATTGTTTTGGATGGGTTTTGGTGGGAGCGTTATTGGAAGGGGATGAGGAAGATGAGGATTTAGATGAATTGTAATGGCGTGAGGACTACCTGTTGGATGACCAGTTGGTGCAATTAGCTCACTCTAGGAATGTCTTTATTAGGGAAAGGGCAGAGTGGCCCGGTCCCAGGATGAGACGAAGAAGGAGCGAGGGAGATGGTGGTGGCTATAGGGAACATGCAAATGCTATAGTTAATTAAATGGGCGAATTAAATGTTGGGGGTAATGTAATCATAAATCTGAAAATTAATTGCAACAGGGATTGTCTGATTACTTTGCCTTATCTCAATTACTGGTCACTTGACCATTCCGCCTGCACCTCGCGAACCCATAGTATGGGCCCAAGTCATACTCATACTATATGGGAAGTGTTGGTGTGTGCAGGAGCTTTTTTTTTTTTTAATTTTATTCCTCCGCACACATTTGCAAGCAAACAGATCGCATGAAACATATCAATTCAATGTAACAAATGCAGAGGCGTCAGATGCGTGCACGAGGAGAACCGGAATCCTCATCTCCTCTCCTCCGCTCCTCATCCCTCCCATTAATTCTCTGTACGCACTTCACCAAGGGAGCACACGCTCTTGGCCTTCCTTCCAAATACACAGTACTCCCTTTATAACAGCACCTCCGCTCCCACCAACCAAATTACGTCAGTCTGTGTGTCTGCTCAAAAATCTTGTTCTCTCTGAGTAGATACATACAAAAGATATCTTGTTATCTCCCAATCAGTGGCTTACACAAATAAAGGGAAATCCATTTACGAATCCATAAAATAATTAGAAACAACTCCGGCCTGCAGAGACAAATCTCATGAGAAGGGGAAGGTTTCAAAGAGATTTCTCGTTTTAAGAATCCACTAACTCTCCATCCCTTTCCACAGTCCTCAAGAAATTTTGTCATCCGGTAGATTGTATATAGATTTAGGACTTCCATCGTAGACTAAATACTCAATTATTTATTCAGATGATATTCTGTATTGTTATTTTATTGTCCCCTGAAACCTAGCCAAGATAGAAATTATAGCCTTGTATTTTTTTTAGATTAGATCTTATAGAAGAAGTTTACTCTGGAAATTTAAAATGGTCAAGAGAAAATTGATAATGTTTGGGAAATTATAGTCAGAATAAGATATGGGCCTTAGATAGAGCCTGCGGTGCCAAAAAAGTTGTGTAGGTATAATTATGTAAAATCCTTACATTTGTCTTAAACATTCCATAAGTATCTTTCAAGTTAAAAAACATTCCAGGGACTCATACCAGGAGAAAAAAAAGAGATTGAAGAGCCTATCAGTCCAATGGACTCTTTCAAAGGGGGATGTTGATGGAACGGGGCTTTTATTATAATTATTTCCTAGTCAGGGATTTCCATGTTGTGTCCAAATAATGGACGTTTCACAACGGAAACCCTGAATAACTGATTATACTGTAGTCTGGGATCCCTTTGAGGAACCGTCCAAATGACCCCTACTGTACACGATATGCATCGTTATTAAGGATTAGGAGAATGGATATGATGACCATGTTCCTCATTGAAGTGACTCTGCCAAGGGGAAAGACAATGGGTGATTTGTGAATATGGCTTGGAAGTAGATTTCCTGTCCATAAGGTACAGGACAGAGGAAGTTCACCTCTTTTTCTACTCTTCATTTCTAGTCCAATCTCCACTCTTGATTGACACTCAAGGAACGAGCGAGAGACGTCAATAATGTTATGTGTGGAAAAGGTCAGAGGGAATGATTTCTATTTCTATCTATCTATATATAGATAGGAGGGAGTAGATAATACTATACTGTAAATATGTAGATTCCCTGGTGGAAATAGGACGGCTATGAAATTCGGTGAGAGAATTTCTGCTCAGTGTTTAATTATTATTATTGTGGATGCGGATGATAATGATTTATAGACTGTGAGGATATAGGGAGTAGGAAGAAGTGTGAGTGGGGAATATACAAGGGGAAGGATTGGAGCAGGTGTGCTTCAAATGTATCTTTTGTAAATATCTAGTAGTAGTGAGTGAAGTTCGGGACATGAGTGAATAGAGTGGGGAAACGTGCCGTATGGCTTCGTACAAAATATTATTATTATTACTCCCACTACCCGTCCCACCTTCTGTCGTGGGGCTTCCCGTCTCACAATCCCGACTTGTACAATATCAGCCAGAGCCATGTCAGCAATTATTACTACATGCTCCAACATTGCTCATTGTCAGACTGAAGCGGCTGGAAAGGCCAGAAGAGACAGCACTCTTTCACCTCCTGCCTAATTCCCAACATTTTCCCATTTTTTCCCCTACCCTCACTTCCCTTTACTCTCCCACTAAACCTTTATCTTCCCTACTATCTACATATATTCTTTTTTTTTCTTTCACTGAAACATATGAGCCACAGTAATTGAAATAATGCAATTCACTCTCCTCAAATTCCAATCAGTTCTAAAATGTCTTGGAGTAATTTCACCCCAGTCTTCTGATTGTAATGATTATAAGTAGGTACTATTACTACTAGCAGCATGTTATTGCTGAAAGCAGAACTGGTCATAAGCTACAGTATGCATTGATTATTTTGCTTCTGAAATAATTTTTTTCAGATGAGCATTGTGGTTTTGTCAACAGCATTCCACAAATTCAATTTTGTACCTTAAAAGGTATCGGCACTGTTGGAGGAGCAGTTAAGATAGGGAACTATAAGTATCTACACATGAAAAGAATCCCAACAATTGAACAGGATTGTTTTTCTACTTCACAAAGTATTCTTGAGATATTGATTTTAGCTGGGGAGATTATATACAGATAGCGTCTGCAGAAATGCATTTGTGTATTTTTACGCCTTGGCTGAGGTTATGAGGATTCTTGACAAGCGTTTCCAATTGAATTTACATATGGATGTGATATGTAGATAATTATTAGTATGGGAATTGAAGCATATGCCTGTTATTGTGATTAAATAAAAACTATGTTCTTCAATAGGAGCATCCAATAAGCTAACATGCAAGGGATCACTTTCAATTAAGTACGTACACATGTGACAGTTGAGTGCGAAACATGGCGTGTATATTGAGAAGAGGAGCTGGGTTGACGGAAGGGAGGTCAGGTGTTGACATTGGAGCGGAAAAGTGATGAGGATCTAATGATGGGTATCAGAGCTCATGCTCACTTGTAGTACAGTCGTACACGATAGTCATTGGGCTGCTGGGCACACTGTCAAGTTTGGATTTGTAGTGTATAGCCGGAAGTGAGGATTAATCAGTTTCTGTGAGGACCTCCCCTATTAAAAGTGAGATCCAAGTGCATGCCACATGTTCTTCCAGTCCTTTAGGGTAGAAATCAAGGGCCTTGTACTTCTTTACCATGGGCTTTATACGAAGGAAAGGAATTTCAGTGTTTCATGGACGGCAGATCCAACCCTCTCCGTCGGACATTAAATGCTCCAACGTCTTCTAACAATTATTTCAATTCTATACTCAATCCTGCATCAAAGTAATAATTACATAAATATAGACTCCTCAAATATTTTCCTCCACCTCCAACTCATTCAGTCAAATTTTAACTAAGACATTGGGGAGACAATATTTTCCCTTTTCTATAGGAAAATTTCTCACATTTTCCTTCACTGACCCAGGTTAAGTTTTCCGACTCCGCAGAGGTCATAAATGCCAATGAGAACGAAAATAATCACATTCAATTGCAAATAAAAGATATCACCTGCCAGGAAACATATCCCAAGCTGTGTGGATAATTGGGATTATTTACGGAGCTATAGAAAAGCAAAGGGGAAGGAAATGCTGACTACAATGCCCAGTTGCAGTGAAATGGGTTCGTAACGTTACCATTCTGTAATGATTACGTAATTACTGCGTCGAATCGGGTCATCATTGCAGGATATAATTACTGCTTAAGATTTTGTAGGAATTTTATCCAGAATTCCCAAAAATTAAATTTATTGGCTTGTCCCTCCTTTTATGGCTGCAATGGCTCTATACATAATTATATGAAGGACATTTCAAAAGTTTTCAATAAAAAAATACTTGAATCAAGTCCAGACTTTTATTCCGATTGCTGGTTCTACCGAATATGATAAATAAGGAATAATTGAAATAAAATGGGGAATCAGAAATAATAATTGGAACTCCCTTTGTAACTGTGTAACCTGTGCATGGGGGGGGGGGAAGGGCGATGTTTTTGGGTACCTTGAGAACAAAAGTAATTATTAGTGAGGCCAGAGAGTCCATACAGTCAGGTATGAGATTTGAGATGTCGAAGGTGAAACCGAGCTTCCTATCAATCTCCACAAAGCCCTGCTATATCTACTAGTAGTCTAGAATGTTTTCATTTGTTTCTTCACACATTTGTTCCTTTGGAGTATTGTTTATTACTAAGGATGTTGGAGACTGACTCGAATCTCCGAGTTATTTTTTGCTGTAAAATGAGTTTGTTCCACTATAATAGAAAAAGTATAGAAATTACAGAAAGGAACGTGAGGAGTAAATAATGTGTTGGGATATTTTTGTGGAGAGTCTGCTGGTGAGTGGTCAGCCCGTTGCTATGAATGGGTTTTTAACTGTAATTGTGGATATGAAGGGAACGGTTACATGGCTATTAACACGTCCTCGACTTACGCTGCATGAGCAGAGAAGGAGTCACGATTTTTTGGGGAAGGAACAGCTATTTTTGCCCAACTCCCGCGGCCTTTTTCTTCCCTCTTGTCTTTTGCTCTACACTCACAATACAATACACACACACACACACAAAAAAGATACAAGTCTCAGATGTGGTTGTTATGGTTCTAAAAGCGGAGATGGGGGAGATTGGGCAGCCAGAGAGCTTGTGTAATAGTAGTAATAATAATGATTGAGGAGGGCTGGAGGCCTTGTCCAGTCCGGAGGCTATGTAGTTGAAGAACGGTGAGAGGAGCAACAGGTTCTGCTTCCACATCTTCTCCTCTTCCCTTTATGTCAGTTCAAAAACAATCAAATCTTTGCTACAGATTTCATCCCAAAGCTCCCACAATTCCATTACTGTATAGACTCAACCTAATGTTTTTTTTTTTTCAACGGGGCAAGATTTTTGTATGGAGGGGCTTTATTAAATCGTCCTCTTTGCATATATACATAGCTCTGGGAGTCCTCGTTCAATAATACCTCCATCTTTCTCTCCCCTTCATTCCTTCAATACTATTTTTCTTGAGGAGCTTTAACTACTACGTCCTTGTCCAAGTCAACCGACTACCCTCAAAATATTTTCAATCCTCAGCTACAGATAAAAGGCAAGGAACAGAAATAATCATCTGCATACATTTCAAGAGCAAATAAGTCAATGTACTTGGACGCTACTTAAGGAGGGAGATCTTCCCTTATTAAAATAATTCCTAACCTCATCCTTATCCTCACTTTTCCTATAATTACTTAACCCACATTGTATTACATATCCCAGGCTAATTGTACGATCCGACACTTTTCCCAACACCAACAGTGACTGATATTACAGGCAAAGCAAAACTGTAAAGAAGCTGTGAACACGTTCATTTAACGCTACAATATGAAAATAAGTCCTGATTTTTGTTAGATCTTTGACAGTGCTCATACTTTTGTGCCCTGAACAATATCCCTTGAGGATTTTGTACAAGACTGTTGCAGAATATTTATTTACATGTAATTAATTATGTATCTGTCAAATGTCAAATCTTCCATTTCGGATCCGAAGGAAGTACATACATACATACATACATACGTGTGTATACATCTTGTCAAAAGTAATTATGATTACATATGTATTTGTGTAACGTGTAGTAATTTTTTGGTGAAGAAGGTCATTGGGATCATGATTCGGGGTGACTCAAGCGGAGTTTTAATGGACTTACGGGACTCCATTGATGGCTGACTACGGATGAGCAGAAAGTTTTTAAAGCTTCAATAGTAATTATGATGACGAGAAATTCGTGAAATTGTTGTGATTGCCCCGACAGCTTTCTGACTCATCATGGTCTGACTCCATGTGTGTGAGTTTAGTTGGAGTGGAAACAATTGTTGGAGGGTGTGCCTCTTGTTAATTCAGCACTATTTTTTCCCATATCATTATTACTTACAAGAGTGAGACAGGGACGTGTGTATTTCCATCTCGTAGACTGAAGGAACTGCTCCCATCGCATGCGCTTCTAATAGGAGAATCAGGAGAATGAGTCGGGGCAGTTGGAGCTGTGCGGCTGTCAAATTGTGAAGAAAAGTAGCTCTTTATTTGGGTGTGTAGCCGTAGTGGGATATTTAAGAGATGTGACGACCTATGACCTCTCCCAGATCTGACTCGTCAAAGTTTAAAGCTCTTGAGTAAATGAGGACATGTTGAGCACGATGCGGAATGTTAAAGTGACTTTTGTAGACCAGTCAGTGATTAAATATTAGCGGAAAGGAATCACTAAAAATATGATGGCAGATTGGACATCCGTGGCGTTGAGAGAGAGACGGGACATCGTAGGCCCAAGCGTATGTAGACCTGGTTATGTTCTTAATTTCTTTTGCCGGACGAGATAGGGCGCAATTTTGACTCTGGGTCGGCTGGTTTGGTGTGTGGCAGTGGGAATCGGCTCGGTGGTCATTTCAGGAATTATTCATGGAATTCATGAGGCAGTCATGAAAAGTCATTAGGACTTTAATGTCCTCTTCTCATGCTCTTCCTATCACTTATGACTCCTTGTGCCATGTCGGGCTGGGGAAGAATAGGTTACACGTTACACGTTACACTCTTCTTCTAACTGCTCTTGGAACATTTCCGACCCCATGCAAAATCCCTGTAGTGTTCCTCTCATGCTATGTCGTGGGAACTACTATCCACTGCCTCAGTAATAATAATTGCTGGTCATTTGAAATTAACTTCCCAAATGGATCTTCCATCTTCGTCCATCCTTGTCCCTTGTGTCTTCTGCTTTTTTTACGCTCCATCTGCTCTTGACACTCAACTCGGAAGGGTGCCAATTATCCTAGCCTCTCAACAATGATCAAGTTTCGTCGTTAAATCTTTATGCCTTCGTACTTTTTACACCTGACACATCTCAGCTATTTAGACTCTTTTTAGAGGTCATTTAATTTTGAATTTGAGAGTGCAGTGGTTGGATTTTTCCTAACTATTTCAGCTACAATATTATGTTGTTGGAGATAATAATTGTATGACATTACTATAAGGGTGACATTCTGATGGGATATTGGAACCTACATGTGAGTGGATGTAAATTATTCACAGGATTCGCATATGTACGTAGGAAGGACCCGATGTATAGATAAATCTCAAGGGTTGTTAGTTGTTGTTACATTCCTATTTGTATGGAATAATTTGATCGGCTGATTTTTTTTTCTAAATTATTGCGTGCTCTGTCCTGTGAACCTCTCATGACTCAATGCATTATCTATGACTTGTTAAATTAGGCAGAGTGTAGTCTAGAATAATGACATGATTAAATAAAAAGCTAGCGCAAATGAATTAGATCATGGAATGAGGAAGGGAAGGCTGATCCTTTGATGGATATAGGCTTGATTGGATAATTAACCCCCTAGATTATATGGAAAAGTACACATGTGTGTTTGATCGGATACATGTGGACAGGCTGGACTTACGACTTAGCGAGTATCTACTACTTGTCGGAACATTGATCCAAGTCCTACCAGTGGATTGAGTATAGGAGCGGGGGATGATGATCATATTGATGAGCTGATGATTGTGCAATGAGAAATCGACAAAAATTCCTTGGAAATAAGAAGGAATGAAGGAATAATGGAAGTTGTTGGTTTGGGGGATGGGAAAATCAAGTCTCGGCTTCATCCCCCCACACAATCTCATACATACATCAAGAATGCGTTTACATCGTACTTACATGCTCTCGCGATGCATGTGTCTCTCGAGTCTACTGCCAATCCTGTTTACTATCTGTATACACCACATAGTCTGGTAACAACTCCCCATCATCTTCCACTTCTTTCTGTGACTTTCATCCGAGCCTCTTGAATTTCAGCTTTGCAACCACAGTCTCGCAGTTTATTTAGCTCTGTGTTGTCGGTGAATGCACTTGTTGTGCGTCTTCTTGTCCGTGTGTGTGTGTGTGTGTACGTTCCTCATCCTCCCAATCCTTTCAAGAAGTTTCTCTACAAGGTATTATCCCTTGCATACTAAGCTCGGGATGAAATCTATTACTTCGTCTGTACAAGTCATTACAGGTGAGGTTACCATTCCCAACTGATAACCCTCCACGGACCTTCCAAAATAGCTAAGTGACTTTGACGGCCCAGTTTTTCCGCAAATCGGAGATCAGTGTGAGTGCAATGTTTACGGCCGTAAAAGGAAGCTGATCGAGTGATAGGGGATTCACCTATGCGAGTGCTTGCTCCTGTTTTTATTTTTTGCTTGACACGAGGTCCTCCTGTGGTCACTCTGTAATGCTTCAGTTTTTTTAAGGTACTTCAGTTTAAATCCCTTCCTTCCCAAAATCCTATAGCCTGAGCTGAAGGTATGATCCACGTAATTACAGGCCTGTACAGGTTCCTTCCAAATAACTATATCTTACTCACACTGCGGTGGGAATGTAGTGGTGAGTGACAAAAGTGTCTGTGTCAAGTACGGATTAGCGTCAGGGTCATTTCCTTGTAAGTTTTATACCAAACTACTATATGGACACCTTAATACAGATATCCACCCTGATCCAGCAAAACTGAAAAGATTTAATACAACGATACATTACTCATAATTATATGCTATCATTCGTGAATAAATTGTCACTTCGAATTTTAAAAATTAAGTTACAATGAAAGAATAACAATAATTAATATTTTTGTGAGTGAGAAAGTTTTACCGTGAACAACCTCAAATCTCACATCAATACTTACAGCTGATGTTTTGTGTTACAGACTGCCCTTGGTTCCGAAACCCAACGCCCGCAATCAGCTTTAGAACCCACCAGAATGGCCCAACTGGAAACTCTTGAAGCTAAAGTAAGTGAAGACATTTCTTTTATTATCTTGTTCACGAGATTAGTAGCATTACTTATAGTATACTACAAGAGAGGATAGAGTCGTGCATTAATTGTACCAATTATGCACAGGTTATAGCACCTTAAGAGGAATTAGTGAGAGAAACACTGACCGTGTGGTGATAATAATAATACTCACTCATTATATTGGATTTAATCCATTGATATCTCACCGTACATGATTCCCATGAGTGGAAGTAATTATTATATACCATTATTATATACAAATTCGCAGTTGATTACGGAGGGATTTTTTTATTCAACTCCTGAGAATCATCTGAGATTTGAAGAGTAACTTTTCACATGGATGCTCTGCCTCATAGTGGGACGTTAAACTTGACTACTGTGGACTTGCCTGAGGTCAAGTGTTATAAACTCAGTTGGAGGGCCGGAGTCGGCGTGTGACTGGTGACAGTTGCTCGTGAGGCCAGTCCTCACCTCATCCTATTCAAAATCACCAACCTCCATCCACATTCAATAATCCCTTGGGACAAACCTCATATAGATATCTACTTATGACGACGCCATTCGGTTTTTATCTCCATTCCCCTCCTGATTTTGATCCAAGTCCTCCTAAATCATACATGACACAAATAGTTAATATAATGAGTCTACGTCCATATTTTATATACTACATTAGAGCACCCCCAGAAGAAGTTTTGCAGTATCGGGGCACTGTGTCATTATATCTGTACAGACAAATGTTATAATGCCCTTACATAATGAAGCTCTTATAAGGGGGATTATGATGGAGGGACTCAAGTTTAAGAATAATAATTACTATTATTATTATTATTATTAGTAGTAGTAGTAGTAGCTATTACGTACAATCTGTACTCTCGTTATAAGAGATTCCATTACAAGAACAGCTTCGTGTCTCTACAAAAGCAAATAAGTATTCTAGCCCAATATCAATTTGCTACTGTTATAAAGGGCGTGCACTGTAAGTACTTACGGTTGTTATTGATAATTACTCTGTAAATAGTTGTCAATAAGAAGTATGTGGTCAAATCGGACAGTCCATGTGGAGGAATGGTGAAAGATGGGATGAGGTATGTACTTGTCCCGGCTTTTCTATCCAAATGCCGTTAAGGCCCGGCCTTGAGCGTCTCTCGCACCCATCAGTCCGCATTTCACCGTTCCTTTAATCACTTTACAAGAAGAGCAGGATGAAGGCGTGATGCTCCATTTTTTTTTGGCCGATTTAACGGACCCACCACATCAACCTTATATCTTGTCCTCCATGATTATTCCTGATCATCATGGTGACTGTTGTTGTCTGACGTCTGAACTATAACAGTATAGATATATATTTGACACTGTAAAGTTTCAACGAAGTAGTATGTAGTTATGTGTAATTATGTGTGGACGTAAGTACTAAACTAATCGTGTAAGCGGTATTGTTACATTTCCCATAGCCAATTCATTTTGTACATTTCGTAAGGGCATTTTTGAATTACATGGGAAATTTTGGGAATAAACTGTATAAAATGCTATGCATAAACTGATTTAGGCATGCATAAGTTATAGGCCTGTAGACACAGATTTAATTACAATAATAGTATCTATAGATACATATACTACTAGTAACTTTAAAATATTGTTGTACGAGATAAATATAGTGGGGATTTTTTATATGTGTTGTAAAAAAAAAATTGCTCGCCAGTAGTCTCAAGGTGATTGAATGGAATATAAAAATTTACCATCACTCTCTCACTCTCCTCAGTGCATGCAGTAATGGGAGTAATAATTATTGTGGTTGCATCGTCGTCTCCGGTAGCTGATATATTACTCCTGCGTGTGCTAAAAGGTGGAAGATGTTGCAAAAGTGAAGTGATTGTTGTGTTAATTTTAATTATTAGAGGATCACGTAATATTGAACATGAGCGCATCTTTGTCTCTCACTCCGCCGTCCTTCCTTCGTGTATCTTTTCCAACGATCCCCACAAGTCCTGTACTTACGTGTCATACGATCCATAAAGCACATATATGGGAGAGCTCAATGGGACGAACTGATAGTGAGACAGATGATAATATTCTGCTAATAAATCTCCTTGATAACAATACAGAGATATTATATACAGGCAATGTAACTACATATGATATGAGATGAAATGAAGCTGCTGCTCCAGCCTTGGAATAATTATTTAATGTGGAAAATAATTATTACTAATTAACAAACTCTCAGTCACGAATTTAGGTTAAATAATTCCAATTGCGAATTATTATTGTCGTCCTGAAATCACACGTCAAAGTACTATTACTACGGCCCAGTATGCACGTCCACTATGGCTCCATATAAATATTTCCAGTTTGGCAAGTTTCGACAGATTCTTATTAGACTTGACCACTCCTCACGGATTTAGACGTATGTATGTATGTACCTCCAGTCTCCCAAGTATTTGATTATTTCGTACTGTAATAATAATTATTCTATTGACTACTGATATTTTATCCCAATCTTGTTATTTTTACCATACTTGTAGGGATTCATAGGTCGTTGTTTAAAAGGGAAATTCCAACACACAACACATATCATCAAGACTCATGGAAAAGTCAAGTACATAGTATCTTTAAAAAAATCTGAGTAAGTGTCATTTGCTGACCAACCCTCATCATTAATTAAAATAGTGGAGATAGACAACGACTCGTATTTTCTAAATCTCCACTTATCATTGGTGAAGACGCAAATCAAGCGTGTCATTATTTAAAATTATCACAGGCGTTCCCTTTTACTCTTAAAAAAATTTCCGGATATGCATCTATGTATGCGATCTGTGGACTGTGTACATTCCATATAATTATTTACATGCATACATATGTACGTACACTGCTCTCACACATCTTACTACAATGACTCCTTTACAGATGGTCACTTCTGCATTTCAAAATATTTGAGGCTATTTCTTGTAGTAAGTACCCTTTGGCATGCAAATATGGATACGGAGTTACATACATACATATATATATTAATTCCGTGGTGAATTTTTTGTACGGTCAAGTTTTCTCATGAGCTATGGCAGAGCCCTTAATTGATAGGGATTTATTGAAACACAATACTTACATATGTATGGATGTACGTATGAATAGTGGGGTCGTAATAAAACTAGGAGATTACTGCTTTTCAACTTTAACTAACAATAAGAGCCACTGCCTGTTCCCACGTGACGTAACTATAGTTTTGGCTGTCCCGTGAACGTACATACGGATTGGCAACATCCACTCTCTGTATTAATAACTGCCTTGTAATCTCATTTTCACCATTACGGCAAACTATTTAGAGCCATTGTTGTTTACCACGGTGTTATTTTTTATCCTGATGAGAATGGAAGGGCCTTATATTTCCACTTTTTTGGACTTCTCTTGTGCGAAATGTATACAAGTGTAAGTACCTTATGTAAGGATTACATCTGTCAAGCTGTGAGAAGCTGAGTGTGCATGAGGTAATGGACATCACATGAACATAATATTCTTGAGGATAAGTAGGTAATATAGCAAGTATGTAGGTGCTTACATATGTATGTAATTACGTACAGACAGAAGGCTCTGTCTGTGTGTGTCAAGTTTTTAATAGGAATCGACAGAAAAGAGATTTGCTACATAGTGTGTTGCTGGTGCATGGGAATTGATTTTTTTGAAAGGATCCAATCCAATGTTGTCACTTGGCGTGGAAGTGATTAAAGAGAAGCTGAAGATGTTGAAGACGATGAAAGGGAAGATGCCGAAAGGTTTCCCAATTTAGGTTGCTCCATGGAGCGCTGTTTCTGCCACAGCCTATTGAGTTATTGCCGAATGAATTACAAGTGATTGCTCCTGTGAATGGGCTCAAGATATGAAGATGAACATGAATTTAATTGATAATAATTCGAAAAGGAAAACATGCCGAGAGAATGGAAGATTCTCAAATGAGACATGAGCTCCTTCCTCATCCTCTTTTGGGATATTATATTCTCAATATACAGTATAATAGGTACTCATAGTCAGAGAGCTAGAGAGAGTCCCTCATAGACTCCTCAATTCAATTTTCAGCTCAATGCTCAATGCATTATTAGACGTGGAAAAGATCGACTCCTCTTACATGTGATGATGATGTGTGGAATTTACTCAATCTCTGCAAGGAACCTCCATGTGTAAGAATACCTAACTCCTGCAGAATTACTGCACGTGTGTATTTATATGTATGTGTACATGTCTGCTCTGTATAGATGTAAGGTCCGATCTTGGCATAATTTCTAGTATCTTACTACCACTCTTACTACTTATTACTATAGAGGCTTAGGAGAGCCCAACGTGTGTTGTTCCTCGTAGAGTGTACGATGATGCAGGGCTGTTGATGCAAACTGATTAGCGAGAGAATACGCTGATCGTCCATCATCTTCACCAATTCCCTGAATTATGACAACTGAGAAGACGCCAATTATGACCCTCATGATTGTTATTACATTGCTCATTACGACGGGAGTTACACGCAAGTATAGAGATGCGAGTTCCTCATTGGAATTCTTCAGCCCATTGATGAGATCAGCATGGGCTCCTGAGTTTCAGTTCAATATAGTGTAGATATTGGGAAAGGAGCGTACATATGTGATTATTACCTATACATCCATGTATATGTACGTCTCATGTAATAGCATCACTACTGAGGGAGATATGGGTGATGTGGATATAGGGAAAGACATGGACGTGAACTAGATAAGAGGTGCAGTGTGAGCTAAATATTATTTTATTGTCAGCATATTATCCCTGTTGGTCCTAACTGTCCATCCTACTTCGCTCCAAGGTTTGTCACAAGATTTATTGCAAGATTCACACGCATCACTGTTACTACATCTCCTATGGGTTCCATTCCCAGTATGTATGGAGATGATAGTGGACATACGTATGACTGTATGTACGTAAAGAATGTACATAAAGAATCAGTAGTTCTAACGTTCCCTTCCTCCTGACCAACAGGACACATGTATGTAATATGTAATTGGGGGCTGTTGTGGAGGCTAATTTGCAACATTTTATGACAGATTGTAAATTATTGCAGGGCAAGTGGCAAGTGAGTTGAAGTGAGCACTTCCATCTTGAAGGAATAGAGAGTCTGGTGACTCCTGACTGAAAGGCTTCACTGTAATGTAATTCCAATTAGAATAATTATTGTAAGTACATTATTTTGCAAGCAATTAGCAAGTGGGATGATCAAATGAATTGCAGTACAAGCGATCAAGTGACCTTTCACAATTAAGAACAAATAAGTGGTTAGACACAAAGATATTTATCAGTGAGCAGGTTTCTTTCAAGGGAAACTGTCAATGTACTGTATGCTCGGAATCCACAATTTTTCTCATTTTTTTTTATCTCAAATCTCAGAGAATTGACTTCTGTGCTTTTGTAGCATAAGCGAGTAATTTTACCTGCAAGGCTTTTCTAAGACTTGAGTATTGTAACGGTCAGTGAGTATAGTGCATAACTATAAAAACTTTTTAAAATATAAATTAATTTCAGGTTTAGTCTGTGATCTCAATAATTAATTGTATCTACTATTTTCTACACAGATGGCAAATATAGAAGTTTCCCTTTCTTCCCTCGGACCCCGAAGAAAACGGAATGGAACTACTCGCTCTTTGCACTCATCCCATTTGGGTGGGAACGGATCCTCCGTCCTCAGGGAATTCCATAAGGAAATGGAGTACTACAAACAGTCCGTTAAGGATAAAGAAAATCTTATACTCAAGTAAGTTTGACACTAATTTCGTACTGGTACAGATCCTATACTGACCACAGTCCTTGAAATATTGGTCAAATTACCAGATGCAATTTCTTAGTGATAATGATAATAATAATGATAATAATGGATTGAAGTAATAGAGTTTGTACTCGGATTTATAATAAAATGCCAAGGAATTTTACAGCGTAGAATTTTGGAGGTAATTACTGAGCAGAGACAGAAGCTCTCGTATATTTTTTGTATTTAGACAGTGTTGACGTATCTCTTTCCTGAACCTACTCGGCAATTTAGCAGACATAATTGAGTGTTTTGGAGTAAATAGGCGTGCGGCAGAACTATCTGAAATCTAAGCAAGTATCATAATTATTATGTCTGAAAGTTTAGTAGGCTTCAGTTCCGAGGTGACATGAAGTTTTTGTAGGAGTCCGAGAGGAAGAGTTTCTCTCAGAGTTTCATCATTTGGACAAATGATAAATGGAAATGAAGTTGTGTGTTGAGGTGTGAGTGGAGTTAAAATGAGTGGCTGTTTAGATGTTTAGAACGTCTCCTTATTTACTCACACTTGTCTTCACTTCTCTCTCCTGTTCATTTCTATACAAAGAGTAAGACTGAAAGCATGCTGAATTATTGAGACAGCTGCTACGCTTCTCAACTCTCCAACCTCTAAGTGATATGACAAACTAAATGTAACGATACATTATCTGACCATTTCCACCTTCCTCTTTTGCTCCAGTTTGATTTCCCCTCATCTGCTTCATCAACCCTCACAAGTCAGCGGCGGCAGGTGGACAAGACTAACATGATTTTTAGCCAGTTCATTAGCATACAGTCCCTCTATTCTCTACATCTCCTTGTCTTCAGCCCAGTGTCCTTATCAATGTGTTTTTAGATTTTATCACTGGCTCCAAAGGTTTTTCTATTTTTTAATCTCGTCTTTTGACCAAGATGTGTCTCCATATATAATTATATAAATCAGACCTAAAATGTCAAAATAAAGGACTCCTGAAACATTCACATTTTAATTTCCATTTGAATAATTAATACATGATTTCAGAAGGATGCAATTATTAATTCCTTTTCCTGCGAGTCCCCATGACCTAGTGGGAAAAAGAAACAATAATTATTATTCTTTATTTTACTACAAATTAGTAATATATTTGATTATGACTTATGAATAATTTTAGGGCTTCCCTTTTAAATACTGTAGGAAAATGGAGTCCTCTTGAGAGCTTTAGGGAATGAAAATGTGTAGCACTGACTACAGAATTTGTGTAGGGGAACAAAATCAGTACTTGAGATCCGGTATTTAAATGTGTGTAATTATTATCCTGTATGTTGGTAGAGTCAATCCAGAACGCCCTTTCCACCTGGGAAGCTGTACTTGGGAGTAATTGAGCGCTTGTGTTTTCACGTTGATTTGATGGAATTGGATATGGTGATAAAAGTGGGAATACTGGGAATAATGGTTGGTGCGAGTTGTAGTGGTCACCCCTGAAATTGCTACTTACACTCCTTGAGATTTGAATAGTAAATTACAGAGCGTGTGGGCAATTCCCATAAATAATAATCTGTAGTTGCTCACTTACAGGAAACTAGAATCATGGTGCTTTACCTCTTGCTTTTTGGGCTGTCATAATAAAAGAGTGCGAAGGGAAAATTAAATTAGCGCTGGGTGGCTTGCTCATAGGCTTTACTACTCTTGCCAATATCCCAGTTGTAATGTATGAGCTGATGAGAGGGTCTTGATTCCTGTACTACGTACATACATAAGTTTGTGTGTACTTATCCGTAATAGATATACGTATGTAATTATGTCTCTGTATCATTTGACTGAATTGCACTCTCGCTCCGAAGTGACTTGCCCCATGCCACATTATCATTGCCCATGCTAATACTCACTATCCCATTCCTTTTTCACGAATTGTTATCATTTACTCTAAACTGTATGATCATTATTACTATTGGAGAAATTCGAGGATTGAAAATATAATGGTAATTAAGTTCAAAGGAAAGCTGATCAATTTTTGTGTGCCGCTTATACTGTAGTTAATTACCAGAGAGTCAGAGTGGAGTTGGGAACTAATTGAGATATATACATGGGGTAATTTGGCGTGCTGGGGCAAAAGTGTAGCTTTTGTGTTGGAACTGTAATGTAATTACACCTGTGATTTTTCATCATTGCGAATTTCTCGTTTACATGATGCAAAGTTAATAGGAAAAATAATTAATGGCTAGGGCAAATTGCTTTTGAGGTAATTAAGAGGAAAGGAAATCCATTGATTTCCCCCCTCCTTTTTGTCAAGCTGTAGTTCCAATGCACTCTTCTGTCATCTCAGTGATGAGATTTATTTCAGTAGGTCTTCTATGTAGCCCTTGTCCAAAGAGTTTTCCTTCTCGGCTGCCTGGGTTTAGTGTGTCGTAATAAGAAGGAAAATGAACTATACGTGCGACAAGGTGTGAGGAAAATTGTGCTCGTAATATGAGAGTAGACTTGAGTGCGTGGAGCTGAAGCGTGTTTCAAATCTGAGACACTGTGTCCATACTTATCTACAGAAATAGAAGCACAGAAGTTGTGTGTATGTATATGTACTTAGTTGAATACTAATGATTTCTTTTGCTATTGAATTGAATGAAATGACTGTCCTTATTTGCAGTTTGCAAGCGCAGCTACGGAAATTATCCAAGCGAAAGTTGGTTCATGGCTCCATAACGTCGACGGACAGTGGAGTCGTCTCTTTACGAATCCTCAGTGAGAATGAGCGAAAGGCTGCTGAGGAACGATTGGCTCAGTTAGACAAAGACATGGACATCAAACGAAATGAAATCAAACGAATCAATCTCCGTCTTGAAAGGCTTCATCCGTCAGAGTAAGACACAACACATGCTCTTTCTATTCATGTCCCAAACATTCTCAATGCACTTCTGTTCTCCATTCTTTCCCTCTATTAAACCCTTTGCCAACGTAAATCTACATACATATATAACAACGGAGTTGGGAAGCAAGGACGAACATTTCAAACATAAATATTACAAGTATACAATTACTCCATATAAATTTCCGTTCCAAAACCCAACTCTATTTACATTGTCAGAAAACAAATTTTTGGAACGTTCTGTGTAATAGAGTTTGTTAAAAAATCCTGATAATTTTTACTTGGAAAAATGATCTGGCATTCCTTTTTGCCGCTTAACTTCTTACACCCCTAGACTCCGTTTGCATAATAAATTCTAGTACATGCTCCACCAACCGACAAAATCGTTTCCCACAATCTTATCCCTGGTTATATTTTATGATGTGCACATTTTTTGCCTCTCTCTCTCTCTCTCTCTCTCCTCTCTCTCTCTCTCTCTCTCTCTCTCTCTCTCGTGCTCATAATTTGCTCCCTATTACACAAGTATTAGATCACTATAAACTACTGCGTGATTGCTTCCATGTTTTATCTTCCTAATCCCTTCCGTCATATTAAATGGTACGGTTTTCAATATTTTGTAATATTAAGGCTTGTTATTGAAAATTTTGTGTAACACTTTTAATATTAAGCTACCAAATAAAAATAAATTGTAGTTTTTGGAAAAGATTTTTTGTTGTTGAGAGGGTGACTATTATAGGACTGTATTATAGGATGTCTTATTGTTAGCATGAGGTGAGGTTGAGGGACTTATAGGACGTAATTGAATGAGCAGACGTTTTGAGTATGGACGAGGGTTCAGTGGTAGGAAATTGTAATTATAATGGATGAAGGTGTGTATGGTGTCGGATCGGAAGCTGAGTCATCAGATTTCCTTGCGTGACTAAATGCCGTCGTAAGTTTTATTTCAGCAAAAGTTCAAGGGAACATCCTCCTTGGTCATGGATTAGTACATGTGCCCACTCCAGACTTGTGAACACAGGCAATTCCAATTCCCTTACAAGGGGTACTTTGTGTAATGTGTATAGACAACTTTCTGCAGGATTCTTTACGTTTTTTTCATGTAGGTACTGTAATGAACCACCCTGGTTATTACCTGTGCTAAGTAATAAAGGCAGGATCAAATACAAAAATACTGGGAATAAACTCTTTATATTTATTCAATATAACCCAGAATAGAATTAATTAAAGTTCCAGATACAATTTTACCGTGAGGTAGAACACAAATCTTAATAGATTAGACGACGGACGTCTCCCCTAGACTACTATATCGTTCCAATTACGTAACTAATGCTCAATTAAATTAACTATAGAGATCAATAACAACTTGAGATCACTCTAGGTGGTAGCCTTACAATATTAACAATAATCCATAAGTATATGGCGCTACAATGCGTTACGGACTCATATAATTTCATATAACATACGTATATACAATGGTGGGGGTATTTGGGGTGATGGTCTGTTTTACCCCTGGAAGTAATTTCCCTGGAAGAAAGTGTCCTGGCTTATTGCCTAATTATCCCTACAGGACAGCTCTGCTCTGCGCCTCTAAACGAGAGCGTAGAGCCTCTCCAGAGCTATAATACCCTACCCTTATAGCACGGGAACGATGGAGCTATAAGCTAATATATGCCTTGGAAGCGGGCTAGGACTTATACGCCACACAACCGTGAAAATAGTGGCATATACGTAAAGTATAGAATTTATTTATTTAATTTAAGATAGAGCAAAACACAAGGAAATGCATATATAGTATAAATATAGCATAGGCTAATATTTAATGCAACAATATGAAAGAAGAAATAAGGTAGGTAGTCATATATGCCCAAGTATGTACCCATATAATTTACCTCAATGAGAGTAAGCTATATAGGACTAGGCTGCTGGAAGTACCGTGTCTTTAAGTGGGAAAAAACGCAACGGGTCTATACCTTTTCCATAGGCTTTGCAAACGGCGCCTAGAGTAGGATTAATTTCAATAAAGTTACAGAGAAAATATTACCCAAGGATTAAATATAGTAGGCCTGGTAGTTGTAATGTAGAAGGGTTGGGGCTCGTAAGTTGACACAACTTGCGAAAGAGTCATAGGTGGCTCGTATGGGAACATATAATAGTAGGGTTATGTGGAGAGACTGGGAGGAAGAGAATAGTGTGAGTAGAGTGGGCTGGGGTAGCTCCGCCTCCGCGGGAATCAAAGTATAGCCTGGCTAAGAATGTGTGTAAGAGTGAGTGTGTGTGTTGTGGAGAGTAGGAATTCACATACAGGTAAGTTTTAAGTTATTTAGTATTTATAATTAAGATCATAATTATTACAATTCTCCCCTTTAATCTGGAGTAGCACAATGGTGCACGAGAGATTAACACAAATGATGTACAGTAACGAACACAATAATATAGGTTAGGCATCATAAATCAGTTTTATGATTGATCACAATAACAATAGAACAATATAATGATCAGACTCTAGATCGAACACAGTAACAATATTCAGTATCAGTCTTTAAATGGAACACAATAAACAATTCAGACCAATGATTATACTTTAGACGTGAGAACACACAATATAAGTTGATATAAGGACATAACACAATAATAGACACAACAAGGTTTCGTCATAGCATATTTTATCACTGGATATGTAAAAGTGACAAGACTTATTTACAAATGAGTAAGCACAACAGAGATACAACAAGATTCAAAGTTAATCGTAGATGGGTGAGTTAGACTCAACAATAAAGGTTGCGAGGCACTTTTGGAGATCAGTTTTAGGTATTTCAGTCTGTTTGAACCACTTACAAAACTCGACTGCTTTGCGGTCACAATCATCTGGGTTGAAGTCATAAACACCGGCGAAGAAATTGACTGCTGCGGCATGAAAATAGACTTCGGGTAAGGCCGTCTGACCAGATGGAGATACTCTGCTGGTCAGGGAAGGACACTCGTTTGCAGATGAAAGAAGAAACTCAGTCGGGGATGAGGTGGAGGGCAGGGAAACATTAGAATTATGAGTGGCATCGCATCTTTGGGGCGAGGTGTCGTCATCATCGTCCCCGGAACTGCCAGACGAGCTTGACCCACTGGACGAGTTCGTATCCTCACTGATGAAAATGATGTCGTTCGTACTTGGTGTTCGCTTCCCACATCTCATGTCTGGGCTCCCACAGGAGTCTTCATCGAAAAGACCGAAGAGTTCGTCCATTATGGATTTGGACTGGGGAGTGATAGGTGGTGTTGGTGCACGTTTGGTCACGCTGTATTCGAGGCTGTGCAGGCTGCGTTTAGAAGTGGACGAACCTCGGGAGGCTCTGGGGTCTACGCCATGGTGATCATCACCTGGAATACAAATCGGGGCATGTCGTAAGGACCCCACAGGGAGTGATTTACGATCAGGGGTTGTGATGGGCTCATGTAACAGGGCAGATTCCAGCGCGAGACACGTGTCGGGGCCGTAGTTTTGATAGGAGGATCGAAAAGGTCATCTGAGGTACAAGGCTCACATATATCTGGAGATCGTTGATCGAGCCTCTGGTAGTACTGGGTCTGTCGCAGTTCCTGTTTGGTGACATCCGAACGTTTGGCTTTGATGCCGTCGACGGAAAGAATATGAATTTGATTCGGAGGGTCAGTGGCTTGATGTCGCACAGTTTTACCATTGATCTGGCATGAGGAAGCAGGATGGCCAAGTTGGACCGCGTTCGAGAGTCCCATAACTCTACCATTATTGCATATGGTCTGACTAAATTGAGCAATAATCGAGTGTAGCTGGTTCGATTGAAGTCCTTTCGAAGTGGGGGGTTGGTAGTGTAGAAGAGGTAGAACACGGGACTCGGCTTCTATATTCCGAGGTACGCAAAACGATCGTTAAGTAGATCCCCACTGAGATGAAATTGTCACTTTAATTTGGGACGGGGACCACGGAAACTGTTCAACCAATAGTGGATCTCGTCAACAGGGTCAGTCACTGTACCGAAATTGCGGGAGCTTCCCGGTACCCCGGAAACGGGTATTATGTCCATTGAGAGGGACGGGTCGGCTGATTCGGGGTGGGTGGCAATGGTCTCATCCTGTCTGGTCTCTGGGTTCAGATCTATAAACGAATCAGAGGGACAAGGTTTTAGTTCCAGACATGATTAACATTGCGAATTCTCAACTGACGGTTCGTGGGGGTATCCAGTTCAACGATGTTACTCGTTATGAGAGCCTTAATAGTATACGGGCCCTCGTATCGTAGGCCAAGTCTAGCGGTAAAACCTTAGCTAGCGTTCGAAAAGAGATGAGTCCGTAACATAACTGAGTCGCTAACTTTGTAAGATACCTTAGAGTGTCTCTCATTGTAATGCATCTGATATTGTTCCTGAGCAGCAATGATATTCTCCTTAGCAATAGTACAAATTAAGGCCATGCGTTCAGCGAAATTATTCCTAGAACTAATGCCGGGTAGTTGTAAGTTCAGAGAGTTATCGTATGGAGTTCTTAGCTCATGGCCAAAGTTTAGGTACGTGGGGGTAAACTGCGTAGACTCGTTCACGTGAGAGTGTATGGCAAGAGCGATTTCTTTGACACATTTGTCCCAGTCTTTCATTCGCTCGGTGGTAGTAATAATTGTAGTCTTAAGAGTCTTGTTGTAAGCTTCTACTGCATTGCTCTGAGGATGAAAGGCTGTAGTATGGAACACCTTGATGTCCAGGTGGGAACAGAAACGTAAATATTGATGGGACGTGAATTGGCTACATTTCGAAGAGGAAAATCCTCAAAAGCCCATAAGACGTCGTGAAAGTCCCTAAATTGCAAATTGTTACTCTGTACATCTATAACTATTTTGAGAGAAGAAATAAAATCCCTACCTAGGATAACGTCCCTAGGTAAACTTGGTATGACCAGGAACTTCCGGTTGCATGCTCTGCCGTAAAACGTAAACCGAATGAAAACTTCCCCAATAGCAGAGCAAGTGCCCTGAGCTAAAATAATAGGAGTATCAGGCAATCGAACAAGAGAACGAGACTTAACATTTAAATGAACTTTATTGCTAATGAAGCTACAGGTGCTACCTGTATCTAAACGGCCAGTATAGGCAGTAGTGAGGAATGCTATATCTACAAGAGGAATATTATCAGTGTGAGAGAGAAGCAGTTCGATTGGCCGAGAGTCTGAAAGGAACAGAGTCTCAGCTATTGGCCGTTTCCCTTAAGAGTAGGACATTGAGATTTGTAGTGGCCAGTCTTGTTGCACTTGTAACACGTAATGGTGCTCATATCAACCGGGCGTTTTGGGGAGGGGCTGCGACTCGGCTGGGGTCTGCCCCTTGGCCCAGGGCTAGGAGAGCGGTGATTACTCTCACGGGAACTTGACCGAATAGGGTTCCCGGATGCGTTCCGAGAATGGTCTCGAGATCGGTCCCGAGATGTATCCCTAGAAGCGTGGTTAGATCCAGAATTATGAAAGTATTGGAACGGATCAATAGCAGGGAATTTCAGTTTGAGGTCAGCCTCGGTGGGTTGACCAGGGGTGGTCAAATGGGATTCGATACCCGTGGTCTTAAGTGAGCGGGCAGGAATCCAAGCACATGACGGCTCTAAAGATTGGTCAGATTCTCGGGGAAGCCTATAATCCCGAGTATGCTTAAACTGCTCTTGTATAACATGAGCAGCGCTTGCAAGCTCACGCATAGTGCGAAAGGTGCGGTTCATAACGTAGAAACTATACTCGGGGTGCATGAGAGAAATTATCTTGGCTACCTTAGTGTCGTCGGTAGCAGTGGGTTCTAGGCGCATATAATAGCAATTGATAGCCTGTATGAACGATGTAAGGGGCTCGTCAGGGCCCTGATAACGCTCGTCGAGTTCTTTCCGTAACTCTTCGGAGTAACCCATGGCTTGGAACTCTCGTCTAATCGCTATTTTGAAAGCGTCTAGAGAACCGAACGGGCCTAAGAACTTAAGCCAGCGATAGGCAGGACCCTCGAGAGATAGCGGCAACACTTTAGCCAGCATATCGACATCAGAATACCCAAGTGCAATTTGGTATCGTTCCAGCTCCTCAATGTAATCGAAGGGAGTCTTACAATCAGCGGCTCCACTGTATTTGGGAATCTTAATATCGCAGGTACGTAACAGAGGAGACACTCTGTCGACGTGCGGTAGAGCAGCATGAGCTCCGGCAGCTTGGGCTTGACCCCGATTAGCTGCAGCGGCAGCAGCATTAGCAGCATTAGAAGCGGCTGTAGAAGCAGCAGTAGCTCTAGCTAATTCTTGGCGGAGCTGCTCGATGCGTAATTGATTTTCCGCATTAAGTCGGTCGGACAACAGTGTCCAAAAAGGAGCATGCATGTCCGCGTTCATAAACGGCTGCATGATAGATTCAGTAATAGCATCTAGAGTAATGGGGGTACCCTCTTCCTGGCCGCTTGCCCCTTCAGCCTCAGGCTGGGCATTTCTCCTACCACGTCCTGACATACGGATTACGTAGGAAAAGTCTACAACAACGAAGAACTGCTAGGCTACAACCTGTGAAGGAGAGCCAATCAGACTAACTTAACTAACTCAGCAATCAAAACCGTGAGGGAATGACTACTATACCGTAGTGCAGCCGTGAGGAAGCAACTACAAAAATCCAACGTCCAGGGATCTCGTGAGAGGTATGGACAAAATCCTATCTCTTCCTGCAAGCAAGAGATGGCCCCACAATCTATAGCCCTAACGAAAACTACGTGAGATAGTACTCGCTAGGTGGCCGTGCTAAGAGAGTGGACTATATTAACCCTACTTGTGAAAGTAGCTAGCCTAATAATTAACCCTACTAGACTAAGAGAAATAAAATAATTAACCTAACCCTTTAACTAGGTCCTACTTGAGTAGGAGTAGCAAACGAAAATCTAAATCTAATTAATCTATCTGCGAGATAGAAAATAGCACAGAACAATTAACTCTATCCTGGCAGGATCGCCACTTGTAATGAACCACCCTGGTTATTACCTGTGCTAAGTAATAAAGGCAGGATCAAATACAAAAATACTGGGAATAAACTCTTTATATTTATTCAATATAACCCAGAATAGAATTAATTAAAGTTCCAGATACAATTTTACCGTGAGGTAGAACACAAATCTTAATAGATTAGACGACGGACGTCTCCCCTAGACTACTATATCGTTCCAATTACGTAACTAATGCTCAATTAAATTAACTATAGAGATCAATAACAACTTGAGATCACTCTAGGTGGTAGCCTTACAATATTAACAATAATCCATAAGTATATGGCGCTACAATGCGTTACGGACTCATATAATTTCATATAACATACGTATATACAATGGTGGGGGTATTTGGGGTGATGGTCTGTTTTACCCCTGGAAGTAATTTCCCTGGAAGAAAGTGTCCTGGCTTATTGCCTAATTATCCCTACAGGACAGCTCTGCTCTGCGCCTCTAAACGAGAGCGTAGAGCCTCTCCAGAGCTATAATACCCTACCCTTATAGCACGGGAACGATGGAGCTATAAGCTAATATATGCCTTGGAAGCGGGCTAGGACTTATACGCCACACAACCGTGAAAATAGTGGCATATACGTAAAGTATAGAATTTATTTATTTAATTTAAGATAGAGCAAAACACAAGGAAATGCATATATAGTATAAATATAGCATAGGCTAATATTTAATGCAACAATATGAAAGAAGAAATAAGGTAGGTAGTCATATATGCCCAAGTATGTACCCATATAATTTACCTCAATGAGAGTAAGCTATATAGGACTAGGCTGCTGGAAGTACCGTGTCTTTAAGTGGGAAAAAACGCAACGGGTCTATACCTTTTCCATAGGCTTTGCAAACGGCGCCTAGAGTAGGA
This sequence comes from Allacma fusca, assembly GCA_947179485.1. Classification (NCBI taxonomy): domain Eukaryota; kingdom Metazoa; phylum Arthropoda; class Collembola; order Symphypleona; family Sminthuridae; genus Allacma; species Allacma fusca. The sequence continues at coordinate 1,094,744 of OX359249.1, read as the reverse complement.
TTAATTTCAATAAAGTTACAGAGAAAATATTACCCAAGGATTAAATATAGTAGGCCTGGTAGTTGTAATGTAGAAGGGTTGGGGCTCGTAAGTTGACACAACTTGCGAAAGAGTCATAGGTGGCTCGTATGGGAACATATAATAGTAGGGTTATGTGGAGAGACTGGGAGGAAGAGAATAGTGTGAGTAGAGTGGGCTGGGGTAGCTCCGCCTCCGCGGGAATCAAAGTATAGCCTGGCTAAGAATGTGTGTAAGAGTGAGTGTGTGTGTTGTGGAGAGTAGGAATTCACATACAGGTAAGTTTTAAGTTATTTAGTATTTATAATTAAGATCATAATTATTACAGTACATGGTCATAATTACAGCTCTCGAATTGCACAACAGCCAGTCTGCGATACAATGTTTGATATTTTTACCCACCTAAATGTTTATCCTCTTTCAATTACTTTCTTAATCAGGAACAGACGATCAGAATAGCACAGTCTGAGTCGCACTACCCGTTCCTACCCCCCAAAGCCAAACACATGAAAGAATGGACACAGTCAAGTGACTAATACTCAGGATGCCGCGATATTGTACCCATTTCCTTAAATCAAATCACGCTACAGTAAACTCTCCCTATGAGATACCCCATTAAAGACGGTAGTAGGAAAAGTATTTGGGTTTATTGACGCCTCCTGTAATCCCACTTTTTCTCAACTAGAAGTACATCATTTGATTGTACGAGTTTTGTTTCTTTCAGGGGTGCTCTTACGGCACGAGGAAAATGCATGGGATCTTATACAACTATTATCATGTTCTGTATTATTTAAAGCACTATGTACACAGTGGTCTCCTCCTACACCAGAGCCCCTTCTAAAAGAACAGCTTCTCTACGGGAGCAAAATATTTTGACACCTTTCCGTTTGTCCTACTATTATTTGTTCTCTCTATAAAATGACGCAATGAAAGAAGTCAAATTTCGTTCCCTTATAAATTATAAACTTTCGTAAATCAATTGCTTCCGCAGAATCTACAAGCAAATTAAGAGTATAGCAATTTAGATGATGAACAGAGAATGTAGAGATTTTATCCATCATCATGTCTTGTAAGTAACTATAATGGAGGGGTTTCCGATGGCCTCAGAGCAGGTCATGTCTCTGTGTGTACACTGGATTTGGATTTGATGACTTGCAGTGCTAATCTCAAAGCGGAGGAAACAATGCTAATTATATGTTCGAGGTATGAAATAAATAATGCTCTCACGCTTCTGGTACTCCATGAGTGAGTGAGTGAGTGAGTAAGTTAGAAAAGTAAAGAATATATCTTGAAGGGTTTCCCCCGCAATGTCAAATGACACTTTGAGTCATGTGGAAAAGGAGCTATTCATTGGTTCGATGTGTGGATTGTGTGATTGCTTTGTTGTTACTTTCAATTACTGAGGAGACAGAGTTTCCCTGACTTGGAAATGGAATATGCACACTGCATGTAGTAATTATGAGAATATTATGTGTGTGTGTGTGTATTTCTGTAAGAGGAATGATGCAGTTGCATTTCATTCCTTAGCAGTTTGTTGCTGTTTCACTTGGGAATCTTCCCTGGCTGATTGGGAGTGACTTGACGGAATGGAGTGGAAAGGGAAAGCAAGATGTGAATTCTGGGATTCCTTTGGAAGTCGTGTGGCAGCAAGTCGTGAATACAATGTTAATGAGAGTCTAATCAAATTAGCATGAATGGATCCAATTCTAAAAGCATTCCTCTTCCCTTCCTCTATACTGCAGGGCTATATGTATCTATTCTCCCTTTCTTAGAATTTCAGGCATACTCGATCCCTAAGTAGTGCAATCATTACGTGCGTATAATTTGATACGTATGATCATACACGCGTAATAATACAATATTATTGGAATATTCATATTTGTGGGCGGAGACGTCAGCTTTATTGACTTGTATTGACTATTTGTGATTTACAGCAATATTGATGTCCGGATTGAGCAAGCCGAGTTGGAGTATGAACTGGAGAGAGAGGAGCTCAACTTGATGAATCTTCAGGAGGAGAGACGGAATCTCCACTCTATTCTCGACGACAACGATGCATTCCAAAGACGGACTGAGAATTCCCTCTTTAAGTAAGTTCAACTTCCCTCTACAGGGGCTGCGGGTTCTGGGACTAATTAATTAATTCCAGCCAAAACAATTCCATTGATGACTTCCTGAACGTAGTGGAGCTCATATGACAACATCTGTGTGTGTGTACTTGTGTGTATAAATATGAGCACAGTTTAGTACACTCTGCTCTCACTATAAGGCTCACTCTTAAGATCCTACTATTCCCAACAGGAGGAAAATATTTAGGGGACACTCCTATTTATTAGAATATAACTTGTTCATATCTGTTTATAAGAAGAGGCAATTACCAGAGAGTCTAAATCTGCGTTTACAGTGCATTGAGTGCACTGCATCAACAATCTCACTCCGGTTATTGTAATTGCACAGAGCAACACAACTTGTTTTCACAGGATTGTCTTTAAAGTCTGTAGGGATTGATACGAGTGTTTATGCATAAAGCCTGAAGAAGAATAATGGACCTCAGGAATGCCTCTCCTAGTAATTATTTGTACAGTCAATACAGTGTGTTGTAGGTAAAATAGGGACCTCCTCACAAGAGCCGGTTCTCTTCAGGGGCAAAAATATTTGGACACGGCTTTTTGATCAGTCTTCATTTCCCACGTACGACTCAATTCTTTTGAAATAGGCTGTAGCAGAGAGTGCTCTGCACTCGGTATTGAGCTAGGAGGTAAAAAAAAAAGACTCCACCGAACTGAATTTCTCGTCTCAGTGTCAGCTCCCTCGTAAATCATGGGATGCCACGTGAATGTAATAAACAAATTTTTCTACTGTAAACGCTCTCTTTGTAAGTACACCCCTGGAAGTGAACAACTTCCTCAAACTATGCTTTTCCTATGTATGAATTAAAGGACTGAGACTAAATACCAGAGCTACATAAATAAATCATAGAAAATAATTATTTCTTATAGGGAATTCATGTAAGGAACAGCGTTGTGGTAAACGATAAATAATTATAAAGACATAGTATATTAGTCTTGTTGATAGAGAAAGAGCTCAAATGTTTTAGTACTAGTGCAGAATTTTGGAGGCCTTGGCCAGGAAATAACTGGAGTGAGGCTCTATAGGGATACCTTCATATGGATGCACACATATCTATGTATGTATATTGAAGTAGTATATAAATGGAATAGGTATATCCTGAGGAAAAATCCTTCCTTGTTAAAATCCACCTGGTAGTAATGATGACTTGTTGGTGTGTGTACAGACTCAGTGGGCGTAATGAGATAGTTTACATTCAGTCCTTAATCTGTGTAATCTAGATTGTTTCCACGAGCTTATTGCTCTTGCTATGAATTAAAGGACTGAGATAATAATATGTATATAGAGAGGCGACGGCCTCCGAGAAGGAACCCGGTCAACGTTTAGGTTACCACAAGTCAAGTTGAATGTTTGAGTAAATAAGAAGCGGCAGTGGTTGTCGCTATGATTTTCAAAGGAAGAGACTATGCCTTCTCTCCATCCACAAACATTTATAGTTCTGACAATGGCAAAAAGACAGCGAGGAGTTGTAGTTCCAACTATTTTCATTCGAAATCCAATTGATGTTAGTTAAGTACTGGGCGTATTTTTTTTTTCTCTCTCTCTCTCTCTCTGGGAACAAATTAAGCGTTCAGATACGACGACGTTTATGTGTGTGTGCATGTTGTTATGCGTAAGAGTCCATAAAAGTCAAGAAAATAACTTTTACTTGGTTTTTATGTTGACAATGGCGTTCTGCTTCCATTCACGCCATTGCACTTTTCCTGATTGCACTCAATTATCTTTTCTCATGTTCTCTTTCTCTCTCTCTCTCTCTCTGTCCATGTCATGGAATTTGGTGGATTGTTGGAACGCTTGAGCGTAACCAGGAGGAGGAAAAAGGACGTCAAGTCTTATATTTATTTTTATGTCCCACGAAGCACAGTGCATTGATAAACGTTGACTCAACATTGACTCAACATGCCCATGATTGTATGAGAAGAGTGCGTAAGTAAAAGTGCTTAATAATAAAGTGTGCATAGTAGAGTATATGTGGAACTATTTCTCATTGTCAGCTCGTCAGTATCTTTGGGTTAAAATAATAGTTGGGGCAGAATCCTCGTAGAGACTGTTCCTGCAGCAAATCACATATGGTCGTGTCTTGAAAGCCCAACTGAAATGCTATAATTATGTAGAGCCTATATGCTTGGAATAATTTTTCTCTGCGAAGTTGCAATTATGCGATTGTTGTTGTCTGACATGGGAGGGGGCCCGTTGGTCTCAATGGCTCTGTTTGTGCAAGGGAAATCGTGGAGTTGATAATTAGTAAGTTGTTATTGAAAAAAAAAACACTTTTACTGTATATTTATTAGTTCGATGCCTTTGAATGCCCACGTGGCCGTTCATTCCTTTGAAGTTCTCTATGACGTCCAAGATCCTTCATTCACTGTGGGCAAAAGGGAAGACAAGAATGGGACATATGTCACCTGGACAAGGGATGGGATGAAGACTTTAAAAAGGGGTGACAGGTAAGCTTGCTCTGATTTTTCTTTTTTTTTACTTCATCCCAAGAACCACAACACGGCCACTATTTTATTTCTGTAGAAATGCAAACAAGCACGCAGACAATAATACAATAGTATCATTTTCTTTGGCCACACTTTTGGACAGAAATGTCACAGTCTTCTTATTTTTGCAAATGATTTGTCCTCAGCTTGAGTTTACATATAATTGGTACATATGTTTATGAGTTATGCATAATAATTATAGATAATCTAAGACAAAATATGAGTTTATAGTTTTCTTTCTGACTCAGTACATACATACAATTCAATGATCTCAAAATGTTTTGCGACGGTTTCAACTGACAATTGGACTTGTTTCGTTTGAAAAATAGGAACATATATTGTATGCTTATATGCATATGTACATATTTGTGTATATGTGTACACATGTAATTATGTAGAAGAAGAGTAGAAGGATGACATGGAAATTGGGCTTGTTGTGTGAGCCCAAAAGAGTACATTATATCACGTTGTCACTTGGCAAAGGAGGTTATGTTTCTCATTTATTTCCCTTTTGGAGAAAGAGACAGAGAAGACACAATAAGTCTATTTTTGTGTACGTGGCCCTCATTTCTCAAGTCGTGTGCAATTAATTTGTTGCTTCTGTGATACTCTCCTGTACACCGTCACCTCTCCCCATCTTCTAATTCCTTTGCAGACTAAGTACAAAGTGATAAAATGATGCACAGCACACGAAGTGAATTTACAAGAATTTTCCTTTCCTCACTTGGTCCCCTTCCTTTTTTGTTATTCCTTGGAAATTTTAATTCACAGGATTTTTCAACCAGTAAATGAATGCTGTTTGTCTACCACGCTTTTGTAATACGAGCACTTATACCGTTTCGTTATGCTGCATTCTATATTTGTCGTTATTTGATTACTCACTGAAGTGAGGTTCCATTTTTGTTCAGTTTAACCCCATTTGTGTTATCATTTTTACACCTACACAACTGTCAGGCAAGACGCATAGATCTCAGCGAGAATTTCTAATGTAGTAAACGGAGCTTAATCTGGACAGTTTTTTGAAGGGAAAATCTTTGATTTTGGAAAGGTGGAAGCTTGTTAAGCCTTATTAAACTGTCTGTCACTTGGAATCCAGTGATATTGCACTGATTGAGAGTTGACTCGACAATAAAGCCCCCATTACCTTTACCGTACCAAAAGTCAAGTTTCTTTAGGATGTTACGCCTTTGCAACTACCTATTTGAACTACAACTTGAGCAAATTGCTGCTCATTTTTTCCTTCATTTATTGACTCTGTAAAATAAAGAGCATTTAATAAAATCGTAGATGTAATACAGTAATAAAAATGAGTTGGTTCTTTTTAAGTAATTAGCAGATTTTGATGGAATTTAAACATAGATTGTCTGATATAAATTGTGTTAGTACTTACATAAATATTGTTTATATTTTCAGAATAATAGAAATCAACGGAACGACGGTCATTTCCAAAGGTGTGAACCGAATAGAGGAATTTTGGTCTGAAGATGACCAGTTATCTCCAGATGACTTGGGTTTAGAGCTATCCTCTCATCCCTTAAGAATGGTTATAATGAGAACGCCCCCACCCCCGCCCCCACCTCGAGCCCCCAGTAGAGAAATACATGTAAGTTTTTACTTTTGCTTTTGAATTTTTACCTTGTATCTACCATCGTATATTATTTATTAAATGGCGAATTAATGAATTATAATATCCTTCTATCCAATTGTGTTAACGTAATATGATATAGTACACAAAACGTAGAGTATTAATTGGCTCTTGTTGTATACACAGACGCTTCGGGAAGAACTGGCTCTGGTCACGGCCAAGCTGGAGCAAGTGAGTGCGGAGAAACGAGATGTTCAGTGCTTATGTCAGAAGTTACAAAAGGAGCATCAGTTGTGGGAGGATGAGACGGAGAAATTTCGTCTGGATACTGATAAACTGGCTAAAGAAAGAGATAATCTCAAAACTGAATCTGTCCGACTGAAACATCGCATTTCCTACTTGGAGGAACAGGTGAGTGATTTCTTTGGAAATTTCTCCAAAGTATTATGCATGAATTGTAGAAATAAACTATCTATTTCTTGGCCCCATTACAGTACAGTTTCAGTTCTGATGGTTGCTTGTATTGCTTCTACGTAATAACTTACATGTAATTATTGTCATGTGAAACTTAGGTAACGGACTTGCTCCATCGAAAAGAGATGAACAACCAGGCTGTGACAGTGTTCCAGAAGGGGAATCAGAAAACGATTGTGGCTGAACCCATAAAAACCCAATCCTCAGCCCAAAGTCGTTCCAGCAGTCCTAACCGCCCACCAAGTGTAGCCTCGTCTCGGTAAAGTCAAGTTTATGTTGAACAGAACACATTTATTCGGTCATTACATTAGTTACGCAGGTACTGATGTAGTAACCCCATGTTGCGGCTTCTGACTTTGTTCTTGTGTTGGTTGTAATTTTCAGTGCCTGTGAAAGTCGCCAGGCTTTGAAAACAAGGCTTTGGGAGACCTTTAGAAGGGCAACAACAAGCGACTCCCGCTCTGTGTGTTCTGTTGACTCTCACAAGCCAGCCGAAAACGGATATTTTAAGAAGCGTTCGGATTCGAAGAAAAAATTAAAGCCCCAACCGCCCACGAAACCTGTCCGACTTTCCTTGCAACGTGCAACAAGTACAACCAATGTCTATCCTTCAGAACTGCCAGAAATGAATCCTGGACTCAAGCGGTCCAATTACAGTGAAAATACTCTGCTTCCGGACTGGACCTCGGATGATTTGCGATCGGAGCCAGAACAGAAGCAGAAGCGCAGCAGTAAGCATGGAATCAGGTGGCCATCCCTCCGACCTGCCAGTAGCATGAGCTATACAATGAGCAGTCGTAATAATCAAGTGGCTAAATTTTAGTCGTATTACTGTCGTATACGTCTCATTGTCAGTCGTCTGCAATATTCAAGGATCCTCTTGATCCTTTTACGTGAGATGGTAATAGTGGCTTTTTACGCGACCTCAACGGTTACAATGTGTAAAAAACACTCGTTCAGGAATAGTTGTTCATAGGTCGTCACAAACGTGAAAACTAATTATATTGAAATGCAACATTTTTGTATGAAAATCAAAACAGTAAAGTTTTGAAAATAAAAGGTTTTTATTTAAAAATTTCGAAGAGAACGTACTTTGAGGACACTTTCGGGATATTTATGAGTGCATGTTATTATTGCTCAGAAATTCACTGCAAGTACCGTGCTATATATACCTAATGGAGGTAAAATATACGCGACGTGGTTACGACAACTAAAACTTACTCCTGATTTTTTTTAAATATTGCTATTGATTTGTTTCTCTTCATCAAGAATCATTACTTCCTAAACTTGGTAGCATATTGGATTTCACTCAGTTTGCATGCAAACGTCTAGCTAGAATTTTGTACAAGTTACAATTAGCACATGCAAGAACTTCGTGGATGAAAAGTACACTACAAGTAAACAATCACCTATCCATAGGTGATGTGTCCTTTGCATAAGCAACAATAATTCATCAGGTTTCGCTGTTTTCGAGCACGGGAGATTAAATACGAAATAACTACACATCATGTCCTTACTTCTCACAATCAGTACGGTAAAAAACATCTTATCTGGTACTTGCTTAAAAAATATAGTTCATATAGATATACTTATTTACATATAATTTCTATCACAATACTATTTATGATGTTTACTTACACTAAACATTGTGCTTCGCAACCTAATATAAATCTGATTAAACAGATCAAGAAGACATACATTAACACATAACGACCAATTTCTTATTACTATTGTTTTGTTTCAATCATTATTCATTCGTTGATTAAGTTATCAATTATTTTTCATAAATATTTGTAATCATATCTGAGGGTTGGATTTCTAAGCCAAGATGTCTTAATTACATTCCTCCTCAAAATTCTTCGAAAGGTAGAATTTCCCCTTTTACTTCTTCTCGAGCCATCAAACATTCTCCACAAGATTTTATCCTCGCACAGCGGGACTTGTTCTTTACTAGCGCTGTGTACTGAAAAGTGTATACTAACGCCTCGACCCTAGACATCTCCGAGCTTTAATAAACAAGCAAATCTTAAAGATCTGAGAAACTACAGATTTTTACCTGGATTTGGTCCTTGTAGCTGACTCCATCATAGGCATAAAAATGTTTGACTAAAATAATATATAAACCAAACCGTAGCAAACGGAACTAAAACCGCCGAAATTGTTTTTTAAACTTTTCGAAATGAAAATCATCCGTAGCTTTCTCTCCTTTCTCCTTTTCTACGGAAGACCCTAATAACTCCGGCTCTCCACCCACAACCACAACTTTTTTTGGTTTCTCAGGTTCTTTAATACGCCTCTTAGCAGGGATCCCGTTAGGTTCTTCAATATTGACTGCAAAATACAAAAAAGTCAAAATAAAAACACACACCATTGTATGTACTAGCAATTTTCTCATGCTCCTGGTAATCATTATTTTTGTTAGTTCACTTACATCGGTTGTGTTGAACAAAATTTACTGCCATGTTAGTTGGGACAAAGTGTGATGGCCCTTCTTTCTTATTCAAGCGATCCAGAATGATTTTTTCTTTAGCTTCTTCGGTTGCTATGATATTTCTGATTTTAACCCTTAAATACAATAAAATTTAATTTGAGCAATTAATCAACCAAACATTACGTCCAAATTTTGGTACACAATTAATAACTCACTCCACTCCCAGATCAACTTCAGGAATTCCACTCAGCATCTGATTTGACAGCATTTCTTCCGATTTTTGACTACTTGATTTCCTCAAGTATTCTGGAACAGCCATCAGTGCAGCCTCCTCAGGCGTAAGAAATTTCGGAGTGTCTGCAGACCCTTCTCCGTTTAAACCCATGTCTTGCTTTCGCTTTTTCAGTTCTTCATCAATGTACTTCAACCTGATATATATTTGTTTACATACATCAGATATAAACAAAGCTAGCACATACTAGTATACCACACAACACATCAAGCATTAAAGCATAGTTAATTTTACTCAATACTTACATTTCTGCATCTTCGTCCCTAGTATTAGTTTCTGCTGAAAACTGGGTTCCAATCCCTACATCATACGGGTCATCGTTTGATTGAAACTTCCCATTCTTCAAGGCTTCCATGTCAATCATTCCTCCAGTTTTAGATTTGAATGGATCTCGTAGCTGGTAGATTTTCCAATAAAAATGAATAAAATGATATAGAGACAATAATGAACCGGCAAATACCGTTATGTAATGGATTGTTCAACAATTTTCACAAATATAAGCAGGGAATGAAACAAGAGTACTGAAAAATTGCACTACAGATATATTGCATTTTAAAACATTAGACAATCGTGTCAGAAGAAACGGTCAAGGAAATTAAAAATATTAAAACTAGGCCCACAGGTCCCTAGAACTAACACACTCTATACGGGTAGTTGGGATAAAATGAAATGGTTTACCCCTAATGCTTCATCCTCGGGCGCAGCTCTCTTTCCCAAAGCTAAGCTGACGGCATTTACCCCATGTGGTCGTTGTCGGAGTTTTTGTAGCTCTTTGTGAGTCTCCAATTTTTCTCTAGGATAAATAAGCAACGTATCATCAAATGCGGGTTACAAATTCTCATGCACTTTTTGCTTAAGAAACTATATAATAGTACATATATAATTATTGTTTACTGACACTTCTCACGGTCTTTACAATACAAATTACACGATTTGATAATAATGACTGATAACATCAATTAACTGGACCCAAACAATTTTGCTTGCAAATGTAACAGTCTAGAGACACTCACATATGTATGTATATTGCGCTCAAATTATTATTAACAAATCATGAATTTGGACTAAATCATTAAAAATATAAAATAATCAGACGGAACCACTTACAGCACGCTATTGTCGCTGAGGTTACCATTATTGGACTCATCATCTGAACCAGAAGAACGTCTCCGTCTCCGGAAATCCTTCCGATTTCGTTTTTTGAACACCACGGGTTTCTCCTCAGTTTCTTCCATAATTTCACTCGAGCGGAATTAAAAGGGAAATAATAATAATAATAAACTTAACAGAGATTTCCTCAAATTGTCGTCCCAAAGAAAACTAAAATAAATGTTCAAGGCGAAGCCAAAATAACTACAAGAATATTTTTGTAGGATCCTCGGTCAGAGTCAATTCATCAACAAAAACAAATTTGAGTCACATTATTTGTGTAGCACAGACTTGACTTGGAGACTAGGAAAACACGGATAACAGTAAATTGTTGAAATATACTTGAAAGTAACTCAAAGGATGTCAAACATGTCAAGGCTATTTTAACATTTAAGGGCACACTACTTTTTCACCGCGCGTAAAGTTTGTGTACGTTTTTTTTTTTTCACTCCCACATCCACACGTTCCTATAGAGAATTGTACAGACACAGATTCCGACTATTCCAACTCGGAATGAAAAACACGGAACAACTTTAGGCTGGAGTGAAACGTTAAACTTCAAGTGTACCCACAACCACAGCCACAGTAAGTATAGACTCCCTGTTCCGAACGTAATAAAACAAGAGCAGAGAACTCCAGCAATGGACAAAGATACACCGTCAATTTGGCTAACATGAGATCCCTTAAATCCCTATATGACGTTGTCTCCTTTAGACTTGAACTTTCTTTCCGTCCTTCGTACTTTACTATCACACATTTCCCACTTTTTACCTACACCACATATGTATCATCACATGCGTATGTCCCTTTCAAACCACGAGACCATTTTTAAAAAACCAAATGTGGAAAGTGAAACAGCTATACGTTACAGTTACAAGTATTACAAACAACTGGGATTTGGAGACAATACACAAAATCTGGCAACAGTTTGCCTCAAAACTTATTTCAAAGATGGCGGGAGTCCAGCCAAGGAAATCTTCCTCTTAACATAAACTCCCATATTATGAGGCCATGTCTCACTCAAACCTTTCTATATAAATATTTCCATTCGCCTGATGTTATGGCCTCTGCCGGGAAGGACCATGGCCAACCGACAATGTACCATTCAAACTTTAATGTATAATCCAGTGCTGTGGAAACGTTATTGGTTGACGTTAAATTATCGATAAAATTCAAATAACGGTGCATGAGAAATAACGTTTAACTTTAACATATTCCACTTGTTTAACAAAAACTTAACGAAAATCGAAAACTCTGAACAATCGAGATCGTGAACCGAATCACATTAACGTTATTGTCCGTTATTTCAAATCCTGGCCACTGCCATCTCTTAGATTAGGTTAGATTTTAGATACCTATAGTACCAAAAACCGTTTCATGCATTCGTAAAAAATTTATACTATTATGTTTTGAAAGTTTAACTTTATTCCATCGTGTGAATAACAGTCAAACGTGCTCAATATATAGAAGCGGTCTTAAAATACATATACACATCTATAATCCCAGTAATTCAGTAAACAGAAATGTAATCCCAAAATCTTTAAATAGTTGGCGGTCTTCCGTTTTTAGTTTGTGCTCATTCATCCTCAATTTATCTACGGGATTAATTTCCCTCCTGCTACATAAAAACAAATACAAGTTATATAGATGTTAGAATTATTACTGCCCACCAAAGATAGGCAAACATACCACCAAGGGCTTGCCGAAAATTCTAGGAAAGTAATCTGTAATCCGTAATAACAGCCCCAGGTATTTAAAATGTAATCACGTAATCACAATACAAAATTTTGATTTTCGGCATGCAATCAATCTAAAGTTTGTAATCCGCAAAATCGTTTCAAGCGAGAGTAATCAATAATCTGTAAACCAACATTTGTTTCTTGTGAAGTAATCTTCCCATCTCTGAATACGTTTGCTAAATCTGTGTACACCGTCATACTTACTACATGTTGAGTGCTCTCCTTATAAGAGCTCACCTTTGACAATTTTTCCTGAGTCAAATTTGATTGCTTTTATGGTATAGGCAGCTCCTGGCGGATGTATGGTACCAGGTGGCAGCACGAAGCGACAACATCTTCTGCCCGAATTTGACCCTATTTAAAAAGAAAAATATTTACTAGCTAAACTAAAGAATTATTGTACATACAATACTAGATCAATAATAATTATTGATCTAGTATTGTATGTACTGAGTATTTCAAAATTCCTGCAAAAATATTTGCCTAACCGGTGACATATGAAGCAATTACTACGGATCTGTTTACTGTGCCATTCAACCATTTACTTTACTACAAAAATAAAATTATTGTTATTACATTAAAAGTAATAATTTATTGTACATGAACAGAACTCCATTGAAGGTAAATAGTGAGTCATTGAAAACTATTCAATGACTTTTAGGGTCGTCCAGATATTATTTGTTACTAAGTCGAAATTAAGAGTTGGGATGGGGAAATTCAAACTGCTGGAGTTCCATTGAGTGAAGTGGTAAAACTAATTGTAAGAATAAGATATTTTATTTCATGTTATCAAATAAGCGAGGTTACACAGAGTCTCCTAATTTCCAACAATGAGTTCAAATTTTGTCCGCTTTACTCAACTGGGTCGTAAGATTGTGGGTGTAGGTCGTAACTACAGGTAAACATTATTCATTCCATCAAATTTCATATCTTTTTTTTCTCTATTATTATTTTTCTTCAGATGAGATAAGCGTGTTTATGTTTTGGACAGCGGCAAAAGGGCAAAACCACTCCAATCCAATAAATATGTAATTACACATTAATGTTAATTTGCTATCTTATGATTGTATTGTTAACTCTTATCATGGCTTTCTCTTATGTTGACTTGACATTCCATGTAATTTACATTGCGAATATTATTCTCATAGTTTGGGAATCCTTACGGTTTTCGAACACTCGAATAAACGACAGCTTAACATTAAGAAACCAAATTAAAGCGCATGATGATTGAATGCAGTGAGTAATAAGCAAAAATATACTTGGAATCAATTTATGGAAATACTGTAACCGTCTTAATAACTGCACCCGAGAAAGTAAACTTATGGTTACTGTCATACGAGGTAAAAAAATGACTCAATTGGACTATTATCAGCTAATGATTTTACTTTTATAGGGAAAAACATTTACGAATAACACATGATAAATGGTATGGGATTCTTGCATAAGGGCACGTTTCATGCTAGGGAGCCATGAGCCATTGGTTTTAGTGTTATACGAACTCTCCTTACTAAATTGCTTACAAGGAACGTCTCAAAATTTTCCCGGAGGTATTTTTCAGAAACTTTGCTCGACTGGTACCTACTACCTACAGGTAGTTGACGTCAAGGGGACATTCCGTTCCTGTTACTCTGTTGTTAGAGCTGCGCTTTAGCGTGAGGGCGCAAATATTTGCGCACTCAAATTTCAACAGGGGATACGTTGGAGTTGAGTTTTTCCTTGTTCATTTCTACAAGAAATTCGGGGATTTTCATTTCGAGTCAAATTGGAAATTCACATTTCATCATTATTAACGGCACATTCAACTTTAATGTGGAATCACATTACGTGAACTTCACTTTTTCCCCAAAAGAATTATCCAAGTAACCTTGCCGATCTTGTATGTGACTGGAAATCAGTGCTTTGTACTGTGATGATTTGACCTAATAAAGCTGTTACATTACATCAAGAAAAACAGCTCTAACAATAAGCGCTAGTAAGGCTGGTTTGTATAACGAGAGTAAAAATGTTTCAATAGAAAAAGTAGAATAGAAATTTAAATTAAACCATTCGAGTTCAAGGACTCAGTCCAGTTTCCTATCCACAATCCAGATTTTCAATTTTTCCTCCGCGACCGGAATTGAGTTGAACTGTTTTCTGAAATTCCACCACCAAAGACTTATAATAATAGTGTGGGCGAAGTGTCCAGTCCATGCAACCAGACACATCAAATTTGGCAAAATATTTCTTTAATCTTATTTATTTTGTGTGAAGGACTCTATTGTCAATCCAGGACATTTTTAGGAGCAAATTTGTTTGATGTAATAATAATGTTGCCATCAGCCAAACAAAACATGAACGAAAAAATCAAGTTCCTTAAAGATAAAACGCAAAGGATTATTCCTAGTCCTATCGCTATTGCTCTGAACCCCGATTTAGGAACAAATCATAGTGAATGCGACAGTGCAGTGACCTCTACAATTCAGCTTGTGTGACGCAACTTCCATGTAATATAATTTCGTGCATGCATACATGGGGGATACAATGATACAGATCTTAATTGATTTTATACACTCGTAGTATCAGAAATGTATACTAACACCACGATTTATCATGTTTTGTCAATGATGAAATGCTCATTTTAGGTGGGAACGTGTGCACGCGATCTTGATTAAAAGAATGAATATGAACTTTTAACGTTTTGACCTCGAGTGTGATTTGATAACAGCTCGCGTTGGGATAAAAAATCAGGGGAAAATGTTATCCGGAAGTACTTCCTGCAAAAATATTGTAATAATGTAAATTGTGGATAGTGGGTAGAAGGTGAACATTAATTTGACTGGTAATAAATAGTATGACTTGGTATTACTCTTCCAGAGATCATGCAGCGGAGCTTGGGAATGCCGTTCCAGAAAAACCATTATTATTTATGAAGCCACCGTCAGCATACATTCTGGAAGGAACTCCTATAAAAGTAACTTATGGAAGCAATAAGTTGTTCAGGAAGGGAATGAGAAGTAACTACTTTAAATAATGGCATTCCTCTGTGCTCTCATTTAGATCCCAAAAGGTTGTAGTACTCTTCACCATGAAATCGAATTGGGAGTTGTGATCAGTGAACGTGGAACGGAAGTCACTGAAGACAAGGCCATGAATCATGTAGCTGGCTATTGCCTGGCTTTGGATATGACAGCTCGAGACTTCCAGGTTCACAAATACTTTGTGTCTAATTCTTGGAAATATTTTAAAATTATTCACTTCAACCCATTTTTTTTACATGATTTCAGAGCGTTGCTAAAGCCAAAGGACTTCCTTGGACAATGGCCAAATGTTTCGATACTTCCTGTCCCGTGAGTCCTTTCATCCCTAAAGATCAGATCCCTAATGCTCATAACGTTGAGCTGTGGTGCGATGTAAATGAGCAGCCTCGCCAGCGTTGCAATACTAAAGAAATGATTTTCACAGTTCCCTACCTCATTTCCTACATTTCACAGTACTTCACCTTGGAACCCAATGATGTGATTTTGACAGGCACTCCTGCTGGGGTTGGGCCAGTCAAATCCGGAGACATCATCAAAGGAGGAATCACGGGACTGACGCAATTTACCTTCAGAGTCGAAGCTAAATAGTAATAATTAAAGTCTGTATACACAATTGTTACAGCGTGCAAATGGTGTAATGCAAATGTAGTTTTACCCCAACTTGTATATACGACAGCCAAATAGGTTTCAAATAACCTAGGAAATGTTATAGTTACTGCCGCAGTACCTAATGTTATTCAACGATAATAAATCATATTCATGTGCTACAAACAGTTTTATTTTATACAGGCTCTCAAGAACTTTTAACTGGTTCTATGTTCAGTCCATCTAAGATTCATGCCTGTTTCTTGCTGAATCAGGTTTATTTACTCCGAAGGACTCCAATAAGATTTTGTGTATTCCGATGTTATCTCACATTGACTGGAGATTGCGAATGCTCCTGGCAATTTGTCTACATATAGTTACATAACTATGTTTGATTAGCTCCGAAGTTTTCCCATATTCATTTGTTTTTTCTTGGGTCCGCACATACGCTAACAGGAATTAGACAGGCGTTGGGGCCGTGCCTTCAAAAGTTCCACTCAAAGAAAAGTGAGAAAAGAGTTTGTATAGGACAGAGTGGACTGAGTCTGTACAGTGTCTTCTCACTATACGTATGTTCTCGCCTTGTTATAATATTCTCTTCTTGGTGGATTTTTTTTCACGATGCACAATTTGTGTCATTTGCATATCTGAGTGCTAGTCTTTACACTACAATGCCATCGGTCTACAAGGGATATGCATTTGATAACTTGAGGAATGCTCTTATGGATAGAGTCAACTGTATGCTATAGACACATTAAGCTACCGTAGGAATGAGACCCCAGCTTGGAGATTATGATTGGGTTCAGGTTGTCCTGGTTTGGAAACTCTTTGCCGAAGTTGAATGGAAGTGTCGGAGGTATAGAGAAAGTTAGAGACTTTATCACCTCATCTAGAATGTTACAATAACGAGGGGAATTCTTATTCTTGTTGAACGCTGTTACAGGAGAGTGTGGAGCAACTTATGGGGAATCCTCGAGGTAGCAATTATTTGGTGGTTGGCGAGAATACAAAAGCAAGGCCTCCGTTCCTTCATAAATATTGAGTCCAGCCATTATTTCTATCTGATTACCCTTGTACTATGTATGTGTGAGGAGAGTCAGTTCCCGGTACAAGTCCTTCGCAAGTAAAGCCAAGTTGGTGGTTCAGCTAAATTTTTTTCTTCCTGTAAAACTCCAGGAAATATTGAATGCTGAAGACTGTAGGAACCTCTCCTTGGACTGGTGCATATACATACGTAGAAATATCTACTCACTTTTATATTGAACTACCCTCCGAGGATATAACTGCTGTTAAACTCTCTCACAAGTCAGCACTACTGGAGCTTGATATTTGGCTGGGAGAAAGTCTCTCTCATCGGAATCGTGAATGTCAAGCGGATAATTTACGTAAGTGGACAAGTTTGCTTTAATTTGCCACTTATCAAGGAAGAATCTAGTGACTAGATTCTGGTCTCGGGATGGAGTCTTCACCCGTTCCTCCTTTTCTTCCAGCTTTTGTCAGGCCCTCTCTTCAGTTCTACATTGGCTAAAAGACGCTGAGGTCACTGCTACAGAGACGCATATTCACCCTCCTGTCTTCCTGGAATAGGTTACATACATATATGATGACAACATTGTCAGGGTTCGCTGGTTATGAACAAAAGGTATGAGGACTACGAGGAGACTTGCTCCTTTATTTTACCCCCGGTCACGATACGCTCTGCTACTTGTCTTCATACATGTCCTAACTAAGCCAAGATGTTCCAGCAATTCTCCATTCTCTATTTCCTTCTTACTCTCAGATTCCAATATCTCAAATCCTTGGAGCTATATGAACCGCTCGTATCCTATTGTATCATGAGTCATGATTGGAAAAGATAGTGACATGATATTCTCCCATAGGACTGGTAGATTTGTACATATCTAATTATCTATATGTAAAATTTGGTTAATGACACCTTTCTTGTCATTTAAATGGAAGGAGGTTATATTTATCTATGTCAAGTTTTTTTTCATTTTACTTATTGTGTTCGAAAATTGTAAAAAATTTATGTTAAATGAGTATGTCATCCCTATATAGCTCGCGAAGTGTAGTAATTTTTATTTAATAATTTGTGCTGCTTGTGTCAAGACAGAGAATGTTGTTTTAAACAAGTTCGGGTCATTTCCATGTAGTTGCGGTGCACGTACTTATTTTTGAACTTTTATTCGCATGTCTACCCTGGAATAATAATCCGTCACGTCTTTTTGAATTGACCAGGGCTGGGGTGAGGTTCATTATGTCACATCTTTTCAAGGTGTCCGAGTAGGAATAATTTCGGTGCAGAATGAAGTTTTGGTGCTACTTTTTTCATATTACACGTTGTCAATCCCCTCCGCTCCTACGATTTAAAATTTGGTAGAATTATGCAATTTATACCGTTCCTCGTTCCAAACAGGTTTTTTAGTTGTGAAATGAGGTAGAAACCCAACGAATAAAAACATTATCAAATTAATGAACAGATGGACATTTTCAATCATCATTCTGTTTACGACTACTGGTTGATGATTTACAAAAACCTGTGTTTACATTTGGGTGATGTTGCAAGAAATGCACAATGGGCGCCATTGTACGTATATTTGTTTATATTAAGGGATTTTGAGTTTAACAAGAAATCTTCTATATCCATCCACTGGGAAGTTGCCTTTCTCTGATAATGAGTAACAGTACAGAATTAAATGCAAGAATCTACGGTCACATTATAGTTACTCTGACCGGTCTGTTTTAGTTCTTAAAATTTCGCTTCCGCTATATAAAGTTACCTCTTATTGGTAGATACATTATGGGCAATAATTGCCTAACTCATAACTTTCACTAAGACGGTTTTCTACCCTATCCGTAGGAAAAGGATTTTTTTAAATTTATCTTTAACCTCCTTTTCTCTATTTCTCTCAATGTTTGATAATATTGTATGGATGATATGGGCGCCGCCCGAAAAGAATTCTGTAATAAATATGAATATGAATATAGGAAAAGGACCTTCTATCGCTTCGGTAGATGTACTGGGGCATTGTGAAAGTTCAGATCAGTACAATTAATGGACTGCCTATTTTTACTAACAGAATTTCAGTTATACATTTATTGTTTAGCAATTGATTGTATCTGTACATATCACAGTATTAACATCAGATATAAATGCCTGTAAAAGAGCAGGGTTAAACGGGGTGATATCCAGCAGATGTCTGATTACTGTTCCATTTCGACAAATATAGTAAAAGTAAAACTCGGTTTTAGTAGTAAGTCATGGGCTTTTTCGTATGGGTGCGTTCGTTACCAATACATCGCGGGATTTTACTGGAAACAAATTATTCTAAATTGAGAATTGTAAATGCATTTTAACATAGAAATTTTGAGTAGCTAGATGCCCAAAATTCCAATCTGTAAAAGTACCGAAATTTCGAAAAGTCGTATTTTGTTTTATTTAAATATAGGCACCTGAATCTAATGAAAATGTCCATGCATTGTAAAACACGGAGATTTTCAAAAGTCAAATTTTGGTTCATTTAGAGATGCTCAATTCTAATCATTAAAGTTTCAATAACTCAATTAATAACTAGTATCATTTTCCTCATAATAATATTGTTGCTGCTTCCTGGACTCAACTTTTACTGTATTGACACCTCGGTCATAAATTGTCATTAATGAGCCAAAATTCATCAACGATCCCAGCCCTACAAAACCCACTGTCCATAACATTTGCTTAAGCTGTACAAGACCAGAAGTGAATAAGCCAAAAACGAAAGAGGTAAAATAGATTGTAGTAGAGAAAGCTTGGGAAGTGAGAAAGCACAACATAAATTCCCGTTGACTGGGCTCAATTGAGCTAAGAAGGGAAAGTGTTGACGGGTATCCGGCTGACTCAGGGAGCCTGGAAAACCCTTATCGCATTGAAAGTACACTTCTGAACTTTTACAATGTTTTTGTATTGGTCCCTGCATCTCTGGAACTCCTGTTGTTCACAAATAGTACAAATCTCCATACGTGTATGTACGCCGGGTGCCAGAAAAAAATTTCCCCACCACTCAACACATGTAAGAACAATAATATTAAATAAGTATTACTTTCCCCCATTTTCTAGTAAATCCCTATCCAGATTCCGTAAAACTTGTTCCATTGGTTTAGGTCAATGTCTCTAGTCACAAGGGTTAAAAATCGAACAAGTTATGAATATTGTTTTCACAGATTTTGAAAAAACATTTTTATAACCCCGAAAAACTTTTTTTTCAAACACAATTTGTTTTGAAAATTTTATTTGGCTTTTCAAATTAGAAAATTAGAGTGAAATTGGATATTTTATATTAGTCCAATATAATGTTCCATGTAATTTTATATGGGCTGCTGCCAGAGGAGGGGGGAATGGTTTCCGAGACCCAAACCCAGATGTACACATCTATATCAAGAAAAATCTCTACACATAGATAGGCATCAACATATGACCCCATACAAGGAGCTTTTCTTCCGTAGAATGTCGTCCCATGGAAAGTTTTGAGGGGAAAGCTTAACATAAGGCGTGGGAATCGGAAATGTCTTGAGCAGATGAAATCTCTTGGTCTTGGATGCTCGTGGATGCCACATCCTGTCCGTCCCGCCGTTAGTCCTTGGAGTTGAACGTAGCTGGAGAGTGTCCGGAACACTCATTGTTTTTGTCTTCATCTTCCCCATTTATCTCGGGAACTTTGTGTGGGTAAGAGCTTAAAAATCCAGAGGATTATTCACTCCTCCTCACCATCCTCACACAAGACCTAATCATGTCAGGCACAAACTCACGTTCCATTAAACAATCCAACTTTTCTCTGGCCAAAATCTCTTTATAGATATGTACATCCTATCCCAGTCTGAGTGAGACACTCCACCTAAATCTCTTACTACACTGAATATATCTACACGCAAATCCACACGAGGATTCGTCTCCCCCCTTGCTTTCGCATTGCCCCAAAATGTGAATGCTCAACACCCGGACATCTGTCCGTCGTTTATTTACCATTCCGTCAAGTGTGTTGAGTTCCTGGGTTACTTTGTGATTCCAGGGAATCCCTTCCTCCTCTGAACTTTCTCCAATGCATTACGATCGGACTGTCCAGTCCAACTTTTCTCAACCGTCCCATTTCTACAATTTTCAACAAGACAAATTCAAGAATTAAACTGTAATAATAATAATTACACTTCAAAACGTTTCAACCCCGAGCAGAAATAAACTAACACAGAGTCAATAGTGTATATTCAAAGTGTCAAACTCAAAGGATTATAAATAAGTGGAATTACTTTTATTGTGAGCCAACTTGTGTATCGGAGTGTTAGCTCGTGTAACTATACGTTTATTGCTCTGTATATTAAAATTCAATTTATTATAAGTGGCTGCAACCTCACCCTGAAATGAAAAGAAATTTATTGGCTCAAGCTTATATTAAAGTAGATAGTATTGTTTAAAATATATGTAAATCAAAGCTATACATGTGAATGCACCCGTGTGTGTGTGTGTATAAGACGTGACTGGTGCTGTAAATATAGGGATATACTATTCAGATGAGTTTTTAACTCACTTTCGGTCCCTGACTTTCTTCAGAATTTATATTTGGGGAATTAAAATTAAATATGTTTAAAAGGAACAATAGCACATATATAAAATGCAGAAATTATAATATACATGTGTTTACGGTGCGAAGTGGATTACAAAAGGATGAAATTGGAAGCCTCACAATGAAAGCTGTACTTTTGAAACGAAATTGACTTTAATGGCAATGCAGTGAAGAAAAAAAACAATAATAAATACAATAATTTATTATGAAACATTAAAAACAAAAATAAACTTGAAAGGAGCATTGAAAGAAAAATTGGCTTCAAACAGTGAACGGAGCACTCTTGTGATGAGAACAAAATTTGAGCCGTAGAACCTCATTTTAGAATTCTAATTGTGGTATATGATGGTTTTAAAATAATTAAAATAGACTTATAAAGCGTATTTTATAGGAAGAAATCATTGTACATACTAATTGAAATAAATTTGAGAAGGTAGCTTTTGGGGGCTGGGTGACTGTGGACTGTGGAGTTTGAGGCTTAGGAAAAATAAAGGAGTCCCATGTCCGGTAGCGCTGGTTCTGTTGTTGTTGTTGTGAGTGACGCGGAAGGGAAAATGAATTTGGGGGAAAATGAACACACATAACTTTGTGGTAGAGAAACTACGGGAGATTTTAGCGAAGCTGGAACATCCCACTTCGCCCACAATTCCGTCTTCGGTGAGCAGCACTCCAAAAGACTCAAGTTTGTGGAGCGTGTCAAGCATTATTTTGCGGGGAACCTCGACAGCTCCTCCGAGCTTCTCGCCTGCCACTCTGGGAGTGGACACATGGACAAAGTATGATGAAGTTATGGAAACGGAGGAGGAAAGGGATGTGAGCAGGGAACGGACTCTACTGGACACAGTTGTCAATGGAAGCAATAATGTGGTGTATGGTCATGCCAGTCTATTTCCCAGTGACAGAGGAGACCGGACACGGGAGACGTCCTCCACCATTTTCGGTTTGGAAATAAATACTGAGCCATCCTCCCCCAGCCAACGACTCAGTCTTCATCGGAAGGGAACCTTCTTCCCCGTCACGGACAACTCCGAAACAACCTCATTGATGAAGCACCTCCAGGAGCTCATCCACGTCCTCAAAATGTCATCCCCATCCTCCAAATCCAATGGCCCATTACTTCCCGCCCAAGGACTCGACAGCACGGGATTCGGCGGTGGGAAGGACATGGAGCTCAACTTGACCCTGGATGACATCACCGACCTCAATAATCTGATGAGTGACTACGGCGAGAGTTCCGTGCCTTTCAAGCACATCTTCATCATCATCTCCTACTTGCTCATCGCCTGCATCTCTATCATTGGCAATCTCCTGGTCGTTCAGGTATTTAGTTTCTTCACTTCAGAACTCAGTTCAAATATGACAAGTCTTAAAAAATACCCCACCTGGTTACTCTATATTCGAGCAAAATTAAACACTCAAACCTTAGGTGAAGGGACGGTCTCCGGTAATGGTAATTTTGTCTGGTTGCATGTGACTTATTTTTAGTAATTCCTTGAAATCCGACTGCTGGCATCGTACTTGAACCAGCCATACTGGACTTGACGTCGCAGTTGAATTAATTGACATTTTTAAACACGCCAAAAAATAACTCTTGATATTATGATTTACATTCACCTGATATCACACTTGACGTTTGACTCAAATCTACAAAGTATGGCATGGCTGGGCTTCATACTTGAGAAATGCTTCAAGCTTTATTGACATGTTGTACAGTCTACAATACATTAAACTTCACAACCTGCATAATTGATATCAACTCTACATTTAGCATCCTATTTTACGTTCAAGTATCTATAGCAGGTTTAAGTTCCAGCTTAGGCCATACAAAGCCAAGGGCTAAATTGCTTGGGTTACTCAATTACTTTTAAAATATCTTTCCGAGCATTAATATACAAGACAGTGGACATCATGGGAACGAGTGAAAACCCGGGTACATGGGAACGGGTACGGGAACAAATATTTTGTTCCCAACCAGTTTGGGTACGGGAATAGAACACACTCAAGTAGACCTGACCACTGGGAACAGGAACAGAGATCTTCATTTTTTAAAAACGCTGGATTCCGTTCCCGCACCTGTTGTTTCAGGGTTCGAGTGGGTACAGTACTTTTACCATCAGCTAAAAACACACTCAAAATTAATCTTGTAAGAATTGATAGAACTTTATTTATGTGGCCAATTCAATTAGCACATTGCAATCCGTTTATTTTTTTCCTACAGTTTCTACACACAGATCCTTGGCCTTAAAGATAAAACGTTAGAACTCCTCTTTCGTATAATTACGGTATCTTCGACAACAGTTCTACAAGTTAATACGAAAAAATATAAAAATAAATACTATTAGTTTGTACAATTTCTGCTGAAAGTTTCGCACTTGAAAAATTGATTGCTCGAGATAATGTTTATTTTAAAATAAGACTAACAAAAGGTAACGAATCCTTGCCGGCTTATATTTTTCAGGTATACTGTATATGTAAAATAATTATCTTTGGGCCAGCAAATGATCTAAAGGATGTAATCAGTACCGATTTTTAAACCCTCAGCAACATTCAGTTTTATTAGTGGAAGAGAAACATAAACGCTCCATTCAGTTTTCCACCCTTTCCCATTATGTATAGTAGTTTAAAGTGTTGAATTTCGGTCGACTCAGTTAAAAATCTCTGAAGAATTAAACAATCAGTTATTACGCGGTTACATTTTGCTATGGAGGGGGCGTGGGATAAATATTGTCTGTTTTTCATATGCAAAACGAAGGGTTTGGTAGTTACTGAAATCCTGGTAATAATTTTTACTACACGTAAGCACAATACTACTTGGACCGGACTGAACGGGTACGGGTCCAGAACATTTTCAATTTCTGGGTACGGAAATAGGAACAGGTCCGGGTAGGCATTTTTATTAAATTCGTGGGAACGGGTACCTAAAATACTGTTCCCACCCTGACGTGTACGGGAACACTTAAAGGGAGTGGGAATAGGAACGGGGCCAAATTTTTGTACCCATGACGACCACTGATCCAAGATTCTATGTATTGCTCAGGTATTCATCCCAAATTGTTCACTTGAAAATTCAAGTGGTTCAAGTTACAGACTAGATCATCAATTTACTTGACATGAAAGCAGTCCTGCCCCAGGCGTAAATGATTTGACAAGGAATTGTGGTCATTGTTGTCTGTATTCTTGGACACAGACGTATTTAGAATTGATGATGATTCGGGATGTGACTGTGATTTTCAGTTGGTGATTCGGAGTCGGAGACTCCACACTCTCACACACGCTCTCCTGGCCAACTTGGCCGTGGCGGATCTATTCATGGCCACTCTCAACATTCCTTTCAGTGCAGCTCGCGTGATTCTGGCTGAGTGGCCATTTGGATCTTTCCTTTGTCAGGTCGTTCCATTCGTCCAGGTCACTTCGGTCTACGTCACTTCTATCACTATGGCGGTCATTGCTGTCGATCGATACCAGGTCAGACATTTCGCTCAATTCATAATCATTAGTACATCTACATTTTCCATAATTATATTTGTTTTTAATATATAATTAAAAGAAACGCATTTTTACTTACGCAGGAAATAATTGGATAATTTTTAGTTGATTTTTATGAAGATGGTATTACTTTGAATATTATACTTCAATTTACAGGGAAGACTTATTTTTAGTACTTGCGCTTTTGATAAGGAGAGCTTTTTGCGTTACTGATAGCAAATTTTTGGGTTAGATTTAAAGGTGAATTTATGCGTTAAGACAGGAGAACTGTATCCGTAAGGGATAAGGGGACTTTTTAAATAATTTAGGAATAAGCTAGAACTTATGAGAAAATAATCTCCAGTTAGGGGTAAAGAGGGTGGGGTGGGGTTGTTCCATGGCTTCATTTCTACTGTATGTCCTAGAGTTGGAGCAATTAAGAGTGTAATTATTATTAATTATGTTTAAAGAGAGAAAGGCGATTCAAAATCTTTCAAAGAGCTGCTCTGCTTAGAAAATAGCGAGGAGTTAAATGTCATGTGTGAAATTCATTTTCATTTATGTAAATTTTTAAAGTTATTCAGATGTGTTGCGCAGATAATGACTTGTGGTCTGCACAATTGTAATATAATAAGTATGTTCGTAATCTTGTGAGTCAATCTTGGCGTTCAAATGTATTTACTAGTTTTACTAAATGATGATCCATTGTCAGTCTTGTCTGCATAAGAGCCGCCTTAAAAGACTCGAAAGTTGAATCATTTTTCAGAGATCTGGAATTTATAAGAAGAAAAGTTGAGGCAGGGAATGTTATAATATAAATATTAATTGCCCCCGTACGTAAAATATAGGATTTTTCATAACAAGATAATGCACAAGGTATTCTCAAGATATTGTATAATTTATCATGCCATTCCCTGGACTGCTAAAAGTTTGTTTCATTTCTCACCACCAATTCCCCTTTAATAAAATGACTTTCTCCGTATAGGTGATAATAAATCCTTTGGGCAGAAGGATGAAGAACTCGCAAGGAGTTGTTCTTGTGATTGCAATATGGAGTCTCTCCGCCCTCTTGTCCTTACCCTTTGCTCTACATCACAAGGTATTACTGGCGTAACCAGTTCAATATTTTTTAACTACTTTCAATTGGGTCACAAAAATTCGTACTCACGATTGGGAATAACTGTTGCAAAAACTGCTCAATGAGCATTTACAGATGCCAAGAAATATTTCCCTTCTAGAGTTCATTAAAGCTAGTGACGTGAAAAATGTTTAATATCAATTTTGAATTTTCTTGTTTTGACTGAAAACTCTTTCTATAAGAGGGAGCCCAAGGTAGTGGCAGGATTTTATAAGGAGACAAACTGACTTTTAGTAGTAAATGAGAAGTGTCGTTTCCATTCCCAAATTCATTAATTACGCCTTGTGGAAGACCAGAACTTTATTTCATTATGGTACGTAATATTTAGTTAGTTCCCCCGGCCACAACAATTCCGAATTCCTACACACAGGGACAATGTGTGTATGTATGCAGCTCCTGTTTTCATCCAGTACATTTCTCCAGTACATCATTCCAGGGTACCAAAGAGCATTCTCCCTCATCCGTCACATACAAGGTGCAAGGATATCAAATAGTCGTTTCCTAATTTTTACATGAAATTATTATTTCCCTATTTTTAAAAATTGATTGCGTGGACGTAGGTCTTTGCTTTATCAGTATGTTTCTGAGTCTCCGGTAGTCGCCCAAATGTGAACCTAGACCCAGGGAGTGGATTAATAAATTAATTTTTACCCTGGCCTTACAAGCCTAATATTGACGGGTGGACCTTTCTGCATGCAATCTGATACCTTAATATATTTTTGCTCTGGCCGGGCCAGGGTGGGCCGAGCCGTAAATCCTAGACCAATAAAACAAATTTCCGAAAATCTGAACAGGAATTAACTAGAAAATGGGGGGAAGTAGTATTTGAAGTGAATGTCCATTATGTGGGCCGGCTAGTTGGAATGATATGTGGTTCCACCCTGTACTATGTACATACAAACTTGTGTGGAAAATTGTCCACTTTTAAATGCAGAAACATTTTTGTCTAAATATAATAAAAGGAAGATTTGATTATCTTTGAAGAATGAAGTTGAGGACAATAATGGGGGACTCGATTCTTGCGTAATACAGTCATCCTCGGTCATAAATTGGTAGAAGGATTAAATGAGACTTCTAGGGGATCTAAGTTACGTATGCATTAATAGAAATAATAAAAGTGGGAACTCAGATTGAGTGAAAAAAGGGACATAGACGGTATAATAAAACTTACATGGCTTCAGTGCAGTTTCAAGTCATTGCAGACGCATTTACAACTAAGGGAGTAATTTATGACTGGGATTTCAGATTCAGGGAGTGCAAATGATTTGGAAACCAATGGAATGACTTGAGGCCCTGTTGGGTGTTTTAGATCAAGTGTGCTGTCGTGGGGTGGTAAAACGGAGTTTAATGCCAAGTTTTCCAACATTCCTTTCTTTCTGTACTCCACATCCAAGCAAACAATGTACTATTTCTTTAGGAGACGCTCATACTGTAATATCTATAGTAGTCTAGTAATTATAATAATAATAATGAAATTACAAAATTCATACTTCCATCCTTTTGGGGCACTGCTGTAAGAACTTTAATTTCATTTGTATATGTAGTACATATCCATACTTAAGTACAATTATTCCAGTCCTTAGTGCGGACATAAATTCCCTGCCAGGATGAGTCTGCTCATAGGATCATAGAAATCAGTACCTTTTTACCTATCTTATGATTACATTGTTAGGAGTAATTTTGGATTACATATTGTAACTGGCATTCTATGCCCATAGCATGTCGGATAAATCATTGGTGGACATAATGCGCATGATTGACATTACATTTATAATCCTTGATCTTCCTCTTAGACAAAATCAGTTTTCAGGTCGGAAGACAAGAATAAACAATACGTACACAGGATGAAGGAAGATTAGATCACTTGTCTAGATTCTTATTTCTTACCATTACAGATGTACCTCTCATATTCATAGCTCACTATCTGAGATTCACTTTCCACATTTACTCTCATTATTTTTCTATCAATTAAACCATACACCCCTTAAGTACATGAGCAACCCCGACCTAAATAAAATAATACATAATGCACTCCCATTATAAGCCCACCATAAGAAACAATAGTGTGAATATTTTACTTTTTGAGGGATATATTGGTTGATTGAAAATAGCTCCGCTCTCCTCCAGTTTTTGAGAGAATTTTCTCAAATATCCTCTATAATTTAATGTATACGTTTGCCACGGAATTGGAGCTGGGAGTGCGAGCTTAGAAACTGAAAGGGCAGGAGCGCTTTCTTAAAGTCCCAAATATGGCAACTTCAAAAATAATCGGTTCCCCCGCTGTTAATCATAAAAATGTTTTTATCAGATATTCTTAGTTTACACTCTTACTGTAATTTCGAGTTAGCTACAAAGAATAACAAATATAAAACAGTTTGACTCATTTAGATTGGCCAACAAGAGCAAATGGAATATACTCACTACTGCAGGGAAACCCTTGTACGAGTAAATACTATTTCCCGCAAAACTATTGGCATAATAAACTACCCTTTCCCACAATGCGCAGCTTTTTCCTCACAAGATCAAAGAGTCTTTGCCACTATTTAGAAACTGTAATTTATTATAAAATGTTCAAAATGGTGAGGCTAATTTTAATACAGAATTTCGTTCATTCGTACTTTTCCCACAACATCTGATCCACTGACCACAAATATTGATGTCGGTGTTAATATGAATTTATATTTGTAAAAATGATGAACTAGAAAGAGGGGGGATAATTCTTGAGATCCTGACATTTGGTTGAAATTAAGTATTTAGCTGGGTGTGTATTGTAGGTGGTGACTATGCTCACGGTCCGAGTTGTCAACCGATGTCAAGCGGAGTTTTCATCCATGGAAAGGAGACGATGGCTGACAGTGGCCACTGTTCTTGGCCAATACTTAGTTCCATTAATCTTCACCACAGTCTCGTATGTGTCCATTATGATGCGGCTTGGTCTTCGCTCTTCCGCCATGGGTAAGGAAAGGACTTGTCTCTCCAACTATACGTCTCTATCTCTATCTCGACCGCATCTAATTTATGCATAAGTGATGGCCCATCAAGTTTAATATCTCCAAAGACTATTGTGCGTCTTCCAAAATTATTTAATTGCATACTCACATCAGGTTTGCCTGTGTGAGTATGACAAAAGGGGGAAATCATTTGGATACAGTGTAAAGATAGTGGATTGGATGTGATGGTTGCTGTGTGTATTTTGTAGGGTCCACAACCCCTAGGCAAGTGGCAGCTCAGTCGAAGGCGAAAAGGAAGACGATCAAGATGCTGGTTCTGACTGTGATATTCTTTGCGGCATGCTGGGCCCCTATCAACGCCTACCATCTCCTCACGCACTTCAGTCTCGTGTCCCACAATTCCACAGCCATCCTCACCTGTCATCTCATCGCC
The DNA here is from genome assembly GCA_947179485.1 of Allacma fusca. Lineage (NCBI taxonomy): Eukaryota > Metazoa > Arthropoda > Collembola > Symphypleona > Sminthuridae > Allacma > Allacma fusca. The sequence continues at coordinate 1,065,257 of OX359249.1, read as the reverse complement.
ATGTCCAGCACTTGCTACAACCCTTTCATCTACTGCTGGCTCAATGAGCACTTCCGTCGTGAGGCCCTCAAGTGGGTCCGATGCTTTCGAAGTCCTCAACCCTCTCTCATAAGCCCTGGCATGGACGCCAACGGAGTACTGACCCGATCGGAAGTGTTGGTACGACATGTCCCAACCCACCAGTCCTCCACTCTCATTCAACTCCTTAGCTATCGGTCACGTCCCGCCAATCATACCAACACTATGGCAACTCCACCCCAACAACCTAGCCCTACCTTGAGCTCTCCATTGAAGCCTGGCGGTCTGGGTCAGTTTTGTCGGAAGAGTCTGTCCTCATCAGTGTCCGTCCAAAAGAGCGAGCAGAGCTCTCACAAGGATGCACTGAACAAGACTAAATACATGGACCGAGACCAGACTTTGAGTTTACAAAGTCCGAGCAGTGAGGATCGAAATAATTCGGCGTACAGTGGTCAAGCCGCACCAAGCGAGGTCAACTGCTCCCTTTGTCAGAGCTCTGACAGCAGTGGTGAGGAAGGGTGTCCCAACAATCGTCCTCCATTCGCAGCACAATCCCAGTCAACTGTCTGATCTTATGCTTAATTATATGAATAAATCCGACTCTCTCGACCATCTTTCTCCAAATTTCATCTCTACAAAGCATCAGAGTTCCTTTCCCTTCAGTAATAATTATTATTAACTCATTCCCCTCGAAATGATTCCTTAAACTCCCAAACTCAAGCTTATCAAAAAATATCATTTGTGATCCACACAAACAGAGCACATCTTTATTTTTGGTGCAAAGAATTAGTTCCTATGGTAGATCGTAGATCCATAACTTCTCAATCGCTTGTACTAACCGACCATCATATATTTATCCATCAGTGGGAAAGTGAGCTTTCAATTATTAGAATTTTCAAATAAACTTTTTCCTTTGCTCTCTTTTACCTCCACTCCTTCTAATGATTACTGTTTAAAGACTTACATACATATGTCGACATGAGATCTGAGAATTGTAGTGTGGAACTGTGGAGCATTAATTTTTAATTTGAATTTATGCTGCCAAGATCTTTGTCTCATGTAGCCGATAGAAGGTATGGTAAAAAATATCCAGTCCCCCTATTTTCTAGGAAACTTTCTTTCAGATGTTTCAAAATTTATTTCCACCCTCTGGCTCAAAAACTCTCGGTATAGTGGTCATGGAAGTGGGACAGAGTAATACATACATCCTCGTTTGTATTTACTACTTGACGTTCTCATTCTCAACTGATGTCTCTGCCTCTACTATAATTACATGAAAGGACTTGATCTACTTTTCCACTTACTCACTACACTCGTGATTTTGCATTTATGGAGCATTCATCCTATCACATGCTAAAGTTATTCACAGGTTTCTAGAGTAAGGTAAACATCATTGCGTCAGTTTTGCTTTTTATTTCAAAATGTTTCATCCAGTCAAGTCCTTGAGCTAGGCAAGCATTTCCAATTTCAATGAAGCTTTTAATAGGCTGAAAGAAATGAGTTTCTCTTGTAAAATCAATTTTGGAATGGTTTGTTTGAAGATTGTATGACCGAAATTTTACTTAAAATTTTGTCCTATTATTTTGAAACATTCCCGTGTTTTCCGATGTAATTACCATAGAACCAACTGCAATACCTCGTTCGAACCTTGGGGGTAACCCCGATTCAGATCTTTGTATTTTACAGATTTTAAAAATTTTGACTGGGAATTTTCAAAATGTTTTGACACTACATTTTTTTTACCTAGAAGGAAACATCTGAGATTTTGGTCCTCCTCCCTCAGGACTATTCTTCTCATGAGGAAGTTAAGTAATTTAAAAATATTAATTCATATGCACTGGGATTCAAAATTTCAAAAAAACTTATTTTCAAAGAGAAAGGAATAACTTTGGGCTCGTAAGACACATCTCGGTTGATATTAGCTCACTGAAAAGGTATTTCATTTCTGAAAAAGGTTTAAGTCATGTCAGCCGAAATTTCGAAATCCTAGTCAGATTTTTGGCGAGGTCTTCAAATTCACAAATTTTTCTACCAAAATCTCTCCATTTTTTGTCGTGAATGAATTATCTCAGACTTGTCCCTCTCCCCTCAGAACAAATTGTCTTTCAATGAAGTTGTTGAATACATTTTTAGAAATTTAAATTCATTTTCAATGGTACTGGAAATTTTGAATAAACAGATTTTGGGGCGCCTTGAGACTCAAAAAATCGCAATAACTTTTGACTCAAGTCCTGTATCTCGTTCACTGATACCTCATTTAAAAGCTACTTATATGCTCTACAAGTTAAAATAATGCCAACCGGAATTTCGAAATTCTAGTTGAAATTTTGGCGGGATATAATTCATCAATCAAGAAGGAATTATCTGTGACGTGGCCCTTCCCCTCAAAAGAAATTGTCTTTCCATGATGTCGTTGAATAACTTTTTTTAAATCAAATTCAAGTTCATTGGTCTTCAAAATTTCAAATTTCAGACAGCACATTTTGGGGGCGATTGTAAAATTCTAAAATCTGCTATAAATTTTGGCTTCGATGTCGCATCTCGGTCAATAATGTCTCATTAAAAATATGTTTCATGACTTTAAAACATTAAAACCGTAAATCCTTTTGATCGATATTTCAAAATCCTAATCGAAATTTGGGTTGGGTGTTCAAATTAACCAATTTTTGTTACCAAACTTTCACCTTTTTTCATTTTTAGCCGAGAGGAAATCATCGGAGACTTGGCCACCCACAGGCTACGTGTGATTACTTAAGAGCTCATTTTCAAGAAATTTAATTGTAAAACAAGAAAAATCGAAAATTTCATATCTTAGTTTCATTTTGGCGGGATATTCAAACACATACATGGACGTCTCGACAAATATTATCACAATCAGAACATTGGCTTTAGGGTATATTATATTATATGATTATTATAATATTATTATAACTATACAAACAACAAATATTTCGTAGGAATTTTAATATATAACCGCCGGAATGAAGATCCAGAATATTTCCCATATCTCATGCTTACTTGTTAGCTTCACAATATGACGATTCTCCAGTATCTAATAATTATTCTTTTCGGCTTAAATAAAGTCTAGTTTTGTTCGAATTTTTTTAAACCATGAAACTGTTGGCACTCAAATTTCTCATTTCTAATAATTATCTGTCGTTCTAATCTTGGTCACTTGGAAGTACTTATATGAATTGACATAGTTCCAAGTGGTTGGTTGGAATTTACAAGTGGAGCTTTGTGAACCGTGAATTATACATATATATCTACCCCAAGGGGAATTTTCAATCCCGGGATACTATATACTGAAAGAAGTTGCCACGTGTGTTTTTATTAAGAGGCGTACAGTTTAATATTTACACAAATGCCAGTGTAGTTTTCAGGAGCTAAAAGACCCTATTGTTGTGGTGTCTGCTATTGTCTGTCGCCCCGACAACTGCTGAACCAAAGACACCAGGCAATTCAAATTTTTGTAGGGACTAATATAGGGGGTAAAACGTAAGAAGCCCACTGTTTTTAAAGGAGACCCAGTCATCCGTCTGATCTCACAAAATTAAATTATGTTACGTACAAACACATGCAAATGCATATGTATAGAAACTGGAACGTTAAGCTTATGCCATCCATAATAATTGCTTACATTAAATTATTTTTTGTATCGACCGGTAGATATTGCACGAACTTGCATGAGTGAAATCCTAAACGGTAAAGGAGAGTATGAGGTCTGTCTAACTGGGAGTAAAGAAAACTTGCACACTTAAATAATTCCCCTGCGTCTGTGGTGTAGAAAGAATATCAAGAATGGATGAATGCATCGGTAAGTTATTCCTTTTTCTAGGAACTCCAGTCCGAATTAATTATCATTAGTGAATGATTTTATCCCTATGAGTTCATTGCAGGGACGGGAATTCGAATTCGAATCGGAATTAGAATCGGAATTATATTCAAAAAATTCGGGTATCCGAATCGATATTAGAATCGGAAAACAAGTCACCACGGTATTTGTATCCGAAATTGGATTAGAATAAAAACAAGGGTATTCGAATCGGTATTCGAATGTTTTTTAACGAATTCCGATTCCAATAAAGTATCGATTTCATTGGGTTTTATACTGTCACGTGCGAGAAAATGTTCATAGGTAGCATTTTTTGAAAGCCGCACATGCAATTATAAAACCCAAAGGGCAAATAACGAACGTTTGGTAAACGAAAAGTGTATGGTTGGTAATGGGCAAAGAATTAAAGCCCTTTTAGTAAAAATTCCTACAATAGGATGAGATAGCCGCATGGTGCAGGTCTTACAGGACGATCAAGTGAATCAAGTTTCTTCTTTCTTAAATCTTGTTCTCATCATGGGATGCGTAAAACTAATTCCGTTGAAGTGCATTTTAGTTACCATGTGTTATCAAACAAATCGATTTGCAAATATATACTGTCAGAAAAAACTAACCGGAAAAGTAGTTAGACAGCTTAACAGATTACTCCGAATTTTTTAAAAATGTTATTGGATCAATCCTTGCTTTTCTAGTTACTGAAATTTCAGTTGAGTGTGTGTTTTCTGCGCTTAAATTTATATTAAATGATTACGTGGTAATGTATAGATGCAAAAACGCTTAATGTGTTATGTATTGCTTATTTTTTTGCGATTAAATTGTTCTTTTAAATAAATTCCCGTAAATTGTACGAATATCCAAAAAGTATTTGAATCGGAATTCAAATTCAGCAAGTATTCAAATATATTGGAATCCGTATCGGAATTCAAATTTTTAAGTATTATTAAAAATAATTAAAATTGAAATCGAAACTAGAAAGTATTCGAATCCGAATTTAAATCCGTATTTTTCCGATATCCCGTCCCTGGTTCATTGGTACATAGATGTGCTTATTTACGTTTTATTTGCTATCCGCGTTAAATGTACTTATATGTATATACAATCTAAAGAGCGTTTAGTAAACCTCCTAGCTATTACGAAGTATATCTGAATAATTGAGACATTTGTATAAAAACAATGAGATCTTATCAAGTTGTATAAAATTTACTGTAAACTATAATTTGAAGGGAAAACTTTATATACAAGAGAACCCCATACATTGTGGCGGTAATTTATCTGGAAAAAGCATAGCCGTGCAGGGATTGTTAGCTGTCATCTTCTTGGCGGCAGCAGTGTCATCTGTTGGTGTAAGTTCTTTAATGGAAAACACGTCAGTGTAATTGAAATAGTTATTATTATTGACTCGTAGATTCAGAGTGTATTAGAATCTCTGGAATTTAAATAGCGTTTTACCGAATTTGACCCATTAGTTGGTTATAGTCCAGTTGTGCTAAGGATTGCCTCAAGTTTGAGTTGGCTCAGTACTTGATAATAGATTATAGGCGATGCACATACATACGTATGCATATGTTGTGAAATAAGTGTTTTTAAGGCTAATTTTCTATATATCAATTATTATAATATTATTTTTTAATTAATAAATTCATAACTGTAGATAAAATTGACAAATGTGCTTCTAAGTTTAAAATACTTTGTATTGGCCATATAGACAGTACACTGCGACGTTAAAGATAAATTATTTCTAATGGGCAAAAATACCTCATAGAAGATGCGACTGGATCTTGAAAACTACCTGGACCATATTACCCGTGCCCTTTTCTAACTTACTCCATCATATTGCAAAGAAGTCCTTCTAAAGTTACAGGAGACCGTAATTAGGGTTAAACCTTTAACTCAAATACATTTTGAAATAAATGCCAGATATACAGAATTAGTTCCGTCAGAAGCGGTTTACTTTCTCTGCACATTTGAAGCCATTGGGAAGAAAAATTGCGGAAGGCTGGACTTCCTCATCCACAAGATCTGCAAGACGAGGAGCAGAAAGTAAAAGATTTCCAGACTTTTTTGAAGCCAATTAAGGAACACTTGGATGGTTTGCTTGCAAGCTCACAATCAGTTGAATGAGGATAAGCTGGTCATTTTTCATGGTCAATACAAAATTAAATTCAAAAATAACTAGTAGAGTTCCGATCTATTTAATACAATTGTCATTTACATATTCGTGAATGGTTAGATATCCGTCGTTAGATATCAACTTTCGCAGTAAAAGTTGTCGTAACTTTGCGACATGGTAAAATCGCTGAACTTCTATCAATGTACAGGTAACGTGCAAGGATCAGAAACTTTTAATGACTGTACGAATTTTACTTGAATATTTTATTAAATACGAGTTGGAAAGATTATAGTTTCGGCTCTTTTAATGATGAGCGCACTGTACATGAAATATATGTTTAGTAATAAAATTTCAACTCATTCTGAATTTTGAGTGGTTGCAGAAGCAATAAATTATTTATGGAAAACAAATGTGCGAAATTGTTGGAGTGGATTAATTATTATTGCTTGTCCACTAATAACATGATGGTATACTTTGATGAAACGAAGACAGAATTAGCTGTATAGTTCCTCTCCCTCCAAACTTTCCAAGTAATTTCGAATTTCTCTCACATACAGTACATATATGAAATATTGTAGTGACTTCATCACCTCCTCAGGAATTTTGGCTCTTCCGTGCTTAAACCAGCCGGAAGTACCAAAGTACTGTCATACCTCTCCAAAAGATTTATATTCAGATATTTTTCCGCGAGGTGCAGCAATCTGGTGCAATTTTTTTTATTAATAGCTTCAAATACGTCAAGAAATTTGTGAAATCTGCGTCCCAAACACATCAACGTCTCGGAAATAGTTTCCAAACTTCATTTTGGATAAAACTCTAGCCCGGTCTGCGATCTTCTGTAAATTTGGACCGAATTCTGCGAAGTATATTTTAGTCAGATTGAAAACATTGCAGTGAAGCTCTAGATATTCTTCAAGGCCCCGTCGGTTACTTTCCGGTATTTTCGCCCATGCTGTTGAGTTATCAATGTAAGGTGAACAAGTCACCCTGATCACGTAAAACGTATTCACAATTCATGATGCCTCCATTTTTAAATCGTGCCAAAAAATCCTCGATTACATTTAATAAATCAGGCCGTCACCCGCCTTTTATATTCAGTAACTAAGTTTATACATACCAACGGAAGACTGATCGAAGCGCATTGTTATTTGATGAGTTGCTACAATATAGGGTCGTGGTGGCGGTTTTTAATTCAATACAGAATTGATATGACAATTTATACCACTGAATATCTTCAATTTGTTTTACGGACGTGATTATTTCCATTCCAAGCAATTTTAAGGAATTAATTGGCAGAATTAACTACTGGAGCAACTTATCTCGTAGCTATTTTTGTTGGTATTTTATTTGAGCCTATTTTCTTCAAAAGTAATTTATTGTCGTCTTTCCTGAGTGCAAAAAGTATTTGCTTAAGTAAAAATTCATACAAAAAGATTAAATACTCCTTCTGTACAAAACCTTACCGGACGAATGACAAATTTAATGCTGCAGGAAAGCAGGGAGCAATAATAATTTAATGGAAGGAGAGAAAAGTAAGTGGCTGCTTTGTAGTATGGTAATTGGCAATAGTAATGGTAGTAGTAATTTCCTAACCCGCTTTTAGTACTGTTTTAACTTTACCCGACAATTTTTTATTTTTCTGTCAGTCTGGTGCCCTTGAACTTGTTTGCTAATTTACTAATTTTATTAATTACTTTACTATATTATTTTAACTCGGAGTTTCTCATTCTTACAATTACATTACAATAGGTACAACAAACCTTTAAATCCAATTTTCAATTAAGGATTTATTCATATTTGACAATTCTGAGCTCAAAGGACTATCAGGAGAAATCCAAAATAAATAAACATAATGTCCATGAAGGAGTTGAAAAGTTTTACAATTCAAACTGCCTTTGTGACCAATTGGGATGGTAATGCTTCCATAGGTGTCCGTTCATTGTTCTACTCTGCAGACCCCAACCCTTTGACCTTATGGGAGCGCAATGTGAGTACAAAAATTTAAATAATGCCCAAAATAATAATTTCTAAAAAAGATGCGCTTATATGAACATTTTGAACATGGCAAAATATTTTGGGCCATCCCATTTACCACCACGTTAAGTTTTTTCCGCGTGGGAAGGGGGGGAGGGAGCATGGAGTTATAAAAGTCAAATTTTACTTCATCCATGGGTGCTCTTTGCTTTTATTGTGGGAGAGCATTGTTTAGTTTTACTTGTGAAATAATAATTGTCCGAAAAATGAGGACCAAAGGCGCTTACCTAACATGTAGTAAATATTTTGTATACAATCGCACTCCCAACAGCCCCAATAGCAGCATCTTGCTCTTCAAGTGGTTTGCTATTAAACGGGGAAAAAAATAAAATTGTGGTGAATGGGTTGTATGCTAAATATTTTTGTGCTTGTATAGAAAACGCCCTTTTTGAATCCAAGTTTAAATGATGCTGAAAGAGAGAGCGAGAGAGCCACTACATAATATTTTACATGACAAGGTACCTTCAGGAAATCTTCACACAGTCTCGGACACTTCGATTCACTGCGACGTGATTGAACTGACGGCAGAGAACGCATCCGAGAACTTCATTGCCATTCCTGTTCAGCCCTTTGGAAACCTTCACATTAAACAGCCGATTTTTGTGATGATTGTCAAAAATATTCACCGTTGGTTCACTTTCGAAATGACAGTAAGACTTTGCAAATATTTATTGTAGTTTGTAGTTGACCCAATATTAAACACTGGGTTACACAATCGAAAATCCCATCGTCAATGCTTACTAAAAACAATCCCTTCAAAATGCCCACAACCCGATTCAAAAATTTAATGCATACAGTGCGTATTGGAGTTTAAAAAAAGGATTTTTGACAAACATGGGTGTTTTAAATAATCGACATACGCTGTAACATAATGTTAAATAATAAATGTTCTTCTCCAATCTTTCACACAAAGTTACTGCAAGTGTACCACTGTTGTATAACACACTCATACATACACTGTCACTGTAATTGACGCGTGTTAAAAATCATACACGATGATCAAGATGGTAATAATTAATATGACCCTAGCCTTAACCTGCGTGGAATTATAATACAGGTTGGTTCAGTCAATGTAAACAAACCATATTTACATTCACATCATTAATCCCTTTCCTTCATTATGCTAATTCCTCACCTAAAAATGCGAATAAAAAGTCCTTCCCATATGTACCTTCCATGTATTTCTCCGACCTGTTCAATTTTGATTCCATTATTCCTGAATTTCAATTTTACATACCTGCAGTATTTTTAAAGCGAAGCGCTTTTGTAAAATTGCTCGTTTTTGATTTTGTCCTTCTAAAGGCTCCCGCACGGGACAAGATACAACCGCTGGACCAGCGGCAAACGACCTGTTGGGTCCTGGACTTGGGAATAACGCCTTTACTTTTTCAATTTTCAAAATTTCATGAAATTTCATAAAATTTCGAAAATTCCCTGAATTCACTTAAAAATCTAATTTAACCGTTCAAACGAATTCGTTGATCACTAAAGTCGTGGAACCTTTCCCGCCGAAATTTCATGAAATTTCGAAAATATTCCGAATTTACGTAAAATTCTGATTTAACCGCTCAAAGGAATTCCTTGATCAATAAAATCGTCGAAAATACATTCCTCGCCACAATATTCAAAATTTTATGAAATTTCGAAAAAACTTCGAATTGACGTGAAAACCTGGGTTAACCACAGGAACTAGATTTTAACTCATTGATCACTAAGGTGGTAAAAAATACCTTCCCTGCCTTGAAATCTGGCTTCGCTTTTGTTGCAATCGATGAATCCATTGCAGTTATGGATTTTTGAGTATATATTTTGTTGGCTTTGTCCATTTTATTTGACTGTCAAGTAATTTCATTTTTGAAAATTCAATGCTCATATTTTGGGTCAAACAATATCTATTTAGCTACTCTAACCATAGCTTATACATCCTTGAACCCCTAACTACATGTATCCTGAAGACGAGTAAAATAGACAAACCTTAGATACTTAACTTAAAATCCGGATAAATACACGGGTATTCTAGTAAAAGCTGTTTTACCAGAAATATTTGATTCCGAAGGAGATTACCTATTCGTAATTTCTGACCTTCTTGTCTCTAATAGTTAAGAGAAAGGTACCCTATAACGTATTAGTGCCTCAGGTCCCCCTTTAATAACGTTGCGTGCTTCATTTTAGATATTCGCTAAAACCCTTTTGATTCTTGCACCCTCACAGTTATGTACATATTCAAAAATTGCCTCAATACGATGGAATCCACATTTATTCTTTGGGATTTTTTTTTTAAGTTTTATTATTTATTTCAGAGCTTTCGTTGGACAGTTCACCCAAAATCTGTGGTCATCAGGTTATGGAAAGATTATTATTTTTCCAAAAATAGCCATAAACAAAAGAAAACTGATCTATTTTTTGAATATATAGATATATATATTTATATATGTTATCAGTATCGAGGTGGTTTACCCGGAAGGGAAAGCTGGGAAGTTCCTTCAGCGATTCAATGCGAAAACTCCTAAGAATTGTAAACGAGTAAAATTCCTCGATTTTCTGGTCAGCTAAAATAGGACAAGCTGATTCCAAGTTTTAAGCTTACGTAAAAAAGAGTCAAAATTCACGTCACATTTCAAGTTCTTTTAAGGGATTTTTAGAGATTTAATATGAAAAATGTTAAGTCAGATGGTAACAGGGACTAATACTTATATTACATTTGACATGATTAACCAACTCTTGAAACTCTTCGTTTAAAGAAATGTGAGCCCAGAACCCACCATAATAAAATTAATATAATAATAATAATTATGATGATGAGCGGACAAGTACGGAGGTTTGGTTGTTCGTTTTAGCAGTTAGGGCAAAATGCGGCATTTGAAGGTTTTTTATAATATGTAGATCGTGGACAGTGATGGGGTGGAACGGAAATTAAGGGGAAGTACTCTGGAGCCAGAACTTGAAATCAATGATGGTGACTGCACTCTCCCACTTCACTTCACCGATGGATGGAATCAAGTTCAAATTGACCTCAATGATTTCACGAGTCGCTGCTTTGGAAGTTACTACGGGGAAACTATGTCCGTCAAAGTATCGTCAAATTGTCAGCTCCACCGTGTAAGCTACATCTCATCCTCAAGAATCTCAACCTCCATGTACTTCTGTAACAATAAGAGGACATTATAGTAGCATTTTACAAAAGAATTCCAGAATTTTAAATGATAATTGTTTAAAAAAATTTTAACCTGCAGGTTTACTTCTGTGAAAGTGCAAATAATAATCATCCGCACAAGTTTTCATCTTCAGCCCTTCTACACTCGAACCTTGACACTTCTCCAGGAGGAAGTGGGGACGGGTTCGATTTGCCTCTCCATTGAGATGCATTTCTATTTTTCTACTCGTTTTCGTCACACTACGATAACGATTTTAAATCTTATCCAGTCACTTTTTAAAAAACTTCACTGGGATAATAACCCTGTGAAGAGTAATATAAGAGTAAGAATAAAGGAAGAAACAAAAACATTTATATAGCAGTCATTATAGTCACTAGCACCCTGGAGTGCAGAAGGTCACTACTTGTAAGCGACGAAGTGTAGTACAACCCGATGTGAAATCTTGAATTCCACGACATTTTAAAAATATCCTGTTGGCTACGTTTTATAGTTGAAAAAACACAAGCAAACGTAGTCGGATTCATTACCCGCAAATGGTGTGGTATAATCATTTTATCCTATTTTCCTAGTCTAGTCATTACCGCAAGACTTGCTAGACGACTTGGCTTTAAGCAGGATGGCTTTATTTTCTGCCTTGATCATGTATTTCCAAAAATAAGGAGTGTTACTAATGGGGAGGATGTTAGGACGATGGGATGTTGGGATAATTCCCGAATCGGCGGGATATCTGGATATCGTGACGACTCACTAGTCAGCGGGATTTTTGAATGTGAGGATATGTCTGCACACTGCTGCCCTATTCTATTCCGACTTGAATAGGAAAATAGGAATTTGAATAGAATTGCCGAAATTTATACAGAAATAAATTGAATAGAATTGAATAGCTCGATTTTTGAAACTCCCAGACTAGAATAGAATAGAATATGCACCTGATGCCAAGATTAGAATTGAATAGTAAAAACAGTGAAATTCTTATTCAAATCTGAGCATCTGAGAATGTCATAAACAAAAAAATAACTAAAGCCCTTTGATTACATGTGTAAAAATCATCGATACGCGATAATGCGAGTAGGGTGCCGTCACTTAGGGAGCGTCTACATATTACATCAGCACAAAATGCATTAATTACCCAATCACTCACCCTCAAATCATATATGGTCATTTAGTGATACTTGGACCCACCCACCCTGCTAAATGTCATCACATACCTTTACACGCTACGATTGAACAATGCCCCAAAATTTAAAAGTAGCGAATTTAGCTGTGAATTGATTCGTATATTAAAATCAGACGAGTCTGAAGGAAGTACTTAATGTGTAATTAAACATAACAAGACATTCTAAAATCCGAACTCAAGTTTACTGAACGGAATTGTATACGTTGCTGTTTGGATTTATCCTGGGACAGGTGGTCAGGAATTATTGTTACTATTATTCGTAATAACTTATACAATGGACATGCCGCTGTTTTTTCCCGTCGCGTTGTTAATCTTTGTAGATCATCTTTGAGATGCACTGATGAGAGGATTACAATAATCAATAAAAACTTAAAACTACTCATCCTTTTTTGTAAACATTAGCTTCTTCCCATAGTTTACGAAGTACTTGCCACTGATATCCACCATCGTTTTTTGCGCTTGACATTTTAATGCGTTATCTTGATTCTTACATAAAATGTTTGCTTACTGACAGGCACTAGCATCGATTAATACATCTGGCATTGATTCTATTATGGCATTGATGCTAATCATAGAATGATAGAAGTTGCCATTTATTGCCGTTCCTTGAATCACTCGAAAATCAAGTGAACTGTAAAATATATGCGAAACTACATTTTCGAGCAGAGAAAACATGCGACTTCATAAAGAGATTTAATTTGTACACTCGAGGTGTCATCCCATAAAATTTTATTTTTTGTGCGTATTCTCACCTTGTAATAAAATGAGGCTGATGAGTGATGACAGTAATAATGTCATTCGCTCGTATACAGCACCCATCCACCTGCGTGTCAGACTTCAACTAAATGTTGGACCCACTATCGAGCTGACGTAATTTGTAGACGCTCCCTTACCACGAAGTAGGACGAATTTTGAGTTTTCAGAATGAGTCAGAATTTCTTTCAAAAAATTACAATATAAATTTCATTGAAATCCGTGCAGCGGTTTTTGAGATACCGCACGGACGTACAGACAAGCGTTTTTTACTAAGGGGCTGGCGCTACCCTGAAAGCTAGAAATATATTTTGAGGGTAGGCATTACTGTATTAACTCTGGTATACCCAACGTGAGGACAAAATGTCCTCACCGCCTGATTTTGTTAAAGTTTACCGTTTAATTACCAACTTAATTAATTCAGGATTACAGAAAAATTTGTAATCGTTCCTCATCTATTTCTGAATTGATCCCCAACATGATAATGAATTTCGGTAGTTCCTATAAGCCCCGAAAAATTCTGAAATAGAAGAACTTTTGCCGATATCCACCATTTACTATGTAAAGTAAATGTGCATAAACAAAGCATTGGGGCTCTTTACATAATACTATATCTATGTACCAAGTTCGAATCTCGGCGGAGGTAAATTAGTCTTGTGATTTTTTTTGTTAATTTTCATCGACAAAATTTACCTTATGTTCTAGAAGACATAATTTGGCTCCCGCCGATTTACAGCCCAGGCGAGATTGATTGTCCAGGTCATAATTGGACTTCCCAATTTTCTGGGTTTAGAGTTGGACAAAGCTAAGTATGTGGGTAGAAGTAAGGTATGTCGATAGAAAATGCCCTGCAGTATTTGCCCGCCCAGCTGAAAATGCCCAAAATGACTGCTCACATGCCCAATTTTGGGCACATGGGTAGCTTTTGAAAATGCCCTAATTTTGGATATTTTCAGCAGGCCGAGGTGGGCTTTTGGGCATTTTCACGGCACCAAAATTGGATCACTAATTTAGATTCAGAATATCCAAATGTATATGAGCTCAGCGATATAATTTATCTATCCTATGAAAATAAATTTCAATTTATAGCATAACTGATATGCAGAATACAAATATATTCGGCCCTAATTACTAGAAAAAATGATTCGAGTAAAAACCAACCACAGGTCCCCAAATATTGTTTGTTTAGTTTACATGTGTAGACTCACATTACAATACATATACATTACAGTATATATATATATATACATAAATATAATACAACATAATATATATACAAAAAATTACTGTATGGGTGTGTTGTGGTTTATATATATATACTATGTGAAACACGTTTTCTCTTCAAATTACAACCCATACAGTAATTTTTGTATATATATGTTATATTACATTTATATATATAAATAATAATATAATAATATGATAATATAAAAATATAATATATTATATTATATTATATGTGCCTGGCAAGGCATTTTTGAACGCTTTTTCAAAATTGCAGACATTTTCAAGTCGACTGCCAAATTGTACCAATTGTAAAATTTTATTCCACTATTCTGCTCCAAAATGCCAAATTGTCCTCGAATGAAAATGTCCAAAATGCCCTTGACCAATATGCCCTATTGTGCCGCCCTCGCTCTGAAATGAAAAAACCGGGCATTTCCAAATGGACATACCCTAGGAAGAAGTGACCGGCCACATCTTTGTCCATTCGATGATCAATTTAAAAACCAATTTTTCGGTTTTTACCGATTTTTCGGTTTTAACCGAAATTCGGTGTCAAATAATTTCAACAAATTACTCCCTCTGTACTACCTATTAGCGTTGTATACTAATGGTAGTCGAAAAATTTGATAGGAACCGATTTTCGGTTTTAACCGAAATTCGGTTAGTTTCATTTATACATATTATTTATAGGATATTTAATGCTTTGACAAACATTTGAGCATTTTTCACGCTCGAAACTTTAAATAAGCGAGTATTAAAAATTTGACCTCATAAGGTAATATTTGGAGAGCCCCAGCGCCTATTCTTATAATGGGAACATTTTGTCCTCACGTTGGGCCCAGGCTCAATGGAATTTGTTGGGTATACCAGAGTTAATTCAGGCCTGTTAACTGCCAATTGTTAAGTACAAGTAATTATTCATACGCCCGTTTAATTCTCTTCTGCCTGGAAGTGGCTCGTAAATTTGGTAAATATCGGTTATTTTATTATCATTGTCAATAGCAAGTTATAATTCAAGGACCTGGAAATTGGAATTGTGAAAGAAAATGTAGTTATATTTATACAGCGCGTTTTATCCACTAGTTTTCAGCGCACGGTTTTTAATTGCTGATGAATAGAATTTGAATAGGAATAGAATAGGAATTATCTAATTTTGTTGGAATAGGAATAGACTTGAATAGCCTCGCCAAACCTTTAGCAGAATATAATAGGACTTGAATATACAAGAATTAGTTGTAAACAGAATAGAATAGAATAGAATTAAAACTTGGCGGGCAGCAGTGTGTCTGCAGCACTGCTGCACTAGTCTAGTCAGACTTGACTAGGAAATGGGAGACTTGACTAGACTAGCTAAGGATTTTCGTAAATTTAACTAGTTTGACTTGACTAGCAAGCACCGAATACCGTGAATAATTGACTTGACTAGACTAGGCTTGCATTAGAAATTATAATGATTGACTTGACTTGACTAGGTGAATAATGTGCAGGAACTATAGTCTAGTTTTGTGAATGTCTTCAAATGATTCCTAAATCGTTCAATGAAGCAGTTTTAGGAGGGAATGGGGGAACTTTAAACAATAACAAAGGCTACAAACCATAAGCAGTTTCTATATCAGGAATTGTAACTGCATCCTTTAACGACTAATAAATTCAGTGATGCATGGAAGGTTTTGAAGAGAGCGGACGTACACAGAAGTGAGTGGTGAATCGAGTGGATTTTAAAGGAGAAAAACAGCACATAGAGATCTCAAAATAGCACGAATCGGTGGGAATTTTACCGGTGATCCGGGAGTGCATAATTTCGGTGTTGTTATTGTGGTAACGAAAGAGTTTTTAGCCGAATTCCTATTTAAACGCTAATGTAATACTGACCAGTGGATGACCTGAAAGAAGCACATGAAGATAAGAAAACAGCAGGGGGCCCATTCATCAGCCTGGCAGCTAAATAAGCAAATGCACAGCCGATAGAAGGCAAAAGCAACGTCAGTAGCTGGCCAGGTAGCTAAATAAGATAAGCAAAGATATATACATATGTACATATACCCATGGGTAAACAGTAAGAGGGGAAGCTCGAAAGTAGGAAGAGAGTAAGAAGCTAATACATACCATTAATTTAACAGCCTGACAAACAAACGGAGAATAGAAATGCCAATAGAACATTCACCAAGGCCAGCCAGCCAGATAGACGAGGAAATAGAAGAGGAAAGAAATGAGGACAACACAGCTGGACAGGGCAGAGATGGCGCGAACAAACGAAAATCCGAGGACGAACTAGAAATAACCGAAATGAAAAGGACAAAAGGAAGACAAAACACGGAATGCAGCCTCCCGAAAGTGGACATGACCCTAATCGCAAAACTGCTGACCGAAATGGAGAACAGGATAACAGAATCACAAAGAATACAGACAAACATACAGAACATTACCCTCACGAAAAAGCTCACTGACATCCAGGAAGTGATGACTGGAAGAATCGAAGTAGTGGAAGCAAGAGTGGATGAATTGGAGAATGAAACGGAATCACTGAAATCAAAAGTTGAAGCCCTACAGGAAGAAAATCAGGAGCTAAAAAAGAGGGCAAACATCGCCGAGAACAGAATTGACCGCATCTGTAGGAAGAATAACTTGGTATTCTACGGCTTAGCGGAAAGGAAAGACGAGA
This sequence comes from Allacma fusca, assembly GCA_947179485.1. Classification (NCBI taxonomy): domain Eukaryota; kingdom Metazoa; phylum Arthropoda; class Collembola; order Symphypleona; family Sminthuridae; genus Allacma; species Allacma fusca. The sequence goes on along the minus strand of OX359249.1, from coordinate 1,048,286 downwards.
CACGAAAACAACTACAAGAGAATGTGAATAAGTTTATTCGTAATGAGATGGAAATCGATGAAATTTTTATTGACACCGCATATAGGGTCAAGACCGGAGCGACAGGAAAACCGAGGGCAGTGAAAGTGAGTTTTGTCAGACTAAGCGAGCGAGAATCGGTACTTAATGGCAAAAGAATACAAAAGGTAAAAAACATCCCGGTCTACATTGCGCCAGATATGAACAGGGGAGAGGCAGAGAAAGCAAAGAAATACAGAGAGGAGAAGAGAAAGAAAGGGACAAGTACGCGAAATGAAAACTGAGGAAGAGGCCGGCCCTTACAACTTAAAGAACAATTAAATAAGATTTTATTTTGGAACGTACGAGGTTTGAAAAATCAATTAGCAGAAAAACTGCATATTTTAAGAGAAGAAGACCCAAGTATTTTTTGTATATGTGAGACTTGGGTCAGTGACTTGAAGTCATTAGCTAATTATAAGTATTTGGATAATTTTGATGTATAGAAGCAAGAGAGACAGGAGGACGACCTGCAGGCGGACTTATTATAGGAGTTAAGAAGGACTTGAAAGATAAAGTTAAGATAATTAAGGAAGAAAGAAGGTATGCTGTACTTAAGGTTACTGAAGGATATGTTATTTTCATGTACATTTCGCCAACAGATGAAGTGAAACTGTGTAATCGAGTACTACAAAAATATAATCGGAAAACGGACAATGTAATTTTATTAGGGGACCTCAACGCAAGAATTGGAAAGCAAACTGAAATGGAATCATATGACGATACCCAATGGAAAAACCTTAAAGAAGAAAGAAAATCCCAAGATGAAAAACGAAACAAAAGAGGAAACAGACTGATAAGCATTGCAAATGACAACAACATGGTAATACTAAATGGAAGATCGAAGAAGGACGACAGAGGATATTTTACATTCAGTAATCATATGGGGCGAGCGTAATCGACATCGGTATGTGTAATGCCAACCACGTGCAGAACATGCAAGATTTTGAGGTTTTGAAATGTGAAGTATCAGATCACAACGCAATTGTCTTGAGTTTAGAAACAAACCAGAAAGAACGAAAAATCAAAGTGGAATGTAACAAAATACACTGGGACAACAAAAAGAAAACGCAATTCACAGAGAAATTAGAAGAAATAACTGTAAGAAGATACCATATGATGAGTAATATGTCAGAGATCAATGAATGCATCAGAGAAGCAGCCTTACATACAGGTATGAAGTGCAAAGGCTATCACGTGATCAGCAGTAACCCCGGCCCAAAGTGGTTCAATGAGGACTGCAAGGAAATGAAGAAAAAGGTGCGGAAGTGTATACACAAGCTCAGAGAGAAAAACAAAACGAACTTCATAACAAAATTAGAAGACCTACACAAGGCGAAACAAAACTACAAGAAAGTATGTGTAAAGACGAAAAACTCCTACTTTGACCAAATCATAAGGGGGATTGAACACGCTAGAAACCCGAACGAATACTGGAAGTCAGTAAATTGCTTTAGAGAACCAAAACATAGCTTCGTCGAAAATCAAATAACATCTGAAAAATGGGAAGACTATTGCAGAAGTATATTCGAAGTTGAACAATTACCAGTGAGAGAGATACAGCCACACATAAATAAGACATCGAGAGCAGAACCAAGAATTGATCAAACTGTAGTGATGATAGCATTAAGTAAATTAGCAAACAACAAAGCTCCAGGAAATGATGGAATACCGAATGAAGTGTGGAAGAACATTGATGAAATAACATTAGCAAAACTAACAGAAACCTTTAATAACATCCTGAAAGAAGAAATACCAGACTACTGGGGGGAAATAATTACTGTACCTGTTTATAAGAAGGGCGACAAAGAGGAACCGAAGAACTGTAGACCGATCTCTCTACTAAACACTGTGGTTAAGTTATTCACGATAATACTAGCCGAAAGGGTTAAGAAGCAATGTAATGACAGAGGAACCATATCAGAAAATCAAGCAGCATATCAAGAGGGGAAAGGATGCTTGGAACATATATTTACGCTAAATTAGGTGATATACAAGCAACTTTCAAAACGAAAAGGAAAGCTGTACACTCTATTTGTAGATCTGAGCCAAGCCTTCGACTCCATTGTGCAAGATCTACTATGGAACAGACTTAGAGAAGAAGCCATAAATGAAGAACTGATCCTGAAAATCAAGAGCCTATATGACAAAGCGAAAACTCAAGTTAGAGGAAAGGAGGGGAAGAGCAATTTCATAAAGATAATGAAGGGGGTCTTGCAGGGGGAGACATTGTCGCCTACGCTATTCTCAGTATACATAGACCAGATTGTTAAACTACTACAGGAAAGAAATATAAAAGGTATCAGAATGAACACTGCAATAATTATCATTCTATTATATGCGGACGATATGGTACTTATGGCAACAACTAAAGAAGACCTCCAGAAACAAGTTGATGTACTGAAGAAGTTCTTTGAAGAAAACAACCTAAAGGTGAACCTGGACAAGACGAAAGTGGTTATTTTTACCAGAAATGGAAAACACAGAAGGGATGACATTATTATGTGGGGCGAGAAAGAAGTGGAGATTGTGAAATCCTATACTTACCTCGGGGTACCTTTCAGAAATACAGGCTCTTTTAAAATGGCGAAAGAACACTTCTTAGGAAAAGCAAAGAGAGCAGAGGGAAAACTCTTTGAGGTATACTATAAAGCGAGAATAAAAGATACCAGAAGTCATTTGAAACTATTTAATGCATTAGTTACGTCAACGCTCCTGTACGCATTCCCGGTATGGGGATTGAAGTATATTAAGGAAGCAGAAATGTTCCAAACGAAATTCTTAAGAAGACTGACCGGAACATCCAATAGCACTCCATCTTATGCTCTACGATTGGAACTAGAAACGGAGAAGATACAATGCACAATATTTAAAGCTACTGTAAATTTCATCAAAGTTTTCATATTAGCAAGAAGGAACTCCTCTTTTACAAGAAACTGTCTGGAGGAAAGTAAGAAAAGGGAAAGAACAAAATGGAACTGGTTAACAGAACTGGAGAAATTATGTACAGAAGCGGGCATTATAGAGGATTTTCAAAAATTCTTGCGAAACGAAGATGAAACCAAGCGGGAACTCATTGCGAAATACTATCTTTGGTCAGTAAACGAAGACGTCAGAAGCATACAATCAAGTGAAAAACTGTCCCAGCTATCACTAGTTAAAAGTAAAGTTACTATCAGTGAGCACTATATGCGAAATCTATGTTGGAAAAACGCTCAATTAGTGCAGAACTTAAGAGTTGGTGGTCACAAAATAATTTTACATAAGGGGTATCTAAATGCAATCAATGCAATATGGAAAAATGAAAAGACGATAGAATGTGAATTGTGTAACATGAAAATAGTGGAAGATTATTTTCATATAATTTATGAGTGTAAGCACTACGAGAAATACAGACAAGCACTACCGCAGAGTTTCAGAAGACTATGTGAAAGAAGTAACTATATTAATGTGATATTTAGTGGAGAAATAAGCAGAGATGAGTATGTAGCTTTTTATCTATTTTGGAGGAACGCGATGAATCTGAGAAAATATTACTATAGTCTAATGAATGATGATTGAATAAAGTACAATTTATGGTGGGTAAATAGGATAGTAAATAAGAATTTAGAATCTAGGTAAGTCTAGTATCTAGTAAATCTAGTAAACTAATGTAAAATAAAATAAGGAAATGGAAGCAACGTTGTAAGGGCCAATGGCCAAAAGACGACTGAATAAATTATTATTATTATTATAAATTCAGTGTGGACAAATTCAGTGCATAACTGAATTATTCAAGCCGTTAATATAGGCAGCAACAGCACTATATAAGGCATGTATGTCTAAGGAAAAATAAAAACACTCATTTACATACATTAAAATAATAAATCATGAATCACCCAAAATCAAGTCCAAAATCTGGGAAATCTCACCGGACATACAGATTTATATGAATATCCCAAATGATTGAGGCCAAAGCAAATGCAGTAACAATTGCATACAAAAATAAATCTGAGGTAGTGAAAAACCGTTTAAAGAAGGAACCATAAAAATCCTGAAAAGTAAAGCAACGCCAGAAAACCCGTCCCCAAAAAAGTGCAGAAAACAACAAAACGACGAATAACTAAATGAAATCACATCTCGAGAAGACCACAACAAGGCAAATAATTTCGGACTATTCTCTGAGTTGTCGCCCATTGCTCGTGCTCACAGAGCTTCTGTTAAGCCACCGCAGTTGGAGCAACAAATATTGTACACAAAATTTATTAATTTAGAAACCAGAGACCAGACGCAGCAAAACTGGACTTATGAAATGGTCCTATCCGTTAGTTTCCTGGGTTTTAACCGTTCTAGTGCATTTTTTATCAAGATATTTCACAATTTGTTTCAATACTTTATTCATGCTAGATAGTTATTATTTAAATCCTACAATTAAATGGAACGTTTCCTTCATACATGCGCAGTTAAAACAGTTAAAATAAGGATTACTTTGACATTGTTTTAAGGGTTTGGTTATGAATTGATTTAGCTAAAAATAACTAATAAGACAAATAATAAAAAAGGACCTACAGTGGCGCTAATAAAATGCAAGTGACTAAGAGACTAGAATGACTTGACTAGGATTTTCGAATTAACAAGTGACTTTGACTTGACTTGACTAGGAGTTCGTGGAAACCATTGTGAATTGACTAGACTAGACAATGCCACGACCAACAAAGATTAGACTTGACTAGACTAGTGCATATGTATGTGCAGCTATGGTCTGCAGGTCTGGATGTCCGGCTGTCGGGCTGCAGTGAGATCCGGATGTCTAAAGAACTTCAATTTTAATGTAGGGATCATACATCATAATAACGTTATGGAACCCCAGGTGGGTAGGGTCACGAAAATATAACGTGATAGAACTTCAAATGGGATATACTTACAAAAAAACATTAGATAGGTGTAGGAGTCACAAATTGCCAAAATTACATGACCTTATTAATGTACGACCTCCTGGTGAGCCAATGTATGACCTGTGGTGACAATTACGCTATGTATAGGGCGCCAAGACACGATTTAGTCCCCCCTAACTCCGCCTATAAGGAGGGATGACAAAAAATTAGTCGCTTCCTCCAAGATCCATTGAAACTTAAAATCTATCCGTTTTTCAGCGACCACTTGCAATATCTGCGTCATTTATCCCCGAAGTTTTCACGTTTGTCATAGGTAATAAAATTGGACATTTAAAAGTTGGTTGTGGACGACCAGTATGTACATTAAACCCATTCGCCTTTCAGTACCATCAACATTTTCAATATAGAAAGAAACGGATTAGTTATTTGAAAAAATCATAAACGCCAAAGCGAGGCTCAGTTTTTTAACGTTACAAGTCTACTACAAATGTTTCCAGAACATGATAAATTAAATACTAATGCCGGTACAAACAGCAAAAAATATGCATAAAATATCGATTCTAATAATTCCAATTCTGACCCAATAACTACACCCATATTTCCTCCCATCCGGAAATGGACTAATAATTCCACGGTAATCTTCCAAGTTTGTTGGAAAATAAAAAATCTATATAGCTGCCCAGGAAGTAGAAATCGAAGCAACTGATGTTTTGAAAAAGATCAAAAAAATATTTATGATGTTTAGTCCAGCTTCAAAGTATATTGTTGGGCTCCCAATCGCCTCAACTTACTTTGCTTATCTTAGGTGACCAGAGTTGGTTCACCTTCCGTTATATTTAACCTAATCTTGTATTTATATTTTACCTAGCTGGATGGGTGCTAGTCACCGCTCGAATGTTATTTATTCTAATTACCTTTATCAACTATTCTTTGTCCAGACCAAGCCACTAAAAGTTGACCGCTATAATTTTGTAACCTTCAGTCGTTTGGGAACGACTCACTCTCCTCCTAACACTTCTCGAGTCAACAACTGCTCTATATTTTAATTATATTATTTCTGACTACAATAAAGTAATAAGTTTTTGGTCTTACATTACCCCACGTAGCACTCATTCTCCTCACCCTAACCTCACTGGGTTTACACACACAAGTATCATACCTTCCATTGCATTTCATCTCCCTACAGTTACATATATTTTGACATAATTGTTGGTAAATTTTAATGGGCTTGCGCGAGAGCTATCACGCAGAGTTGTGCATTGAAATTATTGGGCAGGACCACTAAAAAACACCAAACCGGAGAGCAAGGTTGGCTAAATTAATATCTAGAAGAAAACGTGCGGAAGACGAATGTTCCTGGTCTGGCCACTTTTTCATGGACGATCTGAAGTTGATAGAAAAATTCATGACGCTTGGGTTATACAAAATGTCATTACCAAAATTTCACATTAGCCTAATGTGATCTCCATGTTAAGTTTTGTGGTATAGCTCACGCAATCGCCCTAGAATAATCATATTATTTTATTCATTGTCTAACCACCCTGGATCAGTGATCATGTAAAATGGTGTAATAAAAACAATTGGCAGACAATGCTTTGAAATTGCTTATAAAGAGTTATACACAAGTGGTTAACAGAGCTATGAGGAATCAAGAGAATAATTCTAGTGTAAATATTCCAGTTTAAAAACCCAACTGATTTACTAGTATTTCATATTCAGTTGGTTTATTTTTGTCCAGGGCTGGAGTATTCGAAAAATATGGATACGATTTTGATTAAGAGGAACCCTAAAGGATTCCAATCCCAATTCAAATGTATTTGTTTCCAAAAGTGAAAATTCCAATCCAATTTATTCGAATATTTTCTATGAATTCCAATATTATTAAAATACTTTATTTATCAAATATTAATATCTGGAGTTACTAGAGTCCCGAAAAACATCGTAACATTTAAACCCGAAAGTATCTAAATTCGGCAATTATTAATGAAAAGAAGCCAGTGAATATGCCAGACCAGGCATTACTGCATAAGTACCATAACCATTTGTTTTTCAGGGATACTCTAGTAGGAAAAACGTGAGCTGCATGATTTTTCCATTGCCAAAATAAGACCCCTTTTTATCAATTGAGAAAATTACTGACAAATGAATTTGTGAGTTTGTGTATTTCTCCAAATACGTCTAAGGACTAGAGCCTCAGTATATCACTCGGTTAATCGAAGGAAATTTGCTTGAGCCCTGAGGGAGATTTCACATCAATACGATAACTCAATGCTTTGTTGCGAAGGCGACTGTAAGAGTTATCAAAAGTGAAGATATAATCACCAGGTTGGTCACATGTGATAGAGCCCTCTTGCAAGTCCACATGAGAGTCGACCTTGTTGTTCTCAATGTATGCCTTCCCGTCCCGCGTCACCCCAAAGGAAATGTCATACTTCTCGGTTTTGAAAGCCCATGAGATGGTACTGTTCCCTTCATCAACTCCAAAGTTCAAGATGAGCTTCTCACCCCCAGGGATTGACGCAACCAGCAATACTGACTCGTCATCCTCCTCCTCTTCCACGTCCATGTTGACGAGGGCCTCTGCATCAGTGTTATTTCCTCCAAACTGTGGAGGTAGAATGCTTCCGGGTAAATCCTTCAGCAATGCTGCTTTATACTTTTCAGCATTGTTCCCAAAAATTCGGAGCTTGTCGACAGTTCCGGGACCCAAGAGGGACTTGATCATGGCAAGAATAGAAGTAACGGTGCGGTTAGCTAAGGCATGACGACAAACGATAATAATTAATGATACACATAATGTATTCAAGAATTGATACTTCTATGGAATATAGCCTCTTAACATAGGCAGTTGTAATGTTTCAACCACATTATGTCTTCCCAAATCATTTTTATGAACTCATGGAGTACACATACGAGAACTCACCATTGACAACGTAAAATCTTTTCACTGTTTCCGGGTGGTAAGCCTCAAGTTTCTTGGACGTTTGCATAAAATATTCCACAACTTGAAAATTTGTAGGAATCTTTAGTCATATGATCAATTTTTGACCAACTGCCACCACCTCACGAATTTGAGGCCAACTGCCTCATATATGTTCTCATTCCTCAAGTCACATTATAATGTCCTATGCTCAGTCACATTATAATGTCCTATGCTCAGTCACATTATAATGTCCTATGCTCAGTCACATTATAATGTCCTATGCTCAGTCACATTATAATGTCCTATGCTCAGTCACATTATAATGTCCTATGCTCAGTCACATTATAATGTCCTATGCTCAGTCACATTATAATGTCCTATGCTCAGTCACATTATAATGTCCTATGCTCAGTCACATTATAATGTCCTATGCTCAGTCACATTATAATGTCCTATGCTCAGTCACATTATAATGTCCTATGCTCAGTCACATTATAATGTCCTATGCTCAGTCACATTATAATGTCCTATGCTCAGTCACATTATAATGTCCTATGCTCAGTCACATTATAATGTCCTATGCTCAGTCACATTATAATGTCCTATGCTCAGTCACATTATAATGTCCTATGCTCAGTCACATTATAATGTCCTATGCTCAGTCACATTATAATGTCCTATGCTCAGTCACATTATAATGTCCTATGCTCAGTCACATTATAATGTCCTATGCTCAGTCACATTATAATGTCCTATGCTCAGTCACATTATAATGTCCTATGCTCAGTCACATTATAATGTCCTATGCTCAGTCACATTATAATGTCCTATGCTCAGTCACATTATAATGTCCTATGCTCAGTCACATTATAATGTCCTATGCTCAGTCACATTATAATGTCCTATGCTCAGTCACATTATAATGTCCTATGCTCAGTCACATTATAATGTCCTATGCTCAGTCACATTATAATGTCCTATGCTCAGTCACATTATAATGTCCTATGCTCAGTCACATTATAATGTCCTATGCTCAGTCACATTATAATGTCCTATGCTCAGTCACATTATAATGTCCTATGCTCAGTCACATTATAATGTCCTATGCTCAGTCACATTATAATGTCCTATGCTCAGTCACATTATAATGTCCTATGCTCAGTCACATTATAATGTCCTATGCTCAGTCACATTATAATGTCCTATGCTCAGTCACATTATAATGTCCTATGCTCAGTCACATTATAATGTCCTATGCTCAGTCACATTATAATGTCCTATGCTCAGTCACATTATAATGTCCTATGCTCAGTCACATTATAATGTCCTATGCTCAGTCACATTATAATGTCCTATGCTCAGTCACATTATAATGTCCTATGCTCAGTCACATTATAATGTCCTATGCTCAGTCACATTATAATGTCCTATGCTCAGTCACATTATAATGTCCTATGCTCAGTCACATTATAATGTCCTATGCTCAGTCACATTATAATGTCCTATGCTCAGTCACATTATAATGTCCTATGCTCAGTCACATTATAATGTCCTATGCTCAGTCACATTATAATGTCCTATGCTCAGTCACATTATAATGTCCTATGCTCAGTCACATTATAATGTCCTATGCTCAGTCACATTATAATGTCCTATGCTCAGTCACATTATAATGTCCTATGCTCAGTCACATTATAATGTCCTATGCTCAGTCACATTATAATGTACTATGCTCAGTCACATTATAATGTCCTATGCTCAGTCACATTATAATGTACTATGCTCAGTCACATTATAATGTACTATGCCCAGTCACATTATAATGTACTATGCCCAGTCACATTATAATGTACTATGCTCAGTCACATTATAATGTACTATGCCCAGTCACATTATAATGTACTATGCCCAGTCACATTATAATGTACTATGCTCAGTCACATTATAATGTACTATGCCCATGCAGTCACATACTATGCTCAGTCACATTATAATGTACTATGCTCGTAATCAGTCATATTATAAATTCATATGCTCGTTCACTCAAAGCAAGGGTCTCTACCATGTGCATTAGCATGGGTCTCTACCATGTGCATTAACATGGGTCTCTACCATGGGCAATTAGTATGAGACTTTAACAATGAAAGTGGCAGTTGGTCATGGTGGCAGTAGGCCAGGAGGCAGTTGGCCAAAATTTTCTGTTTTAAAGGAAGGGGCGATTGGCTTAGTGGTGGTTGGCCTGGTGGCAGTTGGTCTAACATCAAGAACGAAATGTTATATTTGTAAATTAATTAATTTGTAATTAAATACCTTGTAAGTTTGAAAATATCATCATAGACAGCTTGCGCGCGTCAATTAAATACACAAACTGAGTAACTGGACGGCCATCGGGTGTCTTCAACGAAGTAATTTCATTTTCAACCTCTTCATATATAGTTTGTCAATATATTTCGCATAATCGCTCCCTTGGTCAATGCAGGGCGAACGGAAATTCCACCTACCATATGGAACGTAGAGAACTGTAATAAAAATATGTCGTCACGAGAATATCTGGAGTTCCATTCAAAATGTGTTTCTGGAACCCAAATGTTATTTTTGCCTTATCCGGAGAATTCTCGTAGTCCTGCCCCAAAATCTTATACGGCGCCGAATTCTTTACCGTGGGGCTGGCCTCCCATTTCAAAATATTGTCAATATCCTCGTCTTGCCGGTATTTGATATACTGAAATAAAACCACATTTTAAAGTTTATATCAATGTTGAATCGTTGAATGTATCATTAATGTTACGTATTAGTAATCGGGTAAATATGAAAATGCTCCATGTTCTTCAAATTATTTTAAACGTACGTTAGACAACATTATTTTTGCCTTTTCCAGATCATGACCTCGAGCTGAAATTAAACAATTGGAAATTGGAATATTGTACCAACTTTCAAAGACCGTATGGAATTTACACCTTGTTGATGCTTTTGCTAACCTCGGAGCCACCGAATGAGAAAGTAATCCTTTTGTTGGGACTCATTCAGAATGAGATCAGAGATTTGATTCCGAAACTACGTTTGTAAAAAAATATTCAAATTAAATATACCTACATACATATTAAATCATTGGTTTCTAGAATCATTACTATTAAATTAAAGTTGGAAAAACCCGCCTGTTAATTAAAAGTTATTTTTACCTTGGAAAGGATTTCACGCTCTTTGTGGCAGTGCTCGGACTGGGTACAGAAACCGTGTACCCGTACCCATACCCGTACCCAAATATCGGGTACTACAAAATGCCGTACCTATACCCGTACCCATACCCGAGTACCCGGGTAAATTATTTCAGTACCCGTACCCGTACCTAAAAATACAATGTAGTACCTGTACCCACAATTTACCCGTACCCGTAATGTACCCAAAACCTGTACCCATACCCGAGTATCTATTGTGTGTACCCGGGTACTACTCGGGTACTGGAAGTTTGGTCGATTTAAAATCCCCGACAACATTAGCCTGCCCAGCTGAAAAATTTTGATTTGTCAATTTTTTGACCTCCATTAAAAGTGTCCAGGATTTTGGGAATTTTCCCTAGGCGTTAAAGACATCCTATTTGAATTTTTTGAAAAAATTATTTAAGGCATTTTGTGATTTTTTTAATAAACACTGACGAAATTCAAATCCTACTACCCCAAAATAATAACTTGCTGAATGAAATGAAATGTGTTCTCGCTTATTGGAATTGGGACGGATTCTTTAATACTAAACTCTCCATAACTTGCTTTTTAACTTGGAGAACAAGAAACAATTTTTTCCGGCTAATCGAACTCTGTGTATAGAAAATGTTATACGAAAAAATTGAGTTGATCATAATTTTTCCAAGTCAAATATTGCGGTTTCAGGAAATAAATGTGGGAGGCAATATTGAGTATTCATTTTATATTACAGCTTTATAAAACAAACATTAACTGTCTCTCACATTTATGAAGGCCGAGACGGAGATTTTCGAAAGATGCAGGCAAAATAGGACTAAAATGCAACCCCATGGAAGTTTTGAACGCCAAGTTCAGATGTTTGTCAAGTTCTTTTAACATCAAATTATCAAGATTAATCAAAGGGGCTGAAATATAAATATTGCGTGCAAGGAATGATATTTTTCATTCTAAAATGTTATAAATATTCACCTCAATAAATACTCAAAATGTCATAAACACCCAGAATTGAAAATGCTCAAATTGCTTGCATAAAATGCCTTGGCGTTTTCAAATGGGGAACCCTGGGTACTTGTAACGTTAAGAAATGTATCTGCTAATAAATGTATATTTATTCCGATCTTATCTCGTAATACGTCTTCAAATAATTGTAATGTTACTCTCCCAATGAAGCTAATTAAATTGAATCCCAAGAACCTCCCTCTTGAAATTCTTCGTTGATGAGCTTCACTATTTAAGTCGATAAACAGATGATTTCACTGGCTCTATACACTATATTTCTTTATTAGATTCCTTGGATGAATTATTAGAAGCGTTAGATTGCAACTACCACGTAATCATAAATGAGACGAAGCCACTTGGCTCTGTCACTAACGCAAGTATCTGCATACTACGAAATAAGCAACTCCACGGTCGGTAGGTCTTATTGTTAGCCATAGTAATCCATCCCATCAGGAATCTTTGAAGTACCCAAAAATACTCGGGTACAGCACCCACGGGTACAGGAATTTTACATAGTGATACCTGTACCCATTGGGTACTACCCGATTTCCACTGAGTGAGTACCCATACCCGTACCCGTACCTGCACCCACTTTATTGTCTAAAATCAAGAGTACCCGGGTAGTACCCGCGTACTTGCGAGTACGCAACTTCTGTACCCGGGTAGTACCCATACCTGTACCCGTACCCATTTACCCGAGTATTACCCGTACCCAGTCCGAGCACTGCAGTGTACTGTACAGGGACTTTTCATAAGAGACCCCCTTGCAACACGAGTGTACTGTATGCTCTGATTATTCTTTTTATAAACATTTTAATTTTTCCCCTTATAAGGGAAAGCTCTCATAAAGAGTTACATTTGGCTGCTCTTACAATTATTAGACTTTGCTATGAGTGTGTATACTGTACGTAACTAGTTTTTTTCCTTTAGAGAAATTTTTGCTTCTCTTCAGTTTTTAACTGCATTTGACAAACATGGGCGCCTGCCTAGATTCTAGGACCTATAATAGGCTAAGTATCAAGGATACGGGTATTATAAAATTGCCCTGTAGAAACTGGATTTATCTTTCAAAAGACAATGTCATCAATATATATTTTGTGCAAAAATTTCGTGCAAGTAGTTCAATTGCTATAGGCGAATTATTCCATGTATATCAAATTGCTATAAATTAAAAAAAAAACGAGGAACAATTTCAAATTTTTTTGTATCATTCCTAAAACGATTTAGGATACCAATGAAAGTTATTGAAGAAATAGTATCTTTAGTTCTTAAGAACAGTGCATTAATTTGTAATAATCATCTTTATAAGTCATAAATTATACTAATTAGTTACTTAATTGAAAATTGTTAATAGTATACTGAGTCCATAAGGGCTACTTCTATTGAGAAGCAGTGTCAATAAAGTCTTTCTCTCTAAAATATTTTGCCTCATCACCACGTATGTACAAATAAATCGTTTGTCATGAACAACTTTCCATGAGACATACTTGCAAAATAATGCAATAATTTTTCTAGAATTATGTGATGTAATTTAATGCAATGTAATGTAAAATTGCTTTATTGTCAAATCATACATCATTACACTGATTTAGGTTTGGAATGTTTTCTAGACAGCCAGATTTACCAGTCCTAATCGGACAGTAATTCGCAGGTGTCGCAATTTTCGAGACATAATCGGGGACAATTGTTCAGAAATATAGGTCCTCATGTCCCAGTTTTCTTGACGGGACAGAAAAAATTTCCCCATAGATAAACGGGATGGGAGAGCAAGTTTGTTCCCACGGGTAATCGGGACGGGGCTGGACGGAAGTTATGTCCCCAGTAGAAGCTCTACTTATCAATCAGAAGCATATTGGTTTTAGTGAAGATTGGTCATTCGTTTGACCTAGGGAAATCAAATGAGGTCAAATGTACACAAATGCTAACATACATTTCTGACAGGTGACTCAACCGTAAAATTCAAGGATTATACACAAAATATGAAGTTATGGTCATGAAGTTTGAAACGCACAACAATTACACAATGGGAAGCAGTGAATCGAAACACAATGGGAATTAGTTTTTTAATGAAAATCTGTTTTTGTTTATAAAGCTTAAAAGTGTATTTTACGTCTGAAAACTATTGCCTTCAGTTCCACGTAGCAGATTGCATGGCATAAACCGTATAATCATAACCATCTCCCTGGCATGGCTGCTATCACCCA
>OX359249.1:824167-1033832 GCA_947179485.1 Allacma fusca | reverse complement strand
CTGTATCAAGGATACGGGTATTATAAAATTGCCCTGTAGAAACTGGATTTATCTTTCAAAAGACAATGTCATCAATATATATTTTGTGCAAAAATTTCGTGCAAGTAGTTCAATTGCTATAGGCGAATTATTCCATGTATATCAAATTGCTATAAATTAAAAAAAAAACGAGGAACAATTTCAAATTTTTTTGTATCATTCCTAAAACGATTTAGGATACCAATGAAAGTTATTGAAGAAATAGTATCTTTAGTTCTTAAGAACAGTGCATTAATTTGTAATAATCATCTTTATAAGTCATAAATTATACTAATTAGTTACTTAATTGAAAATTGTTAATAGTATACTGAGTCCATAAGGGCTACTTCTATTGAGAAGCAGTGTCAATAAAGTCTTTCTCTCTAAAATATTTTGCCTCATCACCACGTATGTACAAATAAATCGTTTGTCATGAACAACTTTCCATGAGACATACTTGCAAAATAATGCAATAATTTTTCTAGAATTATGTGATGTAATTTAATGCAATGTAATGTAAAATTGCTTTATTGTCAAATCATACATCATTACACTGATTTAGGTTTGGAATGTTTTCTAGACAGCCAGATTTACCAGTCCTAATCGGACAGTAATTCGCAGGTGTCGCAATTTTCGAGACATAATCGGGGACAATTGTTCAGAAATATAGGTCCTCATGTCCCAGTTTTCTTGACGGGACAGAAAAAATTTCCCCATAGATAAACGGGATGGGAGAGCAAGTTTGTTCCCACGGGTAATCGGGACGGGGCTGGACGGAAGTTATGTCCCCAGTAGAAGCTCTACTTATCAATCAGAAGCATATTGGTTTTAGTGAAGATTGGTCATTCGTTTGACCTAGGGAAATCAAATGAGGTCAAATGTACACAAATGCTAACATACATTTCTGACAGGTGACTCAACCGTAAAATTCAAGGATTATACACAAAATATGAAGTTATGGTCATGAAGTTTGAAACGCACAACAATTACACAATGGGAAGCAGTGAATCGAAACACAATGGGAATTAGTTTTTTAATGAAAATCTGTTTTTGTTTATAAAGCTTAAAAGTGTATTTTACGTCTGAAAACTATTGCCTTCAGTTCCACGTAGCAGATTGCATGGCATAAACCGTATAATCATAACCATCTCCCTGGCATGGCTGCTATCACCCACAAAGCAGTGCTCGGACTGGGTACGGGTAATACTCGGGTAAATGGGTACGGGTACAGGTATGGGTACTACCCGGGTACAGAAGTTGCGTACTCGCAAGTACGCGGGTACTACCCGGGTACTCTTGATTTTAGACAATAAAGTGGGTGCAGGTACGGGTACGGGTATGGGTACTCACTCAGTGGAAATCGGGTAGTACCCAATGGGTACAGGTATCACTATGTAAAATTCCTGTACCCGTGGGTGCTGTACCCGAGTATTTTTGGGTACTTCAAAGATTCCTGATGGGATGGATTACTATGGCTAACAATAAGACCTACCGACCGTGGAGTTGCTTATTTCGTAGTATGCAGATACTTGCGTTAGTGACAGAGCCAAGTGGCTTCGTCTCATTTATGATTACGTGGTAGTTGCAATCTAACGCTTCTAATAATTCATCCAAGGAATCTAATAAAGAAATATAGTGTATAGAGCCAGTGAAATCATCTGTTTATCGACTTAAATAGTGAAGCTCATCAACGAAGAATTTCAAGAGGGAGGTTCTTGGGATTCAATTTAATTAGCTTCATTGGGAGAGTAACATTACAATTATTTGAAGACGTATTACGAGATAAGATCGGAATAAATATACATTTATTAGCAGATACATTTCTTAACGTTACAAGTACCCAGGGTTCCCCATTTGAAAACGCCAAGGCATTTTATGCAAGCAATTTGAGCATTTTCAATTCTGGGTGTTTATGACATTTTGAGTATTTATTGAGGTGAATATTTATAACATTTTAGAATGAAAAATATCATTCCTTGCACGCAATATTTATATTTCAGCCCCTTTGATTAATCTTGATAATTTGATGTTAAAAGAACTTGACAAACATCTGAACTTGGCGTTCAAAACTTCCATGGGGTTGCATTTTAGTCCTATTTTGCCTGCATCTTTCGAAAATCTCCGTCTCGGCCTTCATAAATGTGAGAGACAGTTAATGTTTGTTTTATAAAGCTGTAATATAAAATGAATACTCAATATTGCCTCCCACATTTATTTCCTGAAACCGCAATATTTGACTTGGAAAAATTATGATCAACTCAATTTTTTCGTATAACATTTTCTATACACAGAGTTCGATTAGCCGGAAAAAATTGTTTCTTGTTCTCCAAGTTAAAAAGCAAGTTATGGAGAGTTTAGTATTAAAGAATCCGTCCCAATTCCAATAAGCGAGAACACATTTCATTTCATTCAGCAAGTTATTATTTTGGGGTAGTAGGATTTGAATTTCGTCAGTGTTTATTAAAAAAATCACAAAATGCCTTAAATAATTTTTTCAAAAAATTCAAATAGGATGTCTTTAACGCCTAGGGAAAATTCCCAAAATCCTGGACACTTTTAATGGAGGTCAAAAAATTGACAAATCAAAATTTTTCAGCTGGGCAGGCTAATGTTGTCGGGGATTTTAAATCGACCAAACTTCCAGTACCCGAGTAGTACCCGGGTACACACAATAGATACTCGGGTATGGGTACAGGTTTTGGGTACATTACGGGTACGGGTAAATTGTGGGTACAGGTACTACATTGTATTTTTAGGTACGGGTACGGGTACTGAAATAATTTACCCGGGTACTCGGGTATGGGTACGGGTATAGGTACGGCATTTTGTAGTACCCGATATTTGGGTACGGGTATGGGTACGGGTACACGGTTTCTGTACCCAGTCCGAGCACTGGTACACTGTCAATATGAGAGACCCATTTAAGCATAAAAATATCTCCTTTTGAAGAGAAAAATTAGTATAGGAATAAATAGAAATTTGCATACACACATTTTGCCCCATTAGGGAAAATGCCCTAATGTTTACATGTAAGTTCCATGTCCCAGGGAAATTTTGATAACAGGTCACCGTCACTCACTCATCAAATATTCAAAGAGCACCTTCCATGAGACCTGCCTAGTGTTTCTGTTCGGTATCGGGAATTCCCGAGGTTCCGGTTCGGTTTCGGTTCCGGTACGGTTTCGGGTCAACGTTTTAAAGAACCGTTACATTTCGGGCCGGTTTCGGGACATCGGTTTATGAACCGTCAAATTTCGGTCCGGTTTCGGGTACAAAAATCAAAACCGAAAGTTTTCGGGAAGGGTTTGTTAAAGCTGCCGTTTTGGATGAAAACGCGAAACTTGCATTTGGCCAGCATTTGTCTATCATTTGAAAAGAGGACACAATTTTGACTTCCATAAAAATGAATCATATACATTTTCTGTCGGTTCGGAAATGAACCGGAACCAGTTCGGGAACCGCTTTTATTTTCCGGATCGGTTCCGGGAAGCTAAAATTGTCCCTGACTCGAAAATATCGGTTCCGGTTTCGGGAACAGAATTAGGATTTTTTTCGGTTCGGGAAAACGAGTCGGGTCGAGTCCATGTTTTAGTACCGTTCAGAAACACTAGTGGCAATGTCTCACTATAGCTGACTCCCAGGGTTGCACAAATGAAAATGCCCTCGGTTTTATGCCTGCCCTCCTGAAAATGCCCTGAAAATGCCAAAAACTCCGAAAATGCCCTGAAAATGCCTTACTCTGAAAATGCCCGGCATTTTGGGCATTTTCGGCAGGCATTTTGGGCATATTGGGCATTTTTGCAGAAACTTATACACTATGACCAGTATTGCTCCTTTAGCAAATATAATGGAGTTTTTCATAGCATAATCAAACCGATCCAGTTTTAGAAAATGTTATACTTGACTTAAAAAAAAGAATTTAATTCTTCTAATTCCCTAAAGCCCCAACGGAGTTGCAAACCTTCAACGCTGTACAGTAAAAGAACTTTTGGATTTCGAAAGAACAATTTGCACAGTGCCAGCATAAATTCCGTATTTTGATAATGACTTGTAAAGTACAGAAAATTTGACACTTTCATTAGATACATACAATGCGACGGTTATAATATATGTCAAAACTTGGAGCTTCCGTAGCAAATTTTGTGTCTACTTTGAAAACTGCATTTAGTCAGCCGTAGTAAACCAGTGTAATAATTCTAGGAGCTCAAAATGTAACAATAAATACATTTAGATGACGACGAGTTTTGAAGCTAACAAACAATGATATTGTTAGTCTTTTAACAACTATTTTACCTTTTTGTGTTGCATCTATGGCCGAATATGTTTGTTCTTGAAATCTAAATAATTACAGACGCGAAGTACAAGCAAATCTTTACAACAAAATAAGGAAAATAGAATTATTATTATTTTTCCATAAATATGTCTATATCAACTGGCTCCAGGTTTCAACCTTTTTGGAAACAGTTTGTTTCTATAATTTTTTCATGTAATCCAGTTGAATATTAAAATTATTTGCAACATACTGTTTTGTGACTTATTTTGCAAAATTAGCAGGTTGCTAAAGTCATATATTTAAAAAATTGGAGTAAATATGCCGAAAATGCCTGCCCTAGGCTGAATATGCCCAAAATGCCCAAAGTGCCATAGATGCCCAAAATGCCATGAAATGAAAATGCCATGGCATTTTCAATTGTGCAACCCTGCTGACTCCATCACAAAAACATTTTAAAACCATATAGAGCAAAGGTGTCCAAATGTCTCAGCCTATCCTGTATCCTTCCTATATTTAATATTGGGACCGAGCCTACATATATGCCTACATTTAAACGGCCGAATAGATCAACCTATCCTATAACCTTCTTATATGGGGAACATCAAGCCTTCATGCCATTGAAAAATAATCTCAACGTATTCTACACTCTTCCTACATCTTATATGTATACTTTTCGTTACCGACAATTAAGTAATTAATTACCACAAGAAACATTTTCCAATGTCAGCAAAACAACTCAATTGTGACAATAGAAATCCATTAGCTGACTGAAAACATATGTAGCTCGTAGGAAATCCTGTTTGAAATTCGAATTGCGTTCAAACGTAAATATTCACTCAAGTGGTCGATGCAGCCTTTCCACTTTACCGAATATTTCGAACTTTTAATTTCGGTGAGGTTTCAGCGAATATCAAGGCGAAATGGCACAAAATTTTCACTTTCTATACAAACCATAAACATACAATCTCAGGGGAAGGCTATTCTATAATGTTTGTGATACCCATTCCATATGCCATTCATTGAAAATTATATGCTACAGTAGCATATACATATATGCATGTAATTTCACGACGGTTGAGCCTACCTATTTTGTACGCTAGGGTTCAAGTGTATTTTCTTGCACCCTATTTTGCCTACAAGCCTCTTCAGTAAAATCATTGAACCCTATAGTCTAGAAATAGGCTTACATGATGGATAGGCGGACACCTTTGATATAGAGAGAAATCAAATGATGGCTCGCGGTGCTTCTATCAATTACCAGGTTAAATTTTCTCATTTTGAAGCATATAGGGTCATCTCTCGATAGGAAGACCACTTATATATAAGAGTACTTTCTCTACAAGCGTGAAAATATTTTGACTTATTCTCATTTACCGGGATGCTAATTTGTCTCCTGGTTGTGATGCTTCTCGATTTTAACGAAGTTACTATTGTTGGAAGTATAAATTCTCTTCCGTAGAAGGTTCAATGTGAGTGGTTCTTTCGTAAGGGACCTACGGTTACTTTACACTTACTTTGGTCACGAAATTAGCATTATGTTGGGTAGGAGTTTATTCAAAAATGTAAAATTGCTAAATATAGGAACTGTTCCTGCACACTATGCCAGTGATGGGTAACCGAAAATTTGGGTTTACGTTAACTGCTCAAACGTTAATGGCAGTTTAAATTCGGGTGTCGTTTTTGTTATTGGTTTTTTAAGAATTCGGTTATGGTTATAAACGGTTAGCAGTTGGATTCAATAGCGTTAATCGGTTAATAACGGTTAACATTTACAATAATGAATACGGTCGTTTAAAATAATATTTCTGAATTTTTTCACTGTAATCTAAAGCTTCATTAAGCACGGTTAATAGTTATAATTATTAGCACAAGTATTAATTCCCGAAAAGTCTTATCTACGCAACGTTTGTTTCCAGCAAACAATAATATGACTTCATGCAAGTAGTTTCAGAATAAATAAATTGTAGGTAACCTGTAAAAATTGTCTGCACCTATTTCCGATCAAACGTAATATGGCAACTTGTTCCAAAATCAAAATGAGGTAATTGTTGTTTACAATTTGTAACTGAAGATTTCTGAATTTTAAAAAAGTAAAATGAAATCTAACACGAAAATATGGAAGTTAATGGCTTGGATTGAACAGTTGTGATATCCTAAAAGGTGCTTCACATCGGTCGGCAGTGTACATGCACGTAGTGCAGTAACTTTACAAAAAACTCTCAGGTCACCGAAATATATTTTTATGTGTGTACTTAGCTGATTATAGTATTTTTTTTAAACGTTTGGCTATTACGCACATGATGAAATAAAGATAAATTTGCAACTAACAATTGCATTGTTGAATTGTTTTAAAACTAATCAGTATAAATGTTTTAAGATGCATTCCGTTTATGTTATTTGCTGTCCAAAGGTTTCGGTTTAGGTTAAGTTTTTGTTAATCAAGGGGAATATGTTAAACGTTATTTCTCCTTAACCGTTACTAGGATTTTACCGATAATAACGTTATTCATTAACGTTAATCAATAACGTTACCCATCACTGCACTATGCATAAACTTTTCAACAACGATTTCGTTGTTGGTGATGTAGGCAAGCTATATGTGAATGTCAGTATTGGGAGAAATTCCATGAACAAAGCGCACTGCTGTCACTAGTGGTCAGTACCATGTTTCCATTCTCCTTGAGTGGCGTGCCGTGAAAATAAGTTTTCGTGATTTCGGATGTAACAAGCAGTATGCGTTTGAACACGAACAAAAGTGAGTTGTTTGAGTACACATAAATAACTTCCTTCCGTACGAACACCGTGAAAAATGTTCAAAGTTTAAACAAAATTTAATCATTTAACTCGAAATTTGAGCACGCATGTTATATAAATAACCCGCATACTACATAATAATACCGTACCACTTTCACCTCCTAGAAACTAAATTTTCTTTCTTAGTGATTACAGTAAGAAGATTAAAGTAAGTATGCTTGGTGCTAGCTTCCTCGCTTGAACGTAGTTTACCTTATATTTTGACATTATTGCGTTACGACAATTAACAGTACAAAGATAGGATACGTAATTATTATGTACATAGATACACTATCAGTTTACATTTATCAAGGCGTCCTTTTTTCACCGAAAGCGATAATCCTCCTACATACACCTGTTTTCTAAAACAGTAAAGATTCTTCCCAAACACGTTACAATTAAAAGAGTTCGAATTCGCCACGTCTATGTCCATATTGTCCATAGGATTACATCATTAACTTGTAAAATGCCTTAGTAGTTCGTTTGCATGTGAATTGTAAAACTAAATCCAAAATGAAAATAGCATTGTCATCATACTTAATGTTATATTCTACTAGCAACCTTGAATATTGTGGTAACATACGCCTCTGAGAAGACCTGATGAGAATAAATAACTTAACAATGACACTACTATGATCCAACATCCAATTAAGATTTAACAAAGTAAGTACATACTTACATATTTCAATAATAAACTGCAGCGCTGAGAACCCTACTACATTTTACCAATAATTGCGCATTTTTAAAAATTACTTCACTTTTAAAGTTTTAATGCAAAAATTGAAAAGTTTTCAAGTGCTAATAGAAAATAAAAATATTTCAATCGCTGGGAAAAGAACAAGAACGATTTTGCAAGATCAACATTACTAAAAAGTATTTCGGTTTTACTTCAAAGTACACAATTTATTATTTAGAAAAAAAAAATGAGGTTTTAAAAAAACCAAAACGAAGATGCTTTTACGACTCTAAAAAGTTAAAAACTAGCATTATTTGGTGTGGGAGGAATTAGAGCAATAATGAACGAAACAAAGCATCTCGGGTGCTACCGAATAATATATTATGTATACGTATGTGTTTGCACCCGAGATGTTTTGTTTCGTTCATTATTGCTCTAATTCCTCCCACACCAAATAATGCTAGTTTTTCACTTTTTAGAGTCGTAAAAGCATCTTCGTTTTGGCTTTTTTAAAACCTCATTTTTTATTCAATTGTTTTCAAAATTTTCTTGACTTAATGAGTCCATATTATACTAGTAATTCATTATTAAAATTGTCATGAAGCTCAAATAATTTAATTAGTTGTTAATATTGGAAAGATTTCAAGTTACGTCTCGAATATTGAACGTTATGATTATGACAACCATAATTCGCATTTTTAAGTAATTAATTTTTAAGGGCCCAAGCCCTTGTGATCACATCATAAGATTTTGCACACTAGCTTATAATACTCAGGCAGACATGCGTGCAAATTTTTATCAAAATCGTTGGGGGGGGGAAGGCCTTTAAAAAATTGCAATGTATTAGCATAGGCAATTCCGTAGACTCAAGGGAAAACTTAGGTATAAACAGCTTCAGATCTCGTAAAGTATACATGCTGAAGAGGTGAGTTAAGCAATGTACCTTGTACAAATTCTGTCATTGACTTTAAGCCCTTAATATTCGAATTTGATCAAAGGGTGTAGAAATTATCCTCAAATCTTTTTTTTTCAGGGGGGGGGGGGTAAGTGCATATCTACGCTTTGCGTTTTTTTCCGCAACTTATTTTTCAAAAGTTGAAAATTCTATTTTTTGCGAGTCAGTAAAAAAGCATCTTCGTAATTATATTGAATCTTTACGCAGTGAAGATCCCATTCATTACTGAACACCATTAATCGTAAGAAAAATTTATTACAAATAATCATATTCTAGATATCTACTGGTATTCAACTTTCATCCGAACTTACCACGAGCTGTTTTATTTACGCATGCTGCAAATACTACACCAGATAAGGTACCGCTGGTTTGAAATCAAATGATTTTCCAAATATTTTGAAGATCTCTTCGAAAAACTTACAAACACGTTAAAATATATACTAAAGATGAACAGCCGTGTCTAGTGACACTTAACTTTAAAGGATGAACATACAAAACGCAAGGATTAAACGAAAAGGTAATACTTAAAATTTAAAAAAAAATTACAGGACTTTAAGCTTCAGGCAGTTCAAGCTTATTATGCTTAAATCTAATGAGGTAAATAATTTAGGCCAGTCATACACCTGCATTCGAGTGCTTTCAAGTTAGCGTAAATCTAATCTTTAATAGTAAGAAATTTATATTACTGAAAATAAGTACAAATCCGAGAAGAAACCAACAGTGAAGGATTTTAAACAAGACAAACATAACAGAAACAAATAAAAATAATACAGTCTACGTGGTATTTATCCAAGAAGCAGTCGTACATCTTCAACGTCTAATTCATCCAGATCCTCTGGATTAGGAATGGGAAATGACGACGGATCATCAAAATCCTCTTCATCTGACAAATTCACAAGAATAACATTTCTTTTAGGTGGAGCGGCAACGGAAACAGTCACCTGCGTAATTTTATCTTTCAGTGCTGAAAACTCTACGTAGGCGTCCCCGTTGTGAGAAGGTCGGATCCGAGGGATCCCATGAAAGTGTCGGATATGAAACTGAGCATCCAATAAAAGATGAAAGGCAAGGTTACACTCAGGACAACGGTATGCTAGAAGATGGGTAATTAAATGGTTGCTACATAGCGAGTCGTAGTTATCACTTTTAAAGTCACATTTCGGACACTTGTAAAGAAGTTTGGGTGGACTGCATTCCCCTGTCATGCTCTCTTGGGATAAATGACTTGTTCTAGCATCGTCATTTGCTGAGGCAATATGGGAGATTTTAGGATTGGGTGGTGGTATAACTTCTGCCAACTCAGAGTCTTCGTGATTACCGTAGCCCGGGTGAGCCGCATGCTTGGGTCCACATATGGCAGGTTATCGTGGTACGCTTGAAAATGACTTGAATACTGCTTTAAACTACCGCAAACTTTTCGACAGATAGAGCATTCAATGATGACATTATCTTCAATAAACTTCCCCAACGATACTTCCCCATCACCTTGAGTTGAACGAACCTCCATCATCTTGTAGTCCAAAGGATAGCAAATCCACCATAACAAATTGTACCGCGCATATGTTACACTTGTATCTAAAAAAGAGGAAGTTGTAAATTAACTTTCATTTTCACGAGCTTATAAAACATTAAAATAACCGTCAATAATTTAGTTCATTAAATGAATGTATTCTCAAATCAATGGCAGTTTTCGATCTAAATAGGTTACCTTTAGGGCAAACAAGCCAAATTGGAACAGGTAGCTGAGCTATAAGAACTCATTGAGGTTGATGAGGGACATGATTTTGGCTGTGATACTTTAGGCGTACTTGAACCAGAAAAATACGGCCTAGTATTTTCATCATCCAAGAAGATTCCGCGAATATGTTTCACTCTTGGAGCGTCACGTCGCCAAATAGGTACATTAACACCTTCAGTTTTAGGATCGGATCCTTCAAAAGCTTCATTTCTGTAGGGAATCATCGATCTTTCATGACACTTCATCTTTACATTACTTTACAAATAAATATGACATACTGACACATTAAAATGCGTGAAACGCAGAGCACAGTAATTATTAGAAACTATGTAAATGTATTTTTCTTTCCATGAAGTTACCTGAGAAATGCAATCAGAATTTTTGGGTTGCCTTGATTCAATCGAAGAGTTTTGTTTGCAAGGTGAGATGTATTGTATAATTACTATCGGAGCCAAAATGGCAGCAGGAACATTCAAATTGATTTTTTACTTTATGAACTGAAACAATGATTTTTAGCGTCTTCCCACGAGCTTAAATGAGCTCTGCATAAAGTGCACCGCCACCGTTCATGATGTCCTTTTCCTGGATCATTCGCTGATGTTCTCCTGTTATTAATCCTGTTTTTAAAAGCGGTTCCCGAACCGGTTCCGGGTCCTTTCCGAACCGACAGAAAATGTATATGATTCATTTTTATGAAAGACAAAATTGTGTCGCCTTTCCAAATAATAGTTGACAAATGCTGGCCAAATGCAAGTTTCGCGTTTTCATCCAAAACGGCAGCTTTAACAAACCCTTCCCGAAAACTTTCGTTTTTGATTTTTGTACCCGAAACCGGACCGAAATTTGACGGTTCATAAACCGATGACCCGAAACCGGCCCGAAACGTAATGGTTCTTTAAAACGTTGACCCGAAACCGTACCGGAACCTCGGGAATTCCCGATACCGAACAGAAACACTAGTCAGAACGAATTGTAAGTGCTTATTCCCAACCCCAGGTCAGTGAAGTCGATCTAGTCTAGTTCAACCAAGGGATAATAGTAACATTGTTACTGCTCTATAGATCATTTGAACAACTTTTGCTCATTTTAGAAAATTTGGCAGGGACCATCTGTGACTCTCAGATTCCACAACGTGAAATCCCATTTAAGTTCATGATTTTGAAGTTTGGGTGCAAATTTTGAACATTGACCGCGAAATTGTTAGGGTCAATTTAAGTTACGATGTGACCTTGTAGTCCTAGCGATTAGCGATCATTACTAAGGCAACCAAGGACGGGTCGAGGTGGGCCACAACGTTTGTAAATTCAAGAACTACACTTAAGGGCTAGTTACACCCAGGGTTGCACAATTGAAAATGCCATGGCATTTTCGGCATTATGCCTGCCAAAAATGCCCTGGCATTTTGGGCATTTTCATTTCATGGCATTTTGGGCATCTATGGCACTTTGGGCATTTTGGGCATATTCAGCCTAGGGCAGGCATTTTGGGCATATTCACTCCAATTTTGTAAATATATGACTTTAGCTACCTGCTTATTTTGCAAAATAAGTCACAAAACAGTATGTTGCAAATAATTTTAATATTCAACTGGAATACGATACATGATAAAATTATAGAAACAAACTGTTTCTAAAAAGGTTGAAACCTGGAGCCAGTTGATATAGACATATTTATGGAAAAATAATAATAATTCTATTTTCCTTATTTTGTTGTAAAAATTCGCTTGTACACCGTGTCTGTAATTATTTAGATTTCACGAACAAACGTATTCGGGCAAAGATGCAACACAAAAAGATAAAATAGTTGTTAAACGATTAACAATGTCATTGTTTGTGAGCTTCAAAACTTGTCATCTAAATGTATTTATTGTTACATTTTGAACTCCTAGAATTATTACACTGGTTTACTACGGCTGATTAAATGCAGTTTTCAAAGTCGACACAAAATTTGCTACGGAAGCTCCAAGTTTTGACATATATTATAACCATCGCATTGTATCTAATGAAAGTGTAAACTTTTCTGTACTTTACAAGCCATTATCAAAATACGGAATTTATGTTGGCACTGTGCAAATTGTTCTTTCCAAATCCAAAAGTTTTTTTAAAGTACAGCGTTTAAGGTTTGCAACTCCGTTGGGGCTTATTGAAACAGCCATTAGGAAATTAGACGAATTAAATTCTTTTTTTTTAAATCAAGTATAACATTTTCTAAAACTGGATGGGTTTGATTATGCTATGAAAAACTCCCTTATATTCGCTAAAGGAGCAATGCAGGTCATAGTGTATAAGTTTCTGTAAAAATGCCCAATATGCCCAAAATGCCTGCCGAAAATGCCCAAAATGCCGGGCATTTTCAGAGTAAGGCATTTTCAGGGCATTTTCGGCGTTTTGGGCATTTTCAGGGCATTTTCAGGAGGGCAGGCATAAAACCGAGGGCATTTTCATTTGTGCAACCCTGGTTACACCACTATACAACTACTTTGTAAGTTTGCTTAACAGAGAGTATGCAGTGGTTACGTAGGGTACAGAAATGACAGTACAGCCTCAAATGAATAGAAGTATTCACCCCCTGACGTGATGCAAGTACTTATAATCACATGTAAAAATGCTCCATATCTGTAGTAAATGTTCATAACATACATAAGTACTTAATTATATGAAGTAAGACTTGTAAAGAAATTGTACGAAAGATAATGTATGGGAAATGTTTTCGAGCCTTCTTAAGTGTGGGATTGGCTGGCATAGATAGAGTACACTGTACTACAGATTTGTATGTATCACAATGCATAGTGCGTACTATCGGCTATGAAACCCAATGTAGAGCAGTAGGTTTAGGTTGTTTAGCAGTAGGTTGTAAGTAAGTAAAATTAAAGGGATCTGAATGGGGTGGCTGGATGGAGTCTGGTTTACAGTAAAACCTTGTTATAACGGACAGTGTTATAATGAGCCTCGTTATAAGGGACTGATTGAGGTTCGACCCCAAGGGTGATGTCCTTGAATCCTGAGAAACTATGTATTATGGATGGGCTTCGTTTGAAATGAAAATCTACTGAATTCCATGAATGAGGAGAAAGCTAGGACACTGTGTCACTGGTGATAGTTAAAATCAATATAATCTACCTAAGAGCACTTTCCTTTCTCTCTCCGCTTACGTTCTTCACCACTGACGAACAGACTATTTTCCATTCCTTATTTGTTATTCCCAATAATGATACTACGATTACACACGTACAGGCGTATGCTCACTCGTTATAGGAGTTTCCCGCAGAGCCTTGCCAAAAGTCAGCTTTATGACGACCAGACTCACATCCGAACCATATAGTATAGTGAGTCCGACGTGAAGCACCTTCGCTTTGCAATTTCTCTTCTTTCCTTTAAAACGCCCGTCAGTTTCCCCTTCAAAAAATGCTCCAGCTCTACATATTTGTTATTTTCTACAAATGCACGTTCTTTCTTTAGATGGAATATAAGAGTATTTTCGAATTGTACAGGGATGGGTTCATGTAAATGTAAATTTATCCGAATGGACTTAACTCAGAACTTCTTGCATCCAATTTGAACTTCAAGTCAATCATGTGTCGTTATTGGGTGCCTGACCCTGAGCCAAACGCGAACTTGACATTCTAGTTTACAGCCCCAAACTTTGCTCTTGCTCCAAACCTAATCTAGACCTGCCCTTTCTGAAAACACTAGGAAATTCTCAAGTATAACTTGATCTTTTGAGCAAAGCTCTTATACGCACAAACGCACACAAACACTTACATACACATCCGGTATATATTATAAAACTAAACCGCAGAGAGATAGCATGCATACATTTATTTCCTTGTAATCTTTTGGCACAAGTAAACCAATTTGGAAAGCATTGAAAAAAATACCTACTTTTATGCTCATATTTTCTTACTATTGCTTTCCCACACTCCTTGCTCATTTCCTCCGTTCCTTCAAAACTATCTGCAGAATTTGTATGCACAGGATCAAGTTTGCATATACTTACAGATCCTCCCCATGAAATTACAGTACGCTCTATTTTTAATGGGGAAGTCCCTGAATTGAGAGTCCTATCTCTTGTGAGTCCCAGAGTATCAGGAAATAAGTCCGTCCAGTCCGTCCCCGTTAGAAATGACGTGAGTCCGAATCAGTCCCAGTCTCTGGCAGAGACTTTAGATAAAGTCTGTATCCGCCCCTAACCTTTTATAAGTCCACAAGGAACCCCCAAAACAATGCACAAGTTTTGCGGAAATTGCCATGAGATGGAACTAAGCTACATAGTGGACCTGAACATAACGTTGCTGAAGCGGCAAAATGGTCCAAGTGCTCTACAAATGCATGGTTGCGTAGACCATTTCCACAACGATATGTAACCCAAACAAACGGCCCAAACCCAACTATGAGTCTCCTCAGTCCTTATGACGTTTAGAGAGAGAGTCCCAGTCCGTCCCAGTCCCTGTGTTTGTTTCATTTTTAAGTCCCAGTCCCAGTCCAGTCCGTATCTGTATCTCAGTTTTTGAGTCCGTCCCAATAGACTGATTGTGAGTCTCGTTTCCCCAACATTACATTTTTCAATGCTTACCAGGATGTGCAATTTCAGACTCTATGTACGTAAAACACACAACTGTACACAATTCCATATTTTACATATCCCACACGTATGTACATATGTATGTGAACGCGTGTATTTGTACTGTTACAGTAGAATCGAAGGCTATAGTGCAATAAATTTTATTGTAATTTCTACCATTGTTCCATCTATTTTTCTCTCAGTTTTACACTGTCACCACTTTTATTAAACTCGTGAATCATCCTATAACTCTGAATTATTTACGCAATATATTTCCCTTTTCGAATCCAACTTGTATAAAGTACAATCTGGTCAATATGTTTCTAATAATTGTCCACATGTGTATGTACTTATGTTTTTATCATGGAGTTTAAAAAAAACATTCCACGCTCTATTCAAATTGACCTACAGTCACAGTCAGTACAGTAGTGAGCTTCTGCTAGAGACAATCCCGCTAATATTGTGTGCTCTTCCTGTACACTATGTACCACAACTTAAATCTGATCTTTCAAGTTAAAACACTTAAAAGAGCATTCTTGATAAAGCAGAAAATAAATAAGCTTGTTAAAACTTTATTATTTTAATAATATTAAACTGGCTACGTGATCAAATCAAACTGGACACAAACTATTTACTAATAGGGTATAAAAACAATTGGGGATCTAATTTTTGATGAATATCAATTCCAAGAAACATTTTAGCCCCCATAGTCAAGAAATGATAAATACAATGTACATACAATACAAATGTAAAATTCGCATCATTTATTAAATGTACAACGGGATAAAACTCAAAGCAAATAAGTTTAAAATAATTACAAGCAATATGGCATGTCACGTTTCTGTACATAGGGATAAGATAGCGTATGAATTTTATAGAAACAATGGCAGGCGGATGCCTAAAACGACGCAATTTGTTTTGCAATAAAAAATCTTGTGTTTAATATACTATTCTTGAAAATGTCAGGTTAGAAAACAGATTAAACAATAGAATGAAGTCGAAGCATAAAGATGTAAATAATTGTCAATGTTAGATTGTCGCCTCAAATACAGAGTTTAATGATTCACACTCACTCAATTGTAAACCCTGACGAATAATTATGTGACTGTACTGTAGTACTTATATGGGGTTTAGCAAAACAGTAGGGACAGCAAATATTGTATAAGTTCTTGTACAGTATTCATATGACATGTTTGTATGTATACAGTACTTCAACTCAGTTGACTCAATAAGAAATCATAGTTTATGAGAAGGTATCATGTGTACTATTGATTCTTGGGAATAATTTTACCGAACTGAAATCCGTCCAAGTCTTCACAGATTCGGCATCATTTGAGAATAAAATTGAGCACTAAAATACCTGAATATCTTCAAGATATTCAAGCTGGGCTAACAGTCACAATTCACAATAAGAAATAATTTAATAAAATCCTCAAGTTTTACGTAAAACAACAATGTACGAAAAACTATAAGGTAACTATAGTCATAAATGAATAATATTGCATCAGGAGTAATACAAGCATTTGTCACCCGAGATGATTGTCCACACCAAAATTGGGCCTATTACCGTTTACCGGCTTACCCCAATATTAGTTTTGCTCCGCTTTCAGAAGTATAGGAAATATGTATATACAGAGTTGGCTACAATTGATAATACAGTGGACTCTCGCACTAAAGGATACCATAAGTTTTTTTACATGATTTTTCGATGTACGGGATTGGGATTTGCAGTCCCGATTCCCATTTACATAATGTATAAGACTGTGCTTACAAGGAACGTTTATAAGGGACAAATTTTGCTGTTCCCTTGAATATCCCTTATAGACAGAGAGAGTTAAATAGATAAATGGGGTTTATGCTCCGATAGTCCGATATACCCTAGGGCCATAAAGAGTTTTCTATACTTCCTTTATTATTTATGATCTTACTACATCAAGAGTTGATTTCTCCGATTTTGTAGGAGAAAAATATTTGGACACATTCCCGTTAACCAGTAATTTATTCCGTACATACAGAAAAGGCCCTTACAATAGAGAGTTGACTGAATAACCAGGAAGGAATGTAGTGAATGAACATGTGTATTGTGTATTGATTCTACAATTTCCAAATAATGATTACATCGTACACTACATTTATATGCGTCCACGCCTAATATATGCAGTTACTACATTATTAAACACATGATACACTGAACTCTCTCTATAAAAAATGTACTGATCCCTCATAAAACATTTGTCTGTAGACAAGCATAATTATTTAGAGTTTTTATTTGGAGCAATGAAATTACATTCTAATGAAACCCGAGTAAATTTCTTACCTTGTGGTTAAACTCGGTTTGCAACTGACCAATATATCATAAATAAATGGACCCCCCGTAATTTATTAGACTACTGAATTTCTCATACACTTAGAGAGACCTATCAAGTTGCTCATTGGAAAATATGTTCACAAAAGTGAATACCTCTATGAAACTACGTTTAGTGCGTTCAAGGGTTCCCAACTAGTCGAGAGACTTGCCGGAGTTATTTTATACAAGCATCATATGCTCCTCCTGTTTTGTACTTTGAACATGCCTTATAATAGTTTTGGTAAATGAGTAAATACATCAGCGCATATTTTTTCCTGGTTTGAACGATTTAAAAAAATCATAATAAAAAAAAATTAATACATACGTTGACTTTTAATGAGCAGTACCCTTTGACTTTCAATGCAAAAGTGTTGAAACGCAATAAGAACCTTTTGCGATAGTTTCAATGAAAATCGATTTCTACAAATATAGCAAGACATGCACATAATATTTGTCATTTCAGTATACTAACAACAACTCACACTTGCACTGCACTTTACTTCTATAAACTAATTCATATGATGCAGTGCATATGAACACAACTGCAAGTTGATCATAACTTTGGGATACTTGGAGTTCAAAGGAAGACTAAAGGAAATAAGATTTGTGGAACTAAGTTTACCACTTACAAATCTCAATTTTTAAGCTATGTACAAATTGTTTCTTTTTTGATGACTACATGTGCGATGAAGTATGAGTTCATTTCAGATTTCACTTCTTTGCATTCCCTCCAAGATCACCTGACACTTGAAAAACTTCTACGTTAAACACATGAATGCATATCTCTGCACGACAAAATATAAATACTCCCGAGTATTTTAAACGGCCATAAACTGCCCGTCAAATTCCTTAAGAAGTTCATTTCAGTTTCACTGATCATCTCGTCACTAGATCTGACCATTTCATTTTTACAAAATTTTATCCTGAAGGTAGGCATTTTGGTTGACAATACAACAATTTGGTTCTGCCAACGTGTGTCCATTACTACCAATTGGCATTTGTTCACCCACGTCTACAGTTTTAAAGAACGTTTAGAGCAACCAATAAGTCAATGTGCCCTTTAAATATATTTATTCTGTAGGGACAAGAATAATTGCTATTTATAACAGTGCAGGTTTCACAGAATAAGGAATAATCGTGAAAGGAGGGGACGACTGATAAAGAGAGTAAGTAAATGTAAGCTTTTGTTGGGGAAATTATCCATCACCACGGAATGAATGTGAGCAGTAACGATGACACATCGGACTTTAAAATAACCGTATACTCTTATGCACTTCCTATACTGCTGACTCTCTGTATTATCTCCATCGTCCTCAATTTTTGTATTGCAATTTCTGGTTTCCATGCAAGATCGACTATAAAAATAACGGCGTACCTGTCTTTCTTTCTCGCTCTCGCGGATACATTCAACTCAATAATTGTGTGTTCCGGACTAGTGGTTTTCTCTTTAATTGGCGTTGTTTTGAAAACTGGACTTGAAAATGGCTGCTTGAAACTATTCATTGAGACGTTTCGACTAGGAGGAATCCCGATTCCCGTGGGCCATCTTCTACTAATTGCAGCTACACATTATATTGGAATAGTAAAGCCGTTGGAATATGAGAGAATTGTGACAAAGGGGAGGATCAAAATTTGCGTAATCATATGCTGGCTATTTCCTATGACATTTGTGTTCACATGGTTTTCAGTTTTTTCAGGCAGAGGATTTCGAAGCAATGAATGCACAGAGGTTGCATTCATGAACGAGTTACCATGGAGGGCAGCATACTCGGTATTTTTCTTGTGTCCATTTTTGGCGATTGTAATCATTTACGCTCGGATCTACTGGGTAGCCCGGAAGCCTAACCAAGAAAATCCCAACTTGGTATCTTATTTTAACTCCATTGAGTAACCCTATACTTAATTACATACAATACTCGAGTACAAAAGTTATGCAATTGTGATATTAAAATATAATGTATATTATGTCAAGCTGTTCTGTTTTCAGGCAATTCTTGAAAATGAACTAAACTTCAAAGCAATTAAAACCACAGGAAGCATCGTCGGTTCCTACTGCTTGGGTTTGCTTCCTGCGACTATCTCGTATGCGTTGTCCTATAGCGGTGGTCCATTGTATTCACCCCAGGTATTCTATACTATTTTTAGTGAGGTGATGAGGTGCGTATATGTGAGTGTTGTAGAATGATGTGTAGTAGCTAACTTATATATTGATCGGAACTTGATGGCTCGACTTTTGGATGAATTTTTATTAGCTCGGCGAAAAGACAGCAGTTGCTATAGGCATCAGCGTTAATTTTCTTGTTATTCTCAAGTCACTCCTAAACCCTTGGATTTATTCCATAGGCCAACTTGAAGTGAAGGTACATATATAATAATCATTACATATCGTCGCCGAAGAGGCAAAATGGAACATGTGCGCATGCTTTTGTACAGCACTTAGTCCATTTTGCCTCTTCAGCGACGATATTGTATATTATATGCACCACGCACCACATAAGTATCTAACGTTTTATTACATTGTGCAGCAAAGAGTATGCTCATAATATTGAAATAATTGTCAAGTACATATTCTTTTCATAATTAGTATGGTTTGTTTCTTTTTGAGATCGCACTGAAGAGGCTAAAATACGCAATCAAAGAGCGAATATTTGGTCCGATTCCACTGGACCAGATTGAGACAACTTCACTTTATGCTTTGGAGCATGCCATTGTAAGCTAATGATAATTTTATTAAAAATAAGTAGTGTGTATTATCGTTGTAAGACGTTTGAGACCATATTAAATAATTATGTACCCAAATATTATGAACACTTTCTTTTGTAGTACATTAATTTGAATGTTTTAATTACAGGTAGATAATGCATGAAGACAGTAGACAGTACCGGTGTGTGACCTCCATGAAAAACATGAAGACTACACCAATTAATTTAAAATGAAATTAATTAATTAATTATAAATTTAATTTCGTTTGAATTATTTGCACGCTGTGAGCATCTCTAGAATAGTGAGGAGTTAATTAGCAGATTAATTAAAATTATAAAAGTGCATACGATGACTCCAGAAATCATGAATCTATCTAATACAATACATAGTTACGAATTCTGAACGCATTTCATGTTCATGAATGGAAAGTATTATTTTATTCGCTTAATTGGAAAGTCAATAACTAGCGCGAACTATATCACCAGGAATAGTTGGAAACAGTATCGTGCAGTAGTAAATATGTATGTAGTAAATAAAGTAATCTCTTGCTTCTGAACTGAACAAAATGGCATTGTTGTGAATCTTAACGGATGTTTTAAAATTTATAACTCCTGACAACTCACTGCGTATTTTTGTTTTGTAATAATTGTAATATTAATAATTTATTGGATTGATTTCTTGGCCTTAACCCTTACAGAAAAGTCCAATCATAATTTTTCATGTTCTGTTTAAGGAGTAAAGAAAATAACAGTGGAAGCAGCGTTAATCCCCATCGTGCTTGGTAAGGAGTCGTTCGAGGAGGACTCAAAGAAGAAGTGTGTATGTATGTGTGTGCGTGTATAACTATATGCTCGAAACGTCGAAACAACAATATACAGGGTGGAAAAATATATACTATAACATACTATATCATTCGCTGCATATTTCTGTTTTGTAGTAATATTAATAATTTATCGGATGGATTTCTTCGCCTTAACCCTTACAACAATTCCATCAAAGTCCAAGTATAATTTTTCAGTATGGTATATTTCTCTTTTACTTCTTAACACAGTTACAATAAACATGCTCTTACCTTCATATACGTTTACAATAAGTTTACAGGACATTTTCCTTTTACATTTTGAAGGAGGCATTTTGTTTCTGAACAATTTTAAAGCACTATACTCGATTGATTCTTTCAAGACTAATTTCTATTGGATTCTGAACTATTGTGAAAAATGACTACTGGGTTGACTTACTTTACCTTTAAGTTTGTAACCGATGGAGGTGTGTGGGTATGTTCAGAGAGAGGAGACGAGATGCGCCTCTGCAGTTTTTTCATTTCTCGGAATCATGCCCCGACTTTTGCTTAACACATACCCAATGGCAGTTATAAGTCTCAAACATTCACCGCTGTCAACGTAACTTTGAGCTTTTTATTATTAAAGTCTAGGAAGTCTCTGGCTCTAAGGAGGACTTCCCCGGCTATGTAGATTTTCCACAGACCCTATTTCATACTTTTGTAAATTAATCAGACGACAATTCATGCAATGATCTCGTGTACTTTTGCATTACCTCCTCCCACTGTTCAGTTTATTCCCGCTGTAACGGCCCCTACTCTAAAATGCATGCCTGCATATAGGGTCGACAACTTCCTTATATTTTCCCCTTTAGCAGGACGCCAGTTGTTTCTTTAAAAATACAACCTCTATATTCTTGATTTTTTCTTTAAAAGAGTTAATACAGTAGATTCTCATTATGACAGCATTGACAGCCCCTTTTATTAAGCCAGTGTAAACTATTATAATACATAATAGTATATAACCCTGTAGGTTTTCTGAAGATTTGTCCTGACATACATATATCCTCCAACATTTGTACACATGTTCTTTCTGGACAACTCCACGGTTTTCTTGTCCATACGTGCGGTCGTACTTCACGCGTCAATTGTAAGTTAACCAGGCTGCAATTATTCGGAGTTCAGAGCAAATCCCGCCGCGACAATCCCGATGGTATTATTCCCGCGAACAGTATTCCGCTGTCAATTTGACCGACATATATAATCCCGCTAACGATAATCCCGACAACTAATGAGATAATCCCGCCATACAATGAAACAGAATTTAATGAATATAAATTAATGTTGCTATAACAACCGTGAAAATACAACAGTTTATCACTCAATATGAAAAGTTATAAACTTATGCATTCATAAATTCAAGCAGAAGCAAAATTCATTGGTTACAATGCTACAACGAGAACGGCAGTCATCAAGTCAATGCATGCATGTGTCTTCACTTTTATTATGAACATGGTGTAGCGGAGCAGCTACATACACATGTCACAATTCACAATATAGGTAATAGGTACATATCAAAACAGCCAGTCTGTCAAAAGTACACAGCTTGTTGTCAAGGAGATGGATACAATTAAATAATAGGAGCATACAATTCTTGTTTACTGAAGTTAATACAATAAAACTTGGTTCGGGAATATCGTCAGCGGGGTTATGGTTGGCGGGATTAAATACCATTGAGATCAGTGCTCGGCACGGGTACGAAAAATCGGTACCCGTACCCGTATCCGTACCCGAAGTGCGGGTATTTCAATAACTGGTATCTATACCCGTACCCATACCCGAATATCCGGGTACAAATTTTTCGTACCCGTACCCGCAATGTTATCTCAATCCATGTACCTGTACCCGCATTGTACCCGTACCCGAAAATACTCGAAAATTGTACCCATACTCGGGTATCTCAGTGTCGTACCCGTACTCGTACCCGGGTACTTTATCCAGATTTGTTTTAATGTAATACATAGTACGTTATATGTAATAATGTATGACACCTGAGTGGGTAATTTTGACTAGCTAGAGAGGTATTTGACATTATATATTTTTATTGAAGAGTAGAAAACTATAAGCGTTTTTGATTAGAAGTAAAATTATCCCCATTTGATTGTTTATGGGCTGATGGGCGAAGTATTTTATAGCACCCAGTCCATATATGTACATGCATTTTTGGCTTGGGACTTGGCGACTCGATTTTTCACTTCTTGATTTATTCGGCCTTTTACATTAATTTTCTCACCTCAGTAGCTCTAAGTACATGTAACTCATTAATATCTTGTTACAAATATCCGCCTTTTCCTAATCAACTACCAACTACAAAAAATATCTTGTCATCCAACTAATCGGAACTCTAATTTTTAAATTGTATTCATTGTGGCTAATGAAGTATCATGTGCATACGTGTCAATCAGACTATTTATGCAAGTAGTAACAAATTACTACATTATGAAGACGTTTTGTATAAAATTTCGTTGAATCCTATTCTCCACTTCTATTTTGATATTATTCCTCGTCTGTTTATTAATTATTCTTCCTAAAACCTGTTTTCATAAAAATATATATTATAGATATAAATACATATTTTAGCTGAAATGCAGTACTGAAATACAGTTACTGCATGTTGTAAGGTTAAAAGGGTATTAACAATAAGCTATATGCATTCAGAATTACTAAAAATACCGACGGAATTTTCCAACGGAAGTTCCATTATTTTCATAAAATTCATCAAAATGTCTCAAATCTCAACATATCCAAATACTCGAGTACAATGGTCGCGGGTACGGGTAAATGACACCATTATACCCGTACCCGGTGGGTATATACCCATTTTGAAATCCTTGTACCCGTACCCATACCCGTATCCGTACCCGAAATTTAGAGCCGACCAAAGTGTACCCGGGTAGTACCCGGAATTGTTCGGGTACACAAAATCCGTACCCGGGTAGTACCCATACCCGTACCCATACCCGTTTACCCGAGTATTACCCATACCCGTGCCGAGCACTGATTGAGATCGGGATTAAATCATCGGGGTTGCTTCGGCGGAGTTATCACTGGCGGGATTGTCGAGGCGGGTTTAGCTCTGGACACGACTTATTCATATAACATCTTGTATGTGTTCAGCTTTAGCTTCGAATTACACTGTAAATTAGACTGCTGCAACGACCCCCTCTAAAAACTGTCTGAAATTTTAACATAATTTCCCACCTTTCACAATGCAAATTATTTCTTTAAAAGAGCTTTTGGAGCGTACAACTGCTCCTGTAAAAAACAAACCCTTTATGATAAATGGAAGTGTGTGTGGAATGTTTTCCCCGATTAAGGAAACTTTAGTTCCTTCAGTTGCATTAAAAATATGCTGACTTTAGCTTGATTTGCACACACAATTTGATACTCACTGAATTTCAGACCTGGTTTAGTACTTTTCCGTCATTGTAAACTGCAATGTATATAGCTTTTCTTGGTTGCAAGTGTATGCAGATACATGTTTCTTGCAAGACCCATTCCCATTTTGCATTTCCTCTTGTTTCCCTTTCACCTTTGCGAGCGCTTGTTCATGCACTTGTTATCGGCGTATGTACGTAACAAAAGCCCAGCATTGCGTTGTGACGTAAACAACCGAACCCTTTCGGAATCCCTGGTGGCTCCATAATTTTTGGCCTTATAAGACATGTATGAGATAATATTCTGTTAAGCAGCCACGTGTCAATTTTGTTTATGGAGCCAATGCTTTTACAATTTGGCAGTTATAGCCATATATGTTTGTTTGGGTCATATACTAAACAATATAAAATATACCCACAGTGCTAAACACGACGAAAAATTCAATAGCTCCGTGAAAAATCAACCAAGTTTTTTAAAACAAATATTTGAAAAACCTGGAGAAAGATTTACCAAGTTTGGGGAATTGGAATGTCTTTTACCACTGCCCCTTCCTTATGTGGGTTAAGTGGGGAGTGGGGACAAATGGTTTCTTGTCACCGTATACAGTGGACACTCGTACAAAAAGTACTATTGTTTCATTATTCTACTCTATCGAGTTTTTCAATGTAACACTTTAAAAATGCCTACGGTAAGGATAGATTCGGGATCCGGCAGCGTTGTGATTACCAAACAAATCCTAATTATGTGAGAGTGCAAACTTGTTGGTTCCTTTCGAGTGCGACTTCACAATATTGAGCTAAAATGGTTGTGAAGTCCCTTGAAAGAATTTTTAGAACTCATTTTTAAATTTTACTCATTCTTAGTGATTATTGTTATTATCGTACTCTATTATCTGCTCAAGATCAGTATATGTATGTAAATACTAACTACATATCCACGGCGATACTGTATCATGAAATGCTTCTAAAATATTTCCTAAGGGAAACTAATTTAAAACCTCTCCAGGATAACTCCAGGAAATGCCGAAGACCTTTTGCGTACGAATTATTATTTATGTATATAAATATTTTGATTTAAAAAAAATCTGGCAGCTACTTGAACCAAATAAAATAACTGGAAATAAAAAACGGAAACGCAGATCTCCTCAAATACAAATCCTAGAGCAGTATCTATCTTTTTCTAAATATAAATACCAAAATACTTGAGGTACCTCAGCCT
This sequence comes from Allacma fusca, assembly GCA_947179485.1. Classification (NCBI taxonomy): domain Eukaryota; kingdom Metazoa; phylum Arthropoda; class Collembola; order Symphypleona; family Sminthuridae; genus Allacma; species Allacma fusca. The sequence goes on along the minus strand of OX359249.1, from coordinate 1,008,335 downwards.
TTTATTGTTTTATATTACGAATACAAACATTTGCATGAAAATTGATGCGTAATGAGCACAACTTTTCGATGATTGCGTCTTTTAGATTGACTTTTGATTAGCAGTTCACTTATGCAACGATAAACAAAATGTAATATGTAATTAGTTTAACCGCTGTGGGTAAGTAATAGGATCCAATCAAGGTAATAAATATAATTAAATAGACATTCAAATGATTATTAGGTAGATATAAACATGCTGTTATGTGATTCATGAAGTGAATTAACTTATTGTTAGTAGAAATAACTTTGTGTAGACATGAAAATTTTGCCAATAATAGTCTGATTTATTTTCCTGTTTTAAAAATAATTAATTTAAAAAAATTCATTATAAATATTTACACACACGACATCTCTGGCCTAACTTGAAAACAAACTTGGTTATTTTAATTTAATTCGAATGTGTTTTGATTTTGTTTAAAATTTTTTGATTCTGCCTCGATAAATAAAAGGGGATTATACTGCTTAGATTTGGCTGATTGTGAAATTTACAAATGGCAAGTTAACATCATGCCACCAGCTTCCGGAAAGCAACTTCGTGAACAGCATTCCGTTGCACAGTTGCAATACTTTCCAGGTGTCCGACATGGATTCTCTTCGTTGCACTGTTTTTTACAAATCACATTATTTCCTCTCATTAGTAGTGAAATAATAATGTAAATACAAAACCATGGTTGAACTTACGGGTGAAGAATGCCCAAACGGTACAATTGTCAGTGCCAGCACAAGCAAAATCATCATTAGAAAGGTTTTGCTTGAGTTATAGAGAAAACCGTTATTTTCCGCATATATCCAAGTTTCAAATAACTTATGATTGGCTTAAATAAATACATATTTTACTTAATTATAATTAATTTTTACTTTACCCGAAATTCATTTGTATTTTCTGTTGGACTGGCTTCTCTTCTTTGGGTTTTCTCGTTATGTTAGAGCTCAGAGTTAGTGGGTAACTTCTCAGGAAACTTGTTGTGAATTGTACTATACCTCCTTGAAATACCATTTATATAGACAACGATTTGATACTGTTTGTTTGAGTGCTAGTTGCTCGAATTCTTTAGAAACATCAAACAAAGCAATTTAATGGTTTAATATACGCAGAATACTTTGTTCGATCGTTTGGTATTGATACTTATGTTTAATAGTACCTATTATGAAGTCTATTTGAATCAGAGTTGCTCGTATTCTTTAGAAATATAAGTTATTTATTAGTTTTTATCAGTCAAATTATGATCGAAACTTTAAAAACAGGATTTTGACGCTCGATGATGTACGATGAAACAATAGCAAATTGCTCAAACATTGTAACATACAGCAAAATAAGTGTGCATTACGTTTCGTTGTAACGACTTCGGCTTGATTATGTTAGAGAAAACGAATTGCTAAAATGGTACGATATATTACAGTTAAATAGTTAGAATTTCAAAAGTGGAATGGGCCCAAGTGGCCAACGAGTTGTTTCTTAGCCTACAACTGCACATAATGGTAAAATTGCTCCACAGCATTTAGGGTATGTCGATTACAAATGCCCTGCGGTTTTTGCCCACCCAGCTCGAAATTCCTGCCCACATATCCAGTTTCTGGGCGCAGTTTTGAAAATGCCCTCGTTTTGGGTATTTTGGGCAGGGCAACTTGGGAATTTCGAAGATTATCACGCTTCAAATTCTTGCGATAATGAAAAATAGTTTTCTGACCACCAAAATTTAATTACTTGTATAGCCTATTCAGCCAATGAGCAGGGGCACAGCGAGAGAAAATTCAAAAATGTGAATATGTATCTGATTCTCTGCTTATTCGTTAGTTCATTATTATGTTATATGTAGCTCCAGAAACAAATAAAGCTATTATAAAAGTTAAAGTCAGTTACTACCCCTATCAGTGATTGTTAGCACCTCAACGTGAATCAGGATGATTCTAAAATTCAAACAATAGAAATTAACACATAATATAACTGTTAGCAATAGCCAATGTCATGAAACAAAACCAATATTCAGGGGTAGACTAATAAAATAATTTCTACCCTGGCCCTCAAAATTGATTTGTTGGCCTTTACACATGCAAACTTAGGGCGTTAGTCAACATTTTTTTACCCTGACCCTCAATTTTTACCATGGCCGGGCCATTATTTTCAGCCAAACAATTTGTTCAAGGCGCTCGCAAAAAACTCCTGAATCTTCGGATGAGAATTCGTACCGTTCGTTAAGCTCAGTTCTTTGAGGCTACTTCAAATTGATGTACATTTCTGAATCACAGCAGAAAATAATTAAAATAAATTAAATAGTATCAGAAAGTCATGAATGGAAAAATGAATAGCGCAATCGGAGACCGAGCCGCTACATAGATTTTCCACTGTAAAGTTAACCTCATTCTAGAAATAACGACAAATTGTTCTTTAATTGGGTAACTATGGCGTGTATCCCTATAAAGACTATTAATATTAAAAATTGACGTTGTAGTACGTAAAGATGGTCTCCTAAGGTGATAGTAAATTGCACAATACTTATTGTACATTACTAAAAATATTTGTAACTTACTACACTACACACTCGTTATAAGAGCCCCTCTTTTTCAGGGGCATTTTCCATTGGGAACAGTAATTGGACATGGATATTTTTGTTTTTGTTAGTACGTGTGTGGCAATTAGTGTTTCTGTTCGGTATCGGGAATTCCCGAGGTTCCGGTTCGGTTTCGGGTCAACGTTTTAAAGAACCGTTACATTTCGGTCCGGTTTCGGGTCATCGGTTTATGGACCGTCAAATTTTGGTCCGGTTTCGGGTACAAAAATCAAAACCGAAAGTTTTCGGGAAGGGTTTGTTAAAGCTGCCGTTTTGGATGAAAACGCGAAACTTGCATTTGGCCAGCATTTGTCTATCATTTGAAAAGAGGACACAATTTTGACTTCCATAAAAATTAATCATATACATTTTCTGTCGGTTCGGAAATGAACCGGAACCAGTTCGGGAACCGCTTTTATTTTCCGGATCGGTTCCGGGAAGCTAAAAATGTCCCGGACTCGAAAATATCGGTTCCGGTTTCGGGAACAGAATTGGGATTTTTTTCGGTTCGGGAAATAAACGAGTCGGGTCGAGTCCATGTTTTAGTACCGTTCAGAAACACTAGCCCTGCCCGCTGTGGCTGGGAAACCATATAATAAGTAATAATTGCATATTGAGTATTATAAAAAGCTAGGGAAAGTCACGGAACCTTCTGGAACAAGAAATTATGTCATTGTACATTGTACAGATACTATCCAAATTTGCTTATACCAGGTTAAGTTTTGACCCTGAGCTCCTCCTGAGCGTACTAATGAGCCGCAAGTCTCTGGCAACCTCAGTCTATCTTGGAATGTGAGGAAGAAAGTACAGAGCAAATATAAATTGTTGGTAGTATTCTCCTGAGATAGTGAGCATATTTAGTTTTAATCTGCATCAAATAATCAGACTCCAGGAGCATTAATAAATTACACGTAATTAACAGTACCAACTTAATAAAATAAATTTTAGATTTAAAAAAAATTGTGTTGGAAAATTTCCCCCCAAAAAATGCAATCCACTGTAGATAAAGCTGTGAGTAAAGAGGAGTCCAGTGAAAACTTTCAGACCACGGAGAAAGTGGTGGGATCTGGTAACAATTCCAGCGCTGTCCTCAACCGTTTGAAGCCGATAGGCTTGAAACGTGTAGTGTCTTTTCAAGACCCCTCGAAGATTACCAAAACCCGACATCTGTCACATGAGTACGAGGACTCGGGCTTTAAAACCCGGAATCTGTATAAGAAGCCCAAAATCGGGACGAAGGCTACATTCTATGGTAAACAAGGAGGACAGAATATTATTTCCAACCGCACTATTAAGGTTGACCGGGAGGAGACATTAGTGAATGCCCAGCTGGAAGCGGTCACGGAATCTTTTTCCCTACAACGTCTGGACGATGTTGAGGATATTGAAACTCCCGATCGTGACAATGTTTGGTTGTGTATCGACTACATTCAGGATATTATGAAGTACATGATTTCATTGGAGGTTTGTTTTTACAATATTTACTTCACCTTAGCAAAATTTAAATCTTATTTTGTTACTATTTCATTATCGGTTAAGAAGCAAAAGCAACATCTCAGCAATTAAGTATTTTTGAAAAACAAAAATTATTGAAAACAAAAATGATAGTGTGGAAACGTGTTCATTATTTTTTGTTCCACACGTTCATAAAGTCAACTTTCGTATGTGTTTGTATTTACTGACTGTTTATTTATTCATTTTTTATTGCAAAAGAAGTATCCCGTTAGCCCTAATTTTTTGTCAGTCGGGAGAGTTAATACGAGGATGCGTCTCATCTTTTTTAATCTTTTTTAATGATAAGAAAAATGTTTTTGCCTGAAGAACTAGAACTAAATAAAGATTTAAACTATTTTACAAGAAGGGTTCCTTCCTACTTCTCACCTTTTTGATTGCCCTCAACGTCAATCAAATGCATAAATTGATACGGAAGACGTCCCACAATTTCTTGGTCTTGGTTACAAAATTAATCTCACACCATCAGATAACAGACCGTATATATAAATAATACCAATATAGAAAATACAAGTGAACACACACTAACACTTTTTGAATAAAGTATTTTAGAAGCAAGTAAATGTAAAATATAATTTACTGTCGAACAAATTTGAATTCACAAGGATTAAGTAACTTTTAAAGTTTGGTTTTAGGTGAATTCACAGCGGGGTCCCTAGTATCACAATACTGGTATATTACTGTTTATTAATACTGGCACGTGCTTCGTTTCCGCTTACCGAAAATCCACCTTGCTTCAGATACTCCTTGGCTGCTTTTGAAAGCTGGATTTAAGTGAATTTAGGTAATTATTTCACAACCCATCAAATGCTTGTAAAACGTTAAGGGTTGAGGCAGGTTTAGCTTATCAATTGTATAATTAGATACCTTACTACTTCCGCAGATTGCGATCGTATGTAACTTCTGGAGGCCATTGGAGGCGAAATAAGCGGTGACGTCAGTAACGCCATCTGCGACACCTTTCAGAACAAATTCTTCCAGATCTATTGGAAACAACCACAGGATAACTGCAGGTAGTCAATCCTCTGAATTTATTGCCATATTCATATTATAAATCTATAATATTTGGAGACATTCCCATATACTGCATTGTTAATTTTATCCTTATGAGCTTATACCATCATGAGCGTCAAGATTTGCTCCTTTAAATAGGGGTGAACTTATAGAGAACCATGCTATCGTCTCCCCACCTTTCAAATTAGAGACAGCATAAGGCAAGATCTCTTCCTTGGAGCATTTGAATCCACCCATGTTAGTTACAACGTCATAATTGTCCCTTTCTGATCACTCAAGCAGGCAATCCACAATCTGTCGGTTGTTTCAAATACGGATAGGATACGGATAGGATACGGATAGGATACGGATAGGATACGGATAGGATACGGATAGGATACGGATAGGATACGGATAGGATACGGATAGGATACGGATAGGATACGGATAGGATACGGATAGGATACGGATAGGATACGGATAGGATACGGATAGGATACGGATAGGATACGGATAGGATACGGATAGGATACGGATAGGATACGGATAGGATACGGATCAGTGCTCGGCACGGGTATGGGTAATACTCGGGTAAACGGGTATGGGTACGGGTATGGGTACTACCCGGGTACGGATTTTGTGTACCCGAACAATTCCGGGTACTACCCGGGTACACTTTGGTCGGCTCTAAATTTCGGGTACGGATACGGGTATGGGTACGGGTACAAGGATTTCAAAATGGGTATATACCCACCGGGTACGGGTATAATGGTGTCATTTACCCGTACCCGCGACCATTGTACTCGAGTATTTGGATATGTTGAGATTTGAGACATTTTGATGAATTTTATGAAAATAATGGAACTTCCGTTGGAAAATTCCGTCGGTATTTTTAGTAATTCTGAATGCATATAGCTTATTGTTAATACCCTTTTAACCTTACAACATGCAGTAACTGTATTTCAGTACTGCATTTCAGCTAAAATATGTATTTATATCTATAATATATATTTTTATGAAAACAGGTTTTAGGAAGAATAATTAATAAACAGACGAGGAATAATATCAAAATAGAAGTGGAGAATAGGATTCAACGAAATTTTATACAAAACGTCTTCATAATGTAGTAATTTGTTACTACTTGCATAAATAGTCTGATTGACACGTATGCACATGATACTTCATTAGCCACAATGAATACAATTTAAAAATTAGAGTTCCGATTAGTTGGATGACAAGATATTTTTTGTAGTTGGTAGTTGATTAGGAAAAGGCGGATATTTGTAACAAGATATTAATGAGTTACATGTACTTAGAGCTACTGAGGTGAGAAAATTAATGTAAAAGGCCGAATAAATCAAGAAGTGAAAAATCGAGTCGCCAAGTCCCAAGCCAAAAATGCATGTACATATATGGACTGGGTGCTATAAAATACTTCGCCCATCAGCCCATAAACAATCAAATGGGGATAATTTTACTTCTAATCAAAAACGCTTATAGTTTTCTACTCTTCAATAAAAATATATAATGTCAAATACCTCTCTAGCTAGTCAAAATTACCCACTCAGGTGTCATACATTATTACATATAACGTACTATGTATTACATTAAAACAAATCTGGATAAAGTACCCGGGTACGAGTACGGGTACGACACTGAGATACCCGAGTATGGGTACTATTTTCGAGTATTTTCGGGTACGGGTACAATACGGGTACAGGTACATAGATTGAAATAACAATTGCGGGTACGGGTACGAAAAATTTGTACCCGGATACTCGGGTATGGGTACGGGTATAGATACAAGTTATTGAAATACCCGCACTTCGGGTACGGATACGGGTACAGGTACCGATTTTTCGTACCCGTGCCGAGCACTGATACGGATAGGATACGGATAGGATACGGATAAGTGGCGTTTGGCGTCTTTTTCGTCCTATAAGTTTCCCGAACCCGACGGGTGCCACACCCATTTTTACAATGTCGAACCTGTTCCTAAACTCGTTCCCACTCCCAATGTTCGAGTTCAAAAACTTCTGTTCCCGAACCCGATCCTAAAATGTTGGGTTCAAAAAATGTTGAACCCGCATCATACCAGAACTCGATCCAAAACACCCGGATGGAACCCGAACCCATGACAGACACTAAACCAGAGAATGGACGAATTTATTGTTACTTTGTTCACATTTTTCCTACTCAGGTATTATGACATAAGCACGAATTGAATTGATTTTGGGGAAAATCGGTTGACCCGTGTGCCCCCAAACAATAGGGTCACGGAATCTACTTTCCTTTTTCCCCATATTTACGAGGCAATGTGTTCAGTCAATTCCAAGGATATAATATTGTGAGGTTTCATCCTTCAACATATCTTTAAATAAGGCCCTCAAACTATTTCACTTAAATTCGTTCAGTAATTTCAATGTCTACAGCATTTAGCTTTCGAACTCATGGAATCTATGTTTTCACGACTCCGTGACGGTGCATGCGGCAGGGGTTTCTTTCCACTTCTTCTGTAAACATTTCCAAAATTACATTTTTTCAAATTTTTCGTTCATTCCCCCAAATTCCGTCCCCCCAAAAACTAAAACTCCAAAGGAAATAAATTTTCTGGGGATGTTTACTACACGTATGGGAGATACACAGACTCTGTCATATAGCCTCGCAAAATCCCGGCTAATCCTGGTTGGTAGGTCTGAAAAACATTTCCTAAACACAGTCAACTAGTTGTCATAAGTGCCTCTGAATATAAACAACAGAATCATATAGGATTTGGTGTCATAAATAAGTCCTGAAAATTATCCAATGTGAACAGACGTTGAAGAAACTTTAATAATTACTCAAAATTAAATTAATCAAAATGATGTAGAAGCGTTTTTGCTTAAAAATAAATCGATCTACATGTATGTAATTGAAGAGCATGTAGATCATCTTGATTTTAATTTAAAATGCATTACCACCATTTTGCCTCATCGCCTTCGATATATAATTATCATGTATAATCCAGGTCCCATAACTGAGGGCATGACCTTGGGTAACAAGTTCCCAGGGAAGGCCATGTGTCCAAAATGTTTCGAATATCTCTGTGTATAACTACATTTCCTCAAAGAAGTTTTCCTACAAGACCAGAGTTTTGAATCCGAATAACACAACTCGACGACAATGAAAGGATTTTCGCTCTCTCTTGTTCACGCGCTTCTATTCGTTTGCGAGTACCAAAGGTGGGCCCCTTGCCTAGATCTAGGCTCGATTATAGGCAAAATTTCTAGGATGCTTCAGAAAATGGGAAAATATAGGCACGGATCTAGGATGGGCAAGGCGTAGTGTACGGGCTAGTGAGTTAATTGTAGGCTCATTCACTTCACAGTTGTATATGGGGAACTGTGCAATATAGGCACCGGTTACATTACATTTACTAGGCTGGGAAGTTTATGGGAAGGGTTTTGCATGTAATATCCTTTAAGGTAGGCGTACATACTTGCATGATTATGAGTTGTGCTCGAGAGTACTATGTACACTTGAGCTACATCTACAATCGCCATGCGATTGTTTTCAGACTAACGGCCAACACGAGTTTCTTTGTAATTTATGAATATTGTACATTTAACGTAAACATCTTACCTATGGGCCGATACATCGATGGCATAGACTTCGTTTGAAAAAAAGGAAATATCACGTTCTCCATTTTGTTCTGTTTTAATTCTGATTTGAACTGCTCTTTATTTCTATCTGTGAGGGTGGAACCTCGAATTGTATTACTAAAGCTACTAGCTACAGAATTAAAAACTTCAAAATGGACGGTATTGAGTATTAGACCACGATATTTATTACAGTTTTATGACAAACTAGTTTGTCCAAAATGTCCATAAATGAACCTATTAAAGTTCGTAAAGATTTAAAGAATTACTTTAAAATCCACGACTGGTTCCGGTAATAAATCCGAGGGTGATTTTGCTAATTCCAGTCGTCCAGCATTAATCTGTCTAGTTCGATATTTTAAGCCAGAATACTCTTCCAGAGGACGAGGAAGTCCACTCTGATCGAAAATCTTTTGGCTTTTCCTAACAGCATTGAAGTATTAATTGGACTTTTGTTTTTTCTTACTCGGACCTGCTTGTTGTTCGCTCATGCTGATTTACGTTTTGAGAATTTATTTGCGGATTTAAGACTTTTTTGTCGAATTACAGTTAGTACTATACTAATGTAGTTACTAGGCATTGGCATACCGATATAGCCTGACGATATTATCGTCCATATCGTACATTTTTCGAAACGATAATTGAACGATAATTCTCGTAAACTTTGAACGATATATCGGTCAGTTTCCATATCGTAATACGTGTTTCAATTCCCCAAATAATGATTCACCCTCAACATTTTAATGCATATTAACTAATTCAAAACACCATGTAAGTCAGCTCATTATAATACCATGTAAATTTCTGGTTTCCTCAAAACATACGTATATGTAAAAACATACGTCAAAACATAGGCGTAACTGGCTGGATTTGCTCATTGTTAGAACCAGTTTTTCTGTAATTAATACCAAGTTTGTTTCTGCTGGAACCAAAACATACCTGGTGGAACCTGCGGGATTCCTTATTGTTCTCACCAGTTTCAGAAAAATTAATACCAATTATGCTGTCAGTGGGGTTAGAATATACTTGGTTTGCCTTACGTATATCCTCATTGTCAGTACCAGTTATCATTCAATTAATACCAACTGTAGTCTTGGTGTTCCGAATGGGATCAGTAAAAAGAAAAGTTCTTTGACAATTTTCCGAACAATGAATTTTTGTGGCACTGTTTGTTATGAACAGTAGTAATAAGGTCAGTATTTAATTAATCATCAATACTTCGCCAGTGTTGGTCGATTATTTTTGCATTTTATATTATTAACCGATGCGTTTCAAATTGAAAAAAAATATCGCTATATCGTCCTTCGATATCGTTATCGTCATTTTTAGGATGAACGATAACGATATTAACGATATTTAAAAAATGACCGATATGCCAATGCCTAGTAGTTACTACCGAATAGCTTGGCATTCTCTCACATTGAATGTTTACCAAATTGTGAAATGTTTTTTATTTATATGACAAACGTTTTTGTCCCAGTAACTCAATCGGACACAGATGCATACTACAACGCAGTGCTGCGGACAAGTTCAAGTAATACTTGAGTTTTCAAGTCAAGTTCAAGTTTGGGTCAAGTTCAAGTAGGCCAATTATTTTACTTGAAACTTTCGGGTCAAGTTCAAGTACGTACTCGGCTTGACCATGACATTTTAAGACAAGTCAGGTTCAAGTACAAGTAAGGGAAATTTACTTGAACCTCAAGTCAAGTTCAGGGTCAAGTAATGGAAAGAAAAAACTTGACCATGAACTTGAGATTTCATGGTCAAGTTCAAGTAATTTTAGATTGCGCATGCCATAAAGGACGGAAGCAATTTCAAAATCACAATCCAATTTCATGTCGTGTTTAGGGTATTTTGTTTGTACATGTCATAAATCGAAGGACAAAATTCAAAATCAGAGTCCATTTTATTAAAGGTCTTGTTTACCAGACGTTGTTCATTGTTAGTTGTTGCAGCAGCCGCTCCACGAAATGAAAGAATTATCTTGATAATCATATTGTTGCTTAGAATTTATAGTTTCAGCTTGTGTAAATAAATTCCAATATAAAATGAGCTTGAATGGCCTTTACAAAGAGCGTTTAATAAATAAGTAATAGTTTATGAAATATTAAATTAAGAGTACTGGTAATACTCAAATAGGTATTAGGTATATGCAGGGTTGGCCAATTGAAAATGCCATGGCATTTTGGGCATTTTGCCTGCCGAAAATGCCCGGGCATTTTGGGCATTTTCAATTCATGGCATTTTCGGCATTTTTGGCATAATCCGCGTAGGACAGGCATTTTGGGCATTTTCGGCATTTTTGGCATAATCCGCGTAGGACAGGCATTTTGGGCATATTCAATCATTTCTTGGGATACTTCTGCCTGGACGCTATCTATTATTTTTTAGCAAGGTAAATTTCGATACGTTTTGTTTGAACCAATGCAAATATCTTTATAATTGCATACCTGAAACATTAATTATAGCATGTCTTGATTCACTATATTAAAATTTTTATTATCATTATTTTAAATCTCATTCCATTTTTTAATTTTAACTTGAGATTTAATCACGATACCTCAAATCAATGACAATATTTAGCTTCATTGGTCAGACATTGGTAAAAATAAAATGTCGTGTAATTACTTTCATAACAAGCGGTTGGATTGGCGTGCTCGCACGAAAGTTTAAAAGCCCCAGTGGAGGTAAAATGTCCCGGGAATTATCCAAATGTAGTACCAAAACGTGTATTGCTCTCGACAACGATGTGACCAAAGAAATCGCTTTAAGTTCACAAGAATCAGTGTTGGCCAAATCATTCTCAACAAAGCCAGAACCGAGTTCATCAAAACAAATTAGACATGATTATCATGTGTATAAAATATCACTACAATCCCCGAATTAGAAAAAAATATTTTAGATGTCGACGAAAGATATAGTTTTACTTTACTTTTCACGAGTTCGAAGGTGAGTTGATGTTGAGGATATTGTTGAATTAGATTAATAATACACAGGCGAAGAAACGATGTAGGAATACTAACAGTTTACAAATTGCTATGCTTTAGATTAATTCATTCTGTAAAATGTAGACTTTTAAATGAAATTTGACATTAAAAAAATCATTAAACAAGAGCGGTAAATAATGATTATTTACAAAATAATCGAAAATGCCCAAAATGCCTGCCGAAAATGCCCAAAATGCCGGGCATTTTAAAAGTTGGGCATTTTCGGCATTTTCAGGGCATTTTTGGCATTTTCAACCGGGCAGGCATAAAACCGAGGGCATTTTCATTTGGCCAACCCTGGGTATATGTAACTATATATGAACATTAAATAAAACTTGACACCATGTAAAACTCGTCTGATATACAGTGAAAGTCTGTTATAAGGGATCGGCTTATAAGGAATGTATATCGATATCAGGGATTCATTTGTGTGACCCCAAATTTCATTTACACAATACTTTAGACATTTTTTAAGGGTAATTTCTTTATAAATTGTATAGTCAATTATATCGGACTTTTACTGTATTCAGTATACACTCAAAGATGTCCTCCAATGGTTTTAAACAAAAAATAGTAGTAAAATTGTTTTCTGAATGCGTTTTGATTTTCAGTCTGAAGGAAATAATTTGCCGATGCAAGTTCGACAAGTTATTGTGGCCATGTTTTGTTTTTTGTGATACTTAACTTGAATTATCAAGTTCAAGTCGCGTTCAAGTCATGGTCAAGTCAAGTTCAAGTCAAGTTTGGAACTTTAACTACTTGATCAAGTTCGGGTCTTACAAAAGTTACTTGATTACTTGAAGTTTCGTGGTCAAGTCAAGTTCATGGTCAAGTTTTGAAATTACTTGACCCGATCGCAGCACTGCTACAACGTGTGCCTTGGAATTGGAATAGAATCCATCAACTGGTGAACTTCTGTGTACACGGAATGGCGATTGTTTGGATGTGTATTTGTAAGTAGGCAAGATAGGCTTATGATCGTCTAGGCAAAGGGATATAGGCTATAGGACGTTTGGCCGTTCCCTTATCCGTCTAGGCAGGCATTAGCTTGGATGTATAGGCTGGGGTGGATGTGGATTGCGAGAAGGCTGTTAGCTTCTCCAGCCACTTATAAGGCGGGAGTTGTAATTACAACGCTCTTACTCTAGGCAGATAGGTAGGGTCACATGATTAGCACTAGTATGGGCAGGATATAGGCTCGGGTTATTAAAAGGCCCACCTTTGGCGAGTACCAATTACCACAAAGTCTAACAGGCTTATTTTGTATATATGTATTTTTCATTGTCGAAGCCGATGGCTTTTTATGCTCGTATTTATATAATGGCCATATCTTTCTATGTAAAAGGCATTTCAGATTTCATCTTATTTTTGATCCTAGTGCGAGTTTTGTTTCGGATTTGTTCCTTATTCTTTTATTCACAACGGCCAGAAATCCTGAAGTAATGACCTATCAGAATGAGGTATCCAATGAGGTATGGTCGTTCCAGTAATTCCGAACTATGCTTAAGGGGCACAATCGAGCTAACTCACAGAAACTTATCACCTACTTCCAAGTTTTCGTTTAAAAAAAATAAAGCAATGGCCAGAAAAGTTGCTATCGAATAAGTACAGCAAATCACGTCAGGTAGTCCCGCATATACATGCAAGAAACATTTATTACATCCGAGTTTGTGCTGGATAACATAGCTTTAGATTGTTAATAGATCTGTAAAATACTTGCATGAAGTGCTGTTTGTAATATCGAAATAAGTATTAGAAGGATTTTTAAGATACTCTTTTACAGATGCATAGTAAACAGAAAAATAACACTACTTGATATATGAACCTCGATAGTAACTTTCAATACAGTACGCTCTTAACTTATCAATAATACGCTGTAAGCTACATGAATCTTATCATATATCATGATGTAATGAGTAAATATGGTGATCATTCACAGAGATAAATATAATTAATTTTACATAATCTGTTCTTATAATTAGTCGTACTAGCTAAAAAGAAAACGTCAGTACATTATTATTACAGTCAAATCTCGAGACAGTGTCTCTCTGAGGATTGCCTAATTTAATCCGCTATAAAAATTATCCGTGGTAAGCAATAATACAGTTCTTAAGCATAGTATATGTGTGCCTGCGGCAGACATGTCAGTCCCCTATAGGCAAATATCCATTATAGCGAGATTTGTCTGTAATACAGATTATTGCTAGGAGGTTTACAGATACCTCCGTAATTTGTTAATCTTTCTGATTCTGAGTAGTCAACTATATATAGTAAGAGTTTCAGGTGATCTAAATTAATTTGCCTTGATAGTTCATTGGACTGCAATTTAGGAAATTTCTAAAAACAACAGAAACATTATGCTCGGAGAGAGGGGAAGTTGAGTTTAATTTAGCTTTTTATCAATTTTCAATAAAAGTTTGTTAATCAAATCGTCAGATGAAGTAGTAGTAGGATTAGTAGGACTTCTTGGAGGACCTACAAACTGTGTTACATCTCGCACAGTTCGTCTCCAAACCTTATTTTCGTTGTCTTGCTCATCCACGGCTTCTGGACCGGTTAGTCAATCTTTATAGCCTTCAAAAGCCATACCGAGTTCATCCAAGAGAATGCCCATTGGAGTCACTTTCACTCCAGCTTTGTCCAACTGATTGGCAATTTTATTTTTCAGATTTCGTAATCGAAGAGAAGCGTGAATGAAGGTCACTGAAACACCATTAATGGAAGCAAATATCAGTATTGTCTCTACTTTAAGTCAGACGATAAATTATAAAGTATCTGAATAACAGGAAAATCAGAAAATACATATATACATAGGTTAAGGACGACTTTTTCACAATCAACAATGCATTCATAATCAAGGAACAAATCTAAATTACTAGTTATTTTTAGGTTTCAATAAAAATGAAAGTAATTGGTTAGTTCAGTTCGTAGATCACTAATCTAAAAACATTTTTGTGGGCGTACACTTTCGGAGATATGAGGGTCAGAGGTCACTTCTAATAAAGAAGTAAATAGCTTATATAATGTACATTGGAAACTTCATTCGCAATAAAATTAGTACACTTTGTGTCTGAGAAAATGACAAGCACTAGTAAATGAATGAAAAGATGAAAACGAACTACAATGACCCTTATGTGAAGGATTGATAGTTACAGCAGAAGTGATACTGGCTGACAATAAGTCAGTGAAAGTGCTCACGAAACCAACGAACATCGTCAGTGAAACTACTAATATGATAGTGATGTCCGAGACCTTTCACCACTCGTATCTCCGAAAGTATAGTTTCTCCACTAAAATTCTTCCAGATTTGAGATCTCCGCACCAAACTTACCCAGCATACTAATTCTCATTAAAATCCTAAGGTAGCTAGTAAACTAGATTCATTCCAAAATCAATTAAAAAGCATAAATACATGATTATTTACTAGAGTTAACCAACTACAAAATTATTTTTGGGAAAGTAAATGGATTACTTGAAATGGGGAGAAGAACACCGAAGATGAAAACGAGAACTGAACCGAGAAGATGTACGACAAGATAGCCCGCAAGAAAAACAGCAACAAGGCATACAATAGGGTGATTTTTCTTGAGGTCACTAACAACGCGTTGGTTTCTTGCCAAGTAATTGTACAATACTAGCAGACCCGACACAGAGCTTATTCCCAACAGCATCTGTCCAGGATGCATCAACCTGAAAGCAGAAAAGTATTTATTTTAACTACCTTCTTTAAAAATAACACGGCACCTTCCCTAAGTGACTTACAATGAAAATATGAGCTACATTCACCTCAGGAAATGGATTTTAAATCTACTATGTACTACGAAACCCTGACCCTGAGTGCTTTAAACTTGTCTATAAATTCTAAACATACGTTATTTACAACAAATATTTTAAACATATTCTAATACAGTAATAAATGATATTTAGATATTTCTATAATTTATTTTAAGACATTGTCCATCATTGAAAATCCCGGAATCCTTGGATATGACTGTAACTACATTAAATCAATTTGAAACATCTATCTCATTACACATATGTATATCTCAAAGTTTTTCAAGAGCTGACATTAACTCACCCAACGATCAAAAACATGAGGATAGCCAGTACGAAATAATTGCTCTGATAATAGATGAGATTCTCCTTAACCCGCTTTCCCCATCTTTCCAAGTCCGAATAATTTGGTGTCTGGAATCGCGCTGATTCCAGCAAAAAATCATCCAACGACCGCAACGGGGCAAATTCCACGTTATTCATCTGTGAATTGAACAGCACACTTTTAAATCATACAGGAGTAATTAATAGTTTCTATATATGTAATTAAGCACACTTCCTAACATCCCCGACGTGAAACAGAACAAATATTGACCTTCATGAGTCTGATGTGGGGATTGTAATTTGTAAGCACTGATTCGGAAAAATGAGAAGGAGCGGATCCAAAACCTTGCTGCTGATATTACACGCCAAGATATTCAGAGCACCTATCTTCAATAGTACACACTGCCACCAGTCTGTTTTATGACCATGAAATAGGTAAGTAAGTAAGTAACTGCAATAACTATCTTTCAGATAAAAGTAACAAGTCACAAAACATTATCAAGGGCTAAAATGTCTAAAAGCAGTTGTGACGTTCTCTTGTCGTCTCTCATGTGTACATCCCCACCATACAGATAAATACATACGGTACGAGTCAGCCACTTTTTCTACAGAGTTAACTTACATAACCCATGTCATCGCCTATAATATTATTGGTTCCACATCTTCAGCACACAGGGCACTATGCAAGGTCTACCTCAGAAGAACACAACAGAACAGATGATTCATAACATAATAGTAAACATAATGCAAATACAACGATAAAGGGGATCAAAAGAGAGTGGAGTGGATGGATGCAGAGTTAGTGAGCAGAGAGAAGCACTGGCTTTCGTCATCACGTATCACGGCTGTCTGTCATCCTACCTTCAACTTCACAGATCCTCTAATGTTGTCACAGTTGTGCACATCAACTTTCCTCAATAGCAAAACTCCAAAACTCACTATGCAGAATTATTGCAGACAGTATATGAGTTTAACAATTCATTATTGTGCATTACAAGAATAATTTACTAGCAACGCTAACTATAGTTACAACTACAACGCAACAAGCACAAGATTACACCCCGTAACAATTGATTGACTGTGAGTAATCGATCTCAGGAATTAATTCAAAACAACCAACAATATTATCATTTACAAACTTAACTGCATGTACGTCAATACATAATGTATGTACTGTTTGTACACGGAGCAACACAGTACTTTACAATCATACAATAATTATTGCAGTTCACAGAGAGGTACTATTTTAACAATAACCTAATTACCTAATCCTTTAAAAAATAATTTCCAAATTCTAGCTTATTAACATTAAATTGTGCAGGAGGAACTGTAATCAATAGAAGAGCCAAGAATAATTTGTTCATTCTCATGAAGTACACTACAGAACGGTTCCCGTATTCCGTAAAAGTATATATTTTTTTTGAAAGCATGCATTCTCAATAAGTAAGGTAATAATTTGAAATTAACCCAAGCCGGAACAAGACCACAAAAATCCTATTAGCTTACAGCAGGAGCGTGACTTTACTGTTTAATTTACTGATCAGTGTAGTAACACATGTTGTCATTGTATTGCATTTAAATATTTGGATTGTACACGTATTTTGTTTACTCAGTATGTTGTAATCACGGCTCTAGGGGAAACAGTGTACTAACCCTGTGGGTCACTGGTGGGGGGAAATGGGTCAGTAAAATAAAACCTTCTATACCTTCAACATGGGGAAATAAAACATGACTTACAGGGGGGTAGGGGTATCAAATTGTAAAAACGCATGATGTCATTGAAATTGTTCCCATTTAATGTAGGGGTACTTTTAGCAATAAACCATAATAAATGGCGAAATCTTATTCAGCACAATGTTTATTTTGCCAAGGATTCCTATTAACAACACGACAATTTTAGATGTGATACAAGAAGAAGAAAAGGTTACTTAAAATATCTTTTATTTTGCAATGATGAAGTTAACTTATGAGTCTTGATATATAATTACATACTTTGGCAAAATTAAATTTGAATAACGAATTGTAAACTTTCAAAATTTCTTATTTGGTAAGAACAAATCCTGGCTTTGCTCCACTTCCTTGCTCGCAGAAATTTCGGTCTAACGGAATAAAATAAATGGGGAAAAATCTGCAAACTTGACTTGCCGAAACAAGGATAATATTTTTTACCATCCATCCTTATATGGGTCTGAACAATTTTGTGGTATTAGTAGATATATGAATATAACAAGGTAAGAATACAGATTAGACACACGAGACAAAATTGGGAAGGTGATAAATCCTTCCAGAAATTTACAACTTAGAGGACAAAACACAGTATCTGATTTAGCAATAAAATCTCGGATTTAATGTCTTCGATGGGGAAAAAACTAGATCTGTGTTATTATTTCAAAGGACAAAATACGAGAGAAAAACTCCTCTGGACACTCTGAAAGGGCCAGTCCGAATTCCTATAAATCCCTAATTCCTCTGCACAACAGTAATATATTTGGGATGAAATTTCGTAAGTAAGTTCCGGAACATGACAAGACACTAATCACAATAATTGACCTAATCCGAAAAATTAGGAGGAATAAGACAAAGATCTACTCAATATGTTTTGAATGTGGCAGAAGAAATGCTTGGCCCTCGTAAAAAGATATTTGTGGGATGTACATACTTACTTAAATACGGAACGGGAGTAGGAGTGTTCTATTTTTAATAAATGGTTAAAAGTATAAGTTAGGTAATAAAACCCGGAAAAATTACCTTGTTAAATGTATGGTCCTTTGTACACTGACTGTGTGAAAGAAGTAACTACAGTGATTCCTGACAGAGTTGTTGTGGTGAGTTATTTGAAAAAGGTACAAGGTCGGATGTGGGATGGATAGAATTGGAGAAGGTAAGTATGTCAGTGTAATGACAGGGAGTATTGTTGTGTTGAGGGATTACAATTGACCCATGGTGTTAGGCTCTTAGGGACGTCCACATTTAAGCAGCAAGTATGTAAAAGTGTGTAAGCTCACAACCAGGACTGACACTCACACCAAAAATACTTTCACATAATAGGAGCTTGAAAACATTGAGATAGTGAGGGAATTCTTGATCAGTTACGCCTATAGTAATAAATAGATTCGGACTTGGGATGGTCGTGACTGCAGTAATAGTTCGGGATTCGGGATAGGGCGGTGGGTTTACGGGGCCGTTTACTGAAGTACTTTTCCTTGTGATGCAGATGCACAGCAGAGTCACCAGACTTACTACCACCGCATCACTCGCATAAGAATAGACACCCGCCTTTCCCGTACAAAATCACATACATAAAATACAAGTAACAGGAAACAAAACCCTCTGTGAACATTTTACCCGTCCAAATAATACGGCCAGTGTGAGGCCGTCTACATTTTCATAGGTCGGGCATTTTCCCATCCATTCCTGTCTATCCTTTACTTGAGGAACATCAATTAATGGGGAATTATGTAATAATAATAATTATTAAAGTTGGCAGCTGGCTGTTAAAAGTTGAAAAATCATTTTTGATCATTAAAATATAGTATTGTTAAATTGTAAACAACACCAGCCACTCACGTATATGTCAGGTTTATTTACACATAAATTTAACGTTTACAAATTCCGGTTAGTAATAATCTGACGAAGTAATATTTTCAACCATTTCAGTTATGGACTGTAACAATGTCGACAAAATTCTCACAGGGGAAAGTCAGTCTTTTTTACATTGGATTTGGAGATGTATCAATTAAGAATTTACTATTATCTCATTTACAGTAATTTCGGGAACAGGATAAACTAATTGATAATGTAAGGAGTACTTAAATCTGCCTTCCGTGGAGAAGCAGTCTTATTAAAGTCTTCCTCTCTAAGGAAAGGCTTATAAAATGAGAAATTATAATGGAGATGCTGAAGTCAACTAAACCCTTATGCAAAACTCTGCATACTCTTGCTGGCTGCCAAGGAACAAAGTATACCACCCCCCCCCCCCCCGCCCCACCGGAAATTACACGAAAGATTTATACCGTTGGTTAAATGGCATGTAGCACATGAATTCACAAACTAAATACCATAAGAAACATTTTCCATTGTCAGGTAAACAAGGCAATTGTGAATGTAATACTGGTTGACAGCATGTCTCTTAGTAAATCCTGTTTTAAATTTGAATTGTGCCAAATTCGAATTACTATTCAAATGGTTGAGTTTCCACTTTAGCGAATATTTAGAGCTTGTAACTGGTGAGGTTTCCAGAGCAAATCAATGCGAAACCGCACAAACGTTTGGCTCCTGTTAACCACCATAACACATATACAATCTCGAAGTACCAGTGAAATTTGTTCTTTAATTTTTATTTTGACCGTCCTAAATGCCATTAAATGAAAAACGTGCTCATATTGTGCACCGTATTTTGCCTACAAGCCTCTTCAAAAAGATTCCTTGTACCCTACGAATAGCGTACAAATAGGCCTACATGTTGGATAGGCGGAAACCTTTGGTGAAAGGTATTAAAAAGTCAAAAATGTGACAGAGAGACAAGATTGAATTTAAGCCAAAACTATTTTTTCTTACGTCAACACTTTAAAACAATAATAATTCATAAGCCCTGCCCCAGTCTTTTCCCTGAGACCGCAATTTTTAACTTGGGAAGATAATATCAGAATGAAATGAATCCCCAAGCGTTATAATCACGTCTTTCTTCAATATTTTCATGAATGCCAGACCGAACAAGAAATAATGGAGACATCGGAAATTTATTCTTCTTAATATTTCCCGCTTTCTTTCTTCTGGAAGCTCTTCTGGAAGCTTATCTTCCCCCAGCTTGCTCAGTATTGCATAACCACAATTTTCAAACTGATGTTTTGAGAAACAAGCTTTTCCAGAAAAATCATCTGTCAAGTAGACTCCTCCTACTTGACCGCTTCAATTGAAAGTTTTCAGTTGGCGAATTGGAACAGATTTTGAAAACTCTGCAAAATATTTGTTAAAACATGCCTTCGTGACATCCTATATATACATTTTTACAAATGAAACACCTAATTGCATTGCTTTGGGCCTTATCACCAAAGATTCCGTAACGTCGAAAATTTATCGCAGACCTAGCTTTCTAATATTCTGGTCCGCCTTTTCGGTTCACTTGAATCTTAGTAAGTACGTACGAAATAATAAATATTTACTAGCTGGTGACATCCGATCGTCAGTCACACTGCACTTGTTCGGTAATTAATTTTTGTGTTCAGTAAATTTGAAGAATTGTCCTGTTTCAGAGAAGAACCACAAAATATTTTTCCAAGTTAATTTTATGTTAGTTTTAATAATAATAACACAAGAATATGGGGGTTTATAATTAGGTTAACCTATATCTGTACGGTCTAATAGTCTCGCTCCTTTATTACATTCCAAAACATATACATGCTGAGAAGCTTATACTGGCCCTCGTCAGTTTCAGTGAGTGGTAATTGGTATCACTTATATACTGGACATTGCCTCCGGTACACACACACGTTAGCATAGAGACCCGCATCGAGACCGACTCCTTCATCAAGCCACAGTTAACGGAAGACCTGACTACTCAGATGACACTGCTCGGCGACGTAGATGTAGTATACAATGACTATTTCACGATTCGAACATACGAGAATTCGTTTCTCTGCTTTCTATTGGCTTCTACCCTAACAAGGAGTGAAAAGGTTTTCCAGTGATGTTGAAATATAGTAATTCCTGAGGTACGATTATAAAAAACACTGAACTAGTTTTTTAATACACGCAGGGTAAAACTTAAACATCAGTGTGGCATTAAAAGGAACCAACAAAAGAGGTGATACCTCTTTTACAGTTTACAGCGTGATTAACTTCTCGAAAAATCACATTTAGTAAACATAAACATTCGGAAAATGCAATTCGCCACCATGTATGGCGTAATATTCTTTTTTACAATGATTGCGAGAATACTACATTTACTCGCACAAATAATAGTAAGTTACAACGAGCTAGGAATAGGCAAATAAAAAACGTCAGTTTACTGTTTGGCCAAACAGAATTCCTACATTTATTGTTGGAAAGTGATTGTGAGCTGCGACCCCGTAGGAATACTGTTCCTCCAGTCTGTCTGATTTCTCCGTACTACCGTTTTCTATATAAACACACATTCCTATTCTTTTAATCCAATCAAAAATTGTAAGTTAATAATAACTGTAATACTGTAATACTGTAATAATAACTCCACACTGCACTTCTGAAGCACATTTGCCGCTGAAGTAAATAACAGTACGCAGTGTAACGTAAACCTTAGCATAAGCAAGGATTTTTTGAATGACTATATTACCTACATTTTATTTTTCCGACTTAAAAAACCTCTTTTCTGAATCCGAGTATGTTCTCGTCTGTTTCGTTTACTGGTCGAATTAGGTCTGCGAACAGGCGAAGAGGATTGCACTTCCGATGAAGTTGTGAAGCTTCGGCGAGTGGAAGGCAACGGTGTCAAAGTGACGCTACCCTTCGGCGTCGGAGTCGAGATTCGTTGGACCCAATTAATGACGCCTAAGCACAGCAAAATTGTTGTATAAGCATTGCACAATTAACTATTGTTCTGATTTGTAATAATTATGGTATATCTAACAATAAGTAGATTGGGAAAGATTAGTTTGTAATTACGATTTATCGATCCGGTGCAAAATAGTGCTTTGCTACGGGGCATTTTGGGAGTGATCATTTTTATTTGTTCGGCAGAGCTGGCCTCATTCAAATACCTTTGAAGTCCCCGAGGAATCCATCCCGCGAAATCACCATATTCGATCAGCATCTATATCCAAATTAGTCTATTACTAAAAACTTTAAATTAGCATTTATATGGAAATACTTCGTAACTTCTATGCTCAATAATTTATTTGTATATCAAAGTTAAGATACAGAAAGTAACATTAGTAACGAAGCCTTATAATTTGTTTTACAACCTCTACTGCTATTCTGTACGGTTCCATGTTTTCTGCGTTCTTTTTACAAGCATTCCTTGTCTTCTTTATGCCATACAGGTTCTTGCTCTCAACCCAAGGGCCATGCATGAAATTCGGAGTGAAAATCAGCGCCAAATTTTTCACATCCATTTTATTCCAAGAACTTTGTTCCGCTACTTTGTGCAAAAACTAAATAACAAGAAATGTTCCCAAAGTTGATTAAATCGTCTATCCACTAACAATTTACAAACATAAAAAAGATGAAACTGATATCTTCAATCCCATAAAATGCTGAATCTTCTGAAGTTGTTTACTGCTATCAACACGTAAATTAAAGTGTCAGATATACTAAGTTTCATGCAATGTAATTCAATAACTTACCGAGAGCAGATAAATAAGAAGCTGTGCGTTAGATCTTGGAAGAAGAAATATAACTAACAAAAGTGACTCCACAGCCTTTTTATAATCTGGGTTTTGAATACACCTAGGTTTGGAAGACAAAAATATTAATTCTGCAAGACATTAATAATAATCATTCTTTTTATATATTACTACTTTCTTATAATGATGATTAGTTATTTATAGATACATTACCGAAACATATAAACTTACTTAGTCAATAAACTTTGAACAGCAAATGGTATTACTGGCGTTTTTAGTTCCCGTAGGTAAAGCTTTAGTAAGGAGCACGCGTCAAACACAGAATCATTTTGACTAAAAGTACCCGTTTCACTTTCAATACGCCTCTGTCGAAATAACAAAGCATGCCATTACCCAATAATTAAATGAAAATAACGTTTAAACCGTTGTTTATTCCGTCACTGGTGTCACAGATTTTTACTACCTAAATTAAATAACTAAAAATCAAGAAGCATGATTTATTTTTGTTAGAACTCTATTGTTAGCCAAATACAGCGACATAAACTCTTAAAAGCATGCAATTTATTAATATTGCTTTTAACATAACTCAATACATACATAAAAATTGCACACACCTTCAGGGTTCTAATTCTAGACACAGCTCCTGATTTTCGGAAAATTCCTTCAGTTTTTATGTGGAGAGAAATAAATTCACAAGTATTTTTGACCACCTTTGGGACCATTAAGCTTGAGGGTGTGTGATCAATGATTAGTTCCACTGACTCCTTAAAATGAATGTTGGAATTTTCTTATTAAAACTTTTGATTTTTAGTATAAAATCGTAATAACGAATTTTTCCTCACCATTATTTCTTCTGGTGGTACAACAATATCAATGTATGCATTTAGGTCTTCACCCACCCACGAACTTTCAACCGTTTTTAAATGCCTAAGATACGTCAATACGAGTCTGTGCAACTCTTTCTCCTCGAGTTCCAACGGCTCAGCTGCTGCATTTTCATGGTTGAATAGATCCAAAATATCAACGTGTGGCATTGTGGACTCGGTTTTATCTGACAATGTAACTGCGGAATCCATTTCTCATACAGTGGGCTCTTATTGTTTGTATTAGCAATTATGTAAGGGATGAAACTATTGAAACTCCAGAACGGCTTAACAACATTTATCGACCTGTCACATAATTAATAATTAGTTTTCATTACACACGGATAATAAATCAATGTGATTTGAAAGTTGAAGACTCGTTTCTAGTCTATAAACATACACATACTGATAAACCTTAGAGTTGCACTCACATAAAAGTATTTCCATGTCATATATGTACATATATGTCATTTGTTTCATGTAAAACAATGAAGTTTGCAAAAACAAATTTAAAAAATGAGCAAATCTGAATGGTATTAGAACTTGTGTGTGAATATATTCAGCTTCCATTTAGTACACATATTGGGATACTGTAAACTCGAGAAGTACACATTCATTTGTCAAAGATCCCTCCACACAGATCTTGAACTGGAATTATACTTAAGTGTCGCAAGTTACCACGTGCACGTGCAGGTAAACAAATGTCTAAAGGTAAACCTATTTTTTAATTCTTTATGAAAAGGTATTGCAGTGTCCCTGCGTTGGAGTTGTCAACAGCACGTGGTTAGGGGGCAGATTGTGCTACTTTCACTTGTATATATTTTAACGTATAATTTGTACGTTAGGATGGATATTATATACCCAAGGATCTTGAAATGTGATTTCGGTTTAAAGTTTCTTATGGAATTTATTATTAGATATTTCAACGGAGACACATATTTTTCTTTAAAAACCACAGTGAAAACTTGGCCTCTGGACAACATAGATGTTGGCACTTATAACCCGATGAAACTAGAATACCTTATCGTATAGAATTAAAAAATAGGTTTACCTTTCGACATTTTCGGCTTACCAGCATGACACTTTCAAGTCTTAGTACCACTACCTATGGATTTACTCAAATAAATCAATTATTTTCGAAGAAAATCTTACCAAAAGTACATCCAGAATCCAGATCCTGAAACTAATTTGAAAACAATCGTTAATAATTTAATCCTGAACTGTAATAATAGACTCAACTGTCAGAAAATGTCACACTTACAAGATATTGACTTCAGTTCGTGATCCAGCCAATGCCAAAATGGTTCAACAGTTAGGCATAATTTCAAATGCACAATTATTGGTGAACAGCAAGTCTCATCTCACAGTCAGTATAAAGTCATTCTGAGGGTAATGTCCAACATCCTAACATCAATTAAAGCGAACCGTCATCCTGTCCAAAATAAGAAAGAGAATAAAATTAAGTATTTGTAATTATTTCCGTTATTCTGTCAACGACCAATATGCTCATTGTATTTGTGAGTGTTCGAAAACTAAATTAAATAAATTAGCAAATAATTTCTGTTCTCATCTCGCTTTAAGCAACCGGTTCCATACACTCGCCAGTTTCAAAGACAAACCCCTTTTTACATATACATAAGTACATACTAAGGTAGTAACATCACAGTGTGGTAATAATGGAATAATTTATTTATATACCTATCTACCATTTAGTATTAACTAGCTACTAGCTACAGTTACAGTAATTATTACTTAACACAAACATTATATATAATTATATATATTAGTATAACCAAGAAATTGTAACAATTTCGATGAGTAAACCAGTGAGCATGGAGTGGAGTCAACATCCAGAATATTATGGGGCAAGCTTATAAACTTTAAATTGTACTTAAGTCAGTCTGAAACTGAACTCTGATGCACTGAGTTCAACTGCTGATTGTGAGTTATTAGTATATTAGTGCTCATGCTGACATTTAAGTATAACTACATAAACTTCTGACATCTGACAGCGATTGGTAATAGAAGCACGTGTGACGTTACTTACTTGTTACTTTATAAGTATCTATACATTTACACTTTGTATGTAAAATGGTCTTTAGTAGCGAGGTATTATTAAGGCAGATATTATTGACAGTGAGTAAAGCGGTAAACGGAATCCCGCCTGTTCTACAGTTATTTGGCGCCTTGAAACATGCACTCCTTTGGATTGGTTGAAAATATTGAGAAGTTTGGAACTGGGAGTTGGGTTCACTCACAAATCAAAGCGGGGGGCTACCGCATTTCTAAACACATTCAGAGCCAAGCACGTCTCCACCCCCTAGCCCATATAAGGAAATATGGTAAACAAAAATTTCGAGTCCCCTTCATTTAGAAAATTATTTTACAGATTTTTCTAAATTTGTTGCATCCCGGTAGCTCATTAACTCTCGATACGGCGAATCAAAAAAGGGAGCAAAGTCAGGAGTTTTTTTGGAAAAGGTCACTTGAAATTAAATTGTTTACTGTTACATTTCAAAGCATATTTCCAAATTCATATAATGTTTTGACACTCGGTTATTGGAGTATTGGCTCTTTATCAATCAGGTCTCTAGTCTCTACGTTGAGAATTACAGGAGTGCAGTTGCGCAGTGACCCTTACAAACAGAACTCAAGGTTCGGGAAATTCCACTTCATGAGCCAAAGTGAGACAGATACGGATAAAGGAGGAATGTCTAGGCTTGTCATTTCTTCATGACATGACGTTGATAAAATTGTGTCGGAATGTTTTGTTTACAGAAAATTCTATGAGCGTTCAATTGAGTCTAATAAATTAAAAGTAAAAATTGCGGTCTCAGGCCGTAAACACGTGGCCCAAGGGCCAAGTTTGAAGGAATTAAAAAATTATTATTTTGATTTTTGATACACTATAATTTAAAAATTAATTACCTTTATAATTATTAATAACACCTATAATTCATAGATTGTGCCTGAAAATAGTGCTTAATAGAAACTCTGACTTTGTTGCACTTCAAGGTGTATCGTGAGCTTTTAGGGCCAGTGGATTGGAAGAAATTTTGAAAAATCTGGGGAAAAATTGCTAAAACATGAGACAATTAAATATATTTGATCATATCCCCGTATATGTGCTTGGGGGCGTAGGGTATCTCGTGACATCCTACAGATAAATTGAACTTCTTCACTTGTTTCGCGACGCCCCTAAAAATCTAATATGCAACGTTAATTTAAATCATAGACATTGGTGGTCCTGGTCCTGGTGTTTGTATACGGACGAAGAAACTTAAATAAACATGCTTACACTAAAAGTCGGGTATAACGTATCTCCATGGGACCTGCTTATTTCGTCCCTTAAAAACATTAATCCCGATATGACCACACCGTACATTTCGTACAAGAAGCTTCTCCCAGGTTGTAACGTTGTGAGGGCTAGGGCCTAATCCACCAATAAATTACATTTTAGTACCTATTTATGTATCTTCAAGGAGCTTCTGGTGGGACCAGTGCATGGTGCAACTCCCCAAATCCATGTAATTCCATGTCCTTCTATGAAGCTCCGCTTCGCCCCTAAAACGGACAAACACTTGTTTACATTACATTATGTACTATACTATTATAGTGATATGAAAGCATATATATGGGGAGTAATAAATTGTAATAGGAGAGTTTGCTCTATCCCTCTCATTCTGGTATAGTGAGTGAGTTATTTTTGAAGAGGGATAAGTGCCATCTGTGGGGATGGAGATATATGATGGAGAGAAAATGCGTCAGGACTTGGAAGGGTGCGAGGAGAGATGGAGGTGCTGTGTACTTGCGCTGGTGATTGTTTAGGTTCTGGGATCTGACTGGAGGGCCAGAGGAAAGAGGAACGGCAGGAAGGACCTCTCCAATGCGGCTTTCCTCACTGGTGCTATATAGAAAGAGCTGAGACATAAGTGTTAAAGTATACATAGGCAATTACATACTTGGTCCATGGTTCCGCACAATCCGCACTCATCGTCAATGTCCATGTCGTGTCGGTGTGTGCACTTGGTTTAGTGGTTGTGTGTCTTGAGTCGAGTCCTCTCTCCCTCACTGGAGTATTGGGCATTCAGCGCTTAAGTTTTAGCTCGAGCTCAAATACAATTCTCATATAACCGCAAAAATAGTTGGAACTTGCTCGTGTGTAGTAAAGTGGAACCCAAATACAACATAAAACTAATTCCAAGTCTAATTTTGACCTGAGACTCTCCGTTTCCCATTTTCATTCTGGACCGCTCTGTTGTCTCAGTCAACGCCGCTATTTCCATTTTCTTCGAGAAGTCAGTCGGGTGGATTTGGCTTGGGTTGTGTGATACAAGTTTGTTTTCAGGAAAAATTGTCACATCCTCAGTGCATAGCGGACATGAAGGATTTTCTTAGATGCACAACCGAATCCCACGGATTTTCACGAATAGTGACATGATTGTGAGGGAAATTAAATGCAGAGAGTAATGAAATCAATTTGATTGTTTGTGCGGTGTACTTACACGTAACTATATCGTAGACTACTTCTCATCCTATTTTCTCTCATGTCCCTTCCAAAGTATACTGTCTGTCTATCGAGGAACTGAAGCAAAATCAATCAATATCCCGGGTTTTGGTAGTTTCAACCCTTAAATTAAGCTAATGAAATCAGGAGTAATTCAAGTGACACAGCTCATCCTGGTGACTTTTATATTCGTCGTTTGAATTCCGATCCGACTTTCTCACTTAACTCTCAATAAAAAGCTCATTAGACTCTCAAGCTCTTTACTACAACTGTTATCTCTTGTAATTCTATATAAGTACTTATAGCTATTTCAAATCATTCACAACAAACTTATTATAGTTATCAGTAGTAGTGTTAGCTCAAGTTGTTAGTCCTAGTTACTCCCTTATGTAATTACATAATTATTACCAGTGACTTTTATTAACATAATTCTCCGTGACAAGGAGCCCTTGTTGAGGTTTCCAAATAGTTGGGTGGAATGACTTTACGGAGTGGTGAGGCAGACAGAGCAAGTAATTAAAGGACCGAATTATTGACACTCAAAATTGTAGACGAATTGAACCTGTCATCTCTTCCGATGAACGCTGGGTTTCCGGGATTTTAATTCACATCCCAGAAGTCACCCCCCCTCCCCACCACCACTAGCAACCCTACTTACATACTAAGGCAATTATTTAGTGAAGATTAATTTTAATGAGCTCAGAAGACAATATGGCTGAGAGTGGTTCTGACGGAGGGTATGACAGAGATGGGGATTACTTTCCTCATGACAACTATGATTATAACGAAGACTCGGGCGGGGGAATGCAGAATAACCCTCCGTTCCGGGGAAGAGGTGTTTGGCGGTAAGTCTCCTGTGTAATTGATATTGTAATGTTTCTAATTATTCCTTGGAGTACGATCTATTATTTTTAATTGAATTCTTAGCTCCCCCGCAGAAGAAGCTTTTACTAGCCATTTGGATTTCCAAAAGATAAATTAACAGTAGCGATTTGGAGCTTGCAGTAATTGAATGTTGAAGTAGGTCAGAATGTCCTGCCATTAACTTCTAAGTTTCAGTGTATTTATTGTTATTTGCTGGTAGTGTTAAATGCAAACTTCTTAGTATTCTATTCATTACTTGAGTAATAATTAGTCATGAAAACAGTACATATACTTGGAAATTAGCACTATCTGCATGCGGGGTTTTCAAAGCTGAGAATAGATACATGAATTTTTAATTAGTTATGTTCATGTTAAAGTTGGATCCTTTTCAATTATTTTTGTAATCCGTTTAAAAATTATTATTTTTGTAATCCGTTTAAAAAAATATTATTTTTGTAGGTGACTTGTAGGATTTAATAATATAGCTTATTGTTCTGTACGAACGGTTGTGATATGTGAATTTTATTTTGTGTTTATGCAGGGGCCCGGGGGGCAACAGGGGTGGACGAGGGCACTTTGATGGGAATTTTGGCAATCGTGGACCTGGTGGTGGTGGAATGTCTTCGAGATTTCGCGGTGGCCGAGGTTTTATGGGACCGAGAGGTGGTCTTGGTGGTCCAAGAGGAGGACCTGGCCCTGGTTTCATGAATAGAGGTCGATTTCGAGGTCCTGGACCAGGCCATCATGACATGGGAGGCCCTTGGAACAACGGTCCACCTCAGGGAGGAATGGTAAGATCTTGAATAATCGTTTCCAGTGGGTTTTAAATTAACGCACCGCAGGTTATAGATTTGAAATGAAAACATTATAGTATATCGAGTAATACGGGCATGTATATGTAACTGTAACAGTTTTCTGACAAGGGCATATTTGTACTGTTCGAAAATCCGAATTGTCACAAGTTTGCATTATTTGTTAATTTAGACACTTTTACGCGAGTGCTAATAAAATACGCTTATTTTTACCAGAAGTTCATGCATTGGCAGTATGTTTGCCTTCCGAAGTCCAATTTTTTAAAGTAATTAATCAGAAAGCCTTTTTTAGTTTGAGAATATGTATTGTATTTTTGATTTTTTGTCCTTCCTATTTTATGGTAAGGAAGTAAAAACTATCATCGACAAGGAAAATTATTTAGGCAGAAATTTTTAAGGGTTAAACAAGTAAATCATTTAACATTGATAAACAGAAACTACATAAAGACAAATGATCCATTACACTCGTTATCTTAAATTTGGTTACTAAAATGCTGCATTGATTTTTAAGGGGGGACCTGGAGGCCCGAATAACAACTGTGATGAGAAGCTGTGGGCAGAAGCTAGAAGTCCTGATGGCAAAGTATATTATTACCACACACAAACCCGTGAAACTACATGGGATCGGCCGGAAGGTCCTGGCGTCCGTATTGTCAGACATGAAGAGGTATTTTCAACAATTTGTTATGGTTTACGTTGTAATTGAGTAGTGTTTTCAATGTTTTAGTATTTATGTCAAAGCAAGTTGTAACTAAAAGATAACAGTAATTATACTTTGATTATTCTATGTGGCTGCAGTGGTCTACAAATATGTCCATGAATAAGCCTCCCAATTCTGACAGCCCGGGAGGATTCCCAGGAATGAAAGGTAGTGACCAACCCCCTCATCATGGTTTGCCCCCTCCAGGAAATTTTTCCAACCAGGGTCCAATGATGGGAGGGCCTCCCAAGGGACCACCTTTTAACATGCAACTCCCACCTCCAGGACATACTCAAGGACCACCTCCAAATAATTTTCCTCCACCTAATCAAGGTATGCATGTATGTAGTTAACTGCAATTCCCCAATAGCTTTAACTTTTAGGGCTTAATTTTAATAAGATTTCATAGTTTCAAGTGCTTCAGAACTACTATGTACCGTTTCCTTCTGGTCGAGAATAGAGATTATTATTGAGCTCATCAGAACAGATTTCAGCGGAAACAAAAAACGAAAGTGTCTTTGGTCTTAATTAAAAATAGCAGGTCTAAAAATAAATTTATTCTTGGGCAGTAACTAGAGCACTAGGGTACGGGCTGTGTTCACACATGTACTGTT
This sequence comes from Allacma fusca, assembly GCA_947179485.1. Taxonomy (NCBI): domain Eukaryota; kingdom Metazoa; phylum Arthropoda; class Collembola; order Symphypleona; family Sminthuridae; genus Allacma; species Allacma fusca. The sequence goes on along the minus strand of OX359249.1, from coordinate 976,838 downwards.
ACGCATCAGTTTTTATAACCATACTTAATGTTAATACTGTAATTACTAACTCCAATTTCCGTAACGTTGCATTTTGCAGTATTAGTCAGTCTGTACTGGTTTTTTTGCATAATTGTGGCAATTTCAAAATTTACTAAATAATTTACCATTTAAATGGAACGTTAGGAATTTCACCGGGACCGGGTATCTCTCCGATGCAAGGACCCCCGCCTGGCCAGTCTCCTAATCAGTCAAACCAAGGATCGCCAGGTAGAACAATTTGACTTATGCCTTATACCTACTTTAAAGCTTCAGTCTGGTTTCATGATGACATTTGGTAATCCATAATAGCACGTCAAATGATAAATCCTGGTGGAGTTGGCCCAGACTCGAAACCTATGTTTCCAGGATCGAATCCACCGTTCCGCCCTGGAGGGCCTCCTAGATTCCCAGGGATGTCTGCAGATTCCGATTCTCAAGCACCCCCCGGTGACGAGGCCCCTAAAGGGGTAGATGTGTCGATTTCAGTAAATTCAGTGCAAGGTGGCCCCCCTAGTCTAGGACCTTCTCCCGGAATGCCTCCTCCTGGAGGAGGCGGAGGTCCGTTTGGACCCTTTGGGGCTGGACCGATTGGACCGCCGCCTTTTGGGATGCCACCTCCAGCATTTCCTCCTCAACCTTTCGCTATGGTTCCTCCTCCATGGGGTATTCCCCCAGGTGTTCCTCCTCCAACTGGAGTTCCTCCTCCTGTTATGCAATTAGAGCAATTAGCAGTGTCTCAGATTGATCCAAAAATTCTGGGAAAAGCTTTAGAATGGACTGAACACACTTCGCCGGATGGCAAAACGTACTTTTTCAATTCCAAAAGTCAAACTTCGGTTTGGGAGAAACCAGCTGCCCTTGTCGATTTTGAAGGTGTTACTGTTATTATATACTTATTAATACTTTAACATTCTTCAGAACATTCATTAAGAGCAGTTGAATTTGTTGTGGTAATTGGGTTTTCTTAAAATATTTGGAAACCGCCTTCAGGATTAATATTAATTTGTTTTTTTTTTCATTCCTAGCGGCCAAACTTGTAGCACAGCAGAGGCTTACAGGGCCAGTTGCATTAGCAGTTAAAGAAAAACCGTCAGAAAAAAGTGAATTATCATCTGACCAAGGAAAGGTCAAAGATGTAAAAAAGGTATATTGTGCCTTGCGAATCCTCTCATCAGTTTGTTATTATAATGAAGCATTTTATTTACTATGTATTTGTGGTTTTCAGGAGAAGAAATCCGGTGCTGGCGAGAAATGTAGACCTATTTCTTCAACTCCAGTTCCAGGAACACCCTGGTGTGTCGTTTGGACGGGTGACAAGCGAGTGTTTTTCTACAATCCATCGAATAAAACATCTGTGTGGGAGAAACCACAAGAACTGATTGGGCGTTATGATGTTGAAGAAATGATCAAAAGTTGCCCTGATGTTTCCAAAAATCCTGCTAAAGTAAAGAAGGTTGAGGCAACTAGTACTACAAGTCCTTTGTCAGACGCTGACAAGCAAGCAAAAGATGCTACTGGATCAGTACCAGCTGTGGCTACCGTCATCCCGCTTAAAACGGAACATACGAAAGAGCGGTCACTGTCTATAAGCTCACCATCTGATGACAGGTATTTGTAATTTGATTTACATACGTTGACTTTCTGGTTGTTTTTATGGACTGAGTAGCAGTTGAAGAGTTGATTTTGAAGTTCTTGAAGTTTCCATGTTTTATATTGAGGCAGGCTTCAATTCAATTCAGTTCAATTTATTCAGGATTCTCTTCGGGCGGCGCCCATATCACCCGTACAATGAACGCGTTGTAAAAGTTCAAAGTACATAGTAATTTAGTTTTTTGATAAAGTAAAGTAATCTAATAGAACCTTGGAAAGCAGTACATTTTAATGGAGAGGTAAAAATTTTATAGACAGATAAGAAAATTATTTCTAGTAGAGCAGTTGTGGATAAATGTAAAGATATTGCAGATAAAGTTTAAACTTGGGTCTTTAAAAAGGGCGTGACATTTAATTAGTGTAGTAATTCAGTGATTTCCTAAGAGATTTTGTCTAGCATGAGAGTACATGGTCAAGATATGGAGCAAATGATTTTGTTCCTGGAGTTTACAATTAGCGCGTGAATGATCTGTATGCGTAAGGGTGAATGAGAAAGGCTTCATTCTCTTATGAATATTTTCTAAACTGTTGTAGTAAATGTGTAATTACCAACTACTAATGTTTCGCTGAATTTGTCATAGAAATTACATATTTTTGCAGCTTGTACCATTAAAAATATTGCTTTTCTTTGGCTAACTAGCAGTTTATTAATTTTTTTCAGGGATGAAGCGACTGACAAAGAACCCCCGGCCAAACGTTTGAAACGAGAATCTATTTCGGAATCGAAGAGTGGTTAGTAGCTAGATTTTTTAACGTCGATTTATTCATGGATTATCTATTTTGATTCATAATTGTGTGTACAGGGACTGATATTGAAATGAAAGATTTCAAAGAAGTAAAAGAATCGGATGAAGAAGACTCTAGTAAGACTGAAGATAGTGGTGAGAAGATCAAAATTGAAACAAAGGATGGTTTTAAAGAAATGACAGCTCTTGAAGCTGAAGTTAAAGCAGCACGTGAAAGGGCTATTGTTCCCATTGACGTTCGACTAAAAAAATTCAGAGAAATGTTGATAGAGAAGCAAGTTTCAGCTTTTTCCACATGGGAAAAAGAGTTGCATAAAATTGTGTTCGATCCTCGCTATCTTTATCTCACTTCGAAGGAGCGCAAACAAGCGTTCGACCAGTACGTGAAGGAACGTGCGGAGGAAGAACGTAAAGAGAAGAAAAAACTACTAAAACAAGTCAAAGAGCAGTTTATGAAATTTTTGGAACAGGTCCATATTTCCCAAAAGTAAGCCGAACAATATTTAAATTTACTAGGTTCTGAAAGTTCTGATTCCAAGAGACTCATATTATTTTTAACTACTTTTTTAATATTGAGATGTCGCTGGCTGAGGATAATTATGTATCAGTAGTTATTTATTTGAAGTAACTAATGTTAAAATTTATTTCTAGAATGACTTACAATGAATTTTCACAAAAGTATGGCCGGGACGATAGGTTTCGCAATGTTGAGAAAACGCGAGATCGAGAGCAATATTTTAACGAACACGTTCTTGATTTAAAACGAAGAGATAAAGAAGAAAGGGCGTCTAAAAAGGAAAAGGTGAACACTCACACGAATTATTCATGTTGATATCATGTTGCAATCCAAGTTTATTGACTTTAATTTTGTTTTTTACTGATATTAACGCTAATATATAGGCAAAAGACGAATTTTTATCGTACCTTAAGGATAGGATCAGAGACTACCACATAAAATGGCCTGAAGCGAAGAAGAAATTAGATTTAGACGCACGCTTTGATGCGCTCGAGAGCGAAGACAGAGAAGACATATTTAAATCGTTTCAAAAGAAACTCAAGTCTGAAACGAAATCAAAAGAGAAGAAAAAGAAAAAGGAGAAGAAAGAGCGCGAAAAGAGATTAAAAAAGGAGCGAAGTAAAAAAGATGAACCGGGCACTGCGGAAAATCCATTAGGGCTTGATATCATTGATTCAAACGAGGAAGACGACAATAGAAGCGAAGGAGCAAGGGATGATGTGACTGAGAAGAGTAGCGATGAAAAAGTGGAAGATATTTCCGTAAGTTCCCGCATTGAATATCCCAATCATGTTATATTTTTTAAGGTTATCCAAGGTATGTGTAATAAGGTATAGGTAACTAAGTAGGCTCAGTAATTTAATTATCAGCAGAGCATTTGTTTATGATGAAGGATTTAATGTATTTTGTATTCGACGTATCGTCATCGGACTTAATTTGATACAAATATCCCATCAGCAGGACTGCCTTCGATTCTGTTACGACGGTCCGAAACTGTAAAGACGTAGAAAGTATGAATTTAATTTACGTTAAAAAATATAATGGTTCTGCTGCCGACGCCGGCTGTTTGTTCTACATGTGAAGTTTAGGCATGTAAGAAAAAAAGTCAACAAGAATTTGTAAAACCGTTTATAGATTCTATGAAAAATAGTTGTAGCCAATTCAATTGCTTTCAGTTTGAGCCGAAAAATTTGAAAATTGAGCGTGCAGGTCCTGAGAAAACAGTTTTATCACTATTTGTTTGGTTTATACCAGAAAAATTTAAATTTTTTTCAGTGATTAAAATATTGTAAAACCATGAAAATAGCAAAAAGCCCTGTGCTCCACAGGGGCAGTTACTTGGAGGGGAGGAGGTGTTTGAGTTTACATGCTTAGCTAGAGTGCTCCCTAACCAGCATAGTTGTTCATGTCATGTTTCAAACGCATTTTATTTGTGAGAGCTCTGCTCCCATACTTGTAGGATTTACTTGTTTCTAAGGTTATATTTATTAGTTGAGTAATGCAAGGAAGAGTTTAATATGGGAAAAATTATGTAATTGTATTAAGGAGGAAGAAGAAGGCTGTATCACAGATGACTCGGACGATGATGTTCGTTTGGAGCGTGAAAAGAAAGAAAGAGCCGAGGTCAGCATACGTGAAAGGGAGCGAGAAGTTCAACGAACACTAGCCACCCATCTTCGAGATCGGGACAAGGAACGCGAATTCTATCAACATGAAGAAGCGGTGCAAGAATTTCAAGCCCTACTTACTGATCTAGTTCGAAACATTGATATGACGTGGAAAGAAGCGAAAAAATTAATTAAAAAAGACCGGCGATGGGATTCCGTTTCAATTTTAAGTCGTGACGAAATGGAGGATTTGTTTAATCAACACTGTGATTCTATATCTCGTAAAAAACGGCTAAGATTTAGGTATTAATACTACGCAATATTCCTATATTTTTTGGTAACCGTACAAATCTTCTTTTGAAAAGTGTATTGTGTAAATATTTATAAATAGGGAACTTTTGGACGAATCTCGGGTCAAACTCACATCAACATGGAAAGAAATGAGAAAACGAATTAAGGATGATCCGCGTTATACAAAATTTTCTAATTCGGAAAGAGTAAGTACTTCGTTCTTGAAAAATTCCAATAGTGTTAATGTATTGGTTCACCTGACACTCAATGGCCGTCTTGACTGTTGAGCTGCTTGGACCTTGTGGGGTTCATAGATAGCTTTCCTTGGTAGGCAATTTGCCTTGATGTATTTAAATATTAATTTCGCTGATTTGTTTGTCTTACTTTAGAAGTGTGAACGAGAGTTTGAATTATATCTCAAAGACATTGCAGCAACAATGAAGGGAGATTTCAGAGATTTACTAAAGGTAGTTTTGAATTTTTAAAATTTAACCAGTATGAAATCATTATAGAGTGTTTGGTTTTTGCGAAGCAGTAATTTTATTATTAAAATCTGTGAATCCTTTATGTTTAGGAAACAAAAACATTAACATATAAGTCAAAGCAACAGATTCGAGAGTCACCATACCTCATGAAAGATATTGAGTCACTTCTTGCTAAGGATAAGCGATATTTGCAACTTGAGGGAATGGCAGAGGAGAGGCATAGATTGCTCCTGGAATATCTGGACGATTTGGAACGGAAAGGTCCACCACCACCTCCGACGGCGTCGGAACCTTCTCGTCGATTAAAGGCTGCTTGAAGCAGGTTACTGTATGAGGAAATCATGCAGTGACAAGTTGCATTGCAGCTTTGGCATGGTACAATGGAGTGCTACATCAACATCAGTTTTTTATAACCGTTTGTCTACGTACTAGCATGAAGCGTTTATTACGGCGGCAGTCGGCAACTTTTAGTCTAGATAAATTAATTATTAGGATTGTTATTACAAATTACTATTTGTATATTTATATAATGTAATATGTATATTATTACATCTCTTGCATGTGTGTGTCAAGTTAGGGATGTTCTATGTTTAAAAAAAAGTAGCTTAGTTTTCAGCAGTGTTGGTGAGTTTAACATGCTAACAAGATTACTGTATTGTTACATCTCTTCCTTAAAAGTTACATTTTATTATATAAATACGGCCACCGTACTATTTAACGTTTTATTTTTCATTGTCACTTGACACGGTCCTTCTTCCAAAAAGTCAAGCTCAGATATTAGGTGTAGCTGTTCAACTTAACTCGTATCACACTTTATCTTGGTAGCATTTAATTTCAAAGTTCATCTTACATGTAACTTAAAAATAAAAGTCATTGACAAAAGCTTCCGTTTTGTCACAAAAATAGTTTTCTACTGATCAATAACATATTAATTTCAACCTTGCTGTAAAAGGATTCCATCGACTTTTATCTTGGCTTAATACCCACATAAACCATTCCCTACTAGTACGCATAATTTACTACGGTGGTGTGCGTATCAATGCTGACTGGGCTTAATTATTACGGCTGACTTCCGGAGAGCTTGGGTACGAAGACCTTATCAACCGATGCTACTTCAGTAGTACTTCTCCAGCTCTTAGTGTACTTCTGTACATTTATAAAGCGGGCTGATATTCAACAATATTACAGTGATAAATTATTCAAATTGATATTTTTCTTATTCCTTTCAAAGTGGTTCGTCTGCCACCAATGATAGGAAATTGGAACTTACATACATATATGCCACTTGTCTAGCTACCATTACTCGTAACCATTGATAATTATTAATGATAGTAGCCGAGCCAAGGTTGTAACTTGGAACGGCTATTGAAGTCATTCATCGTTACTGCCGCTGTGGCGTAGAACTTTCACTTCTAGTAAGTAACTTGCACCACGTCATATCCCTGGCACAACATAGCAGAACAGTATACAGAATACTGATATCGTGCAGGATAATGTACTTAATTATTGTAATATTAAACCTTTGAAACATTTGCAGCTCATTCACAATCAGCTACAAATGTAGCAATTTGATCAGTACTTCCGCTCCGTGTGCCTGACTCGTTCCCTTTCCTTTATTCAAGGTTAATTTTTGCCCCGACCCGGTGTTCCCCTCTCTTGGATTGGGTAGTCAATAATTGCTAATAAATAAATCTCGAGCATTAATAAAACTCTGGTTTCTTTTCGGGCAGACAAGTCAATCCAGTGGTATGTAAAATACCTGCCAGGAATAGTTTGATCGAGTCCAGCACCTCCCACATCTCTCTGTCGCGGAGAGGACTTTCAACTTTCCTCTCCTTATAGTTAGCATAGTATAAGCAAAATTGTAACATATATATGTAATTTAAATAAATTGTGCATGTAAACTTCATTAAACATTGTAAATGTTGTCCGTCATCGGGAATCATTTATTAAGTTGATGTATAACTTGCAAGAACTCATAATAAATCCGATCAAATCAAATCCAGCATAAATTCTACTTTTTGTCGTCAGCATTGAGGAACGTTGAGAGGTTTGTTTTTAAACTTTTCAAGTAAGGGCATCTGGGTTGGAGTATGGGCTCAATACATTGGATTAGTATACACGTACACACACACTCTCTCTCTCTCTCTCTCTCTCTCTTTTATAATCTTCACTTTCTCTATTGGGGGTAAAAGTGCTGAGGCACATTCCCTATTCCAATATTTGTACATATTTCTCTCTCCCTCTCAGAGTACCAGCACACACACCTAATGTTGAAATACTTGTGCTTATCCATGCAACAGAATCCAGTACTGGGGTAACCTTTGACCCCCTAAAAGCATATCTGGAATTATACTCGTCTTCGAGGTAAAATGACATTCCTAATCTAACAATTGAATTCACCTTAAAAAATCTACTCTGATAAAAATAATACGTGGGTACAGTCTATAGTGAGCTGGGCTTGTTGGAAAATTGTCCCGATTTGTAAATGGGTTTTGTTGGGTGGGGTCATGGGTTTACAAAATGTTGGATGTAACGTCAGAATACGTTTTGGTAGATGTAGTGTGGGTTCACGTGAGGATACCCCTCACATAAACCGTGAGAGCTTTGAAGATAGCCTAATATTTACGTTTGTTGCATCATGGTCTTGTGTCAGCCTTTAACCCATTTAATTATTGTTGAGGAACAATTTACTGGTTGATGTGCGGACCGTGACAGGATGGCCAGCCTATGACGCCGTGATGGTATAATTGTGCGGGAATTCTGAAATCGGCCCCACTTCTTCTTTGACAATCGTCGTGCCCAAAAACGGATTATCTGCTAGTGTGAGCTTGTAAAATTTGTTAAAAATCCTATTGTTTTGTTTTTTTCATTTGTAATTTGTAATATTGTAGGCGGTACTTTTTGTAGTCATATCCATATAGCTGGAAAAATGTCTCAAGTGAATCAGAAGAGTAAACTAACAACCCAGCTAACGAGAGAAAGTCTGGAATGTATGATTTGCTGTGCGAAAATCCGCAGGAAACACTCAATATGGTCTTGTCAAGTGTGTTTCAATGTCTTTCATCTAGATTGTATTAAAAAATGGGCCAGTTCCTCCGTTGAGAGTGGTAAGGGAAATGTTTGAACATTTTCGTAAATATTATCGTGGGTGTATCGGAATTTTGATTGGAGATACACCTTTTTAAATCATCTGTTTTCCAAGTTCTGAGGGTACATACATATTCTATGTAATTATTAACTTTCTTTTCTCATGATCCTCTCAGACGGCTGGCGTTGTCCGGGTTGTCAAAGTCAGAATGCGGAGATCCCACATTTGTACACATGCTTTTGTGCCAAGACAGTTAACCCCCCTCTGAGCTACCAAAGATATGCAATTCCTCACGCCTGTGGAGATACTTGCGGGAGGATTGGTATTGGTGGACAGGGTTGTACACATGGATGTCCGGAGCAGTGTCATCCAGGACGGTGCAATCCTTGCTATGCTCAAGTTCGCAGGTTTGTGAGATGAGATTCATTTGGTTTGTAATGAAATGTGAGACGTGGCGGAGTAGGAATTGATTTTATTTTGTTTTTTGAATGTGTATTCAAAAGTTTTGATCTGGAGTTGTCATTTTAAATATGTGTAGCATACAGCCTGGAGTTTTTGAACAACTTAGTTTGAATGAGATTTTAGGAAAGGATAGTCTCTCAGAGTAAAAGCACTTGAATGACTTGAAAGAATTGTGTTATAAGCCCATGGATTTTCGGAGTTATGTGAGGTCAGTGCTTACTTGCTTACACTTTCAGGATGGTTGGAGCTAATTTAATTGAGTACTTTTTGCTCCACACTACCCTTACACCATTATTATAAATTTACAGTCATTGCGACATTGCGAGTCTGTTCACTGCGAGTGTTCTGTTTTTTTGCGTGTGTAGGTTTTGACTGGAAACGTTGGTTAGGTTAAGTTAGTTTGTGATCATTTCTTTGGTTGGCTAATTGTAAGTTATTTTATTGTAAGGTATAACGACGATTATGGTCACCTTTAATTAACCAGTGGAAAAAATTACTATGCATGGAAGTATTGGAACGAAATATAACTTTGTGTTTGAATAATGAATTCTATAAATTGATTTAGGTCGTGTCCCTGTGAAAAGCAAATATTCACGGTTACATGTAGTGGAAAGCAGGCATTACTATGTGGTAATCGTTGCGAGAAAGTCCTTAATTGTGGCGTTCATTCCTGCACCGGAAATTGTAATTTTATTATTTGTAAATATACGTATACATATCGTTAGCTCAAAATATGCGAAGATACTATTAAAATTGAATATTTGCATATTTTTCGTTCACAGGTCACGAGGGAGCCTGTGACCCGTGTGGTGTACTGATTCGACTTGGTAAATTCTTTTCAAGTTTTTGTATATAAATGTTTTATAGTGCATTCGTCATAAGATTCATTATGATAGAATTATTTATTATTGATTATAACTATGTCATTTTGAATAGAGTGTCATTGTGGAAAAAATTCCAAAAGTGTACCTTGCACGGTAGAAACCAGGAACCAGCATTTTTATAGTTGTGATCGCACTTGCAACAGAATATTAACCTGCAGTAACCACCGTTGTGAAGATAAATGCCATCCAATCTGCAAGCCATGTAAACTAGCTCCGTCTCAGATTAAAAGCTGTCCATGCGGAAAAACATCGATCGCGGAAGCCTGCAAAATCAGGGGAGAAAGAACAAGGGCGTCCTGTACAGATCCTATTCCAACTTGTGGGAAGCCATGTTTGAAAGAGTTGAAATGTGGAGGAACCAGAGACAGGCATCGTTGCCTGAAGGATTGTCATTTGGAGCCTGACTGCCCAGAGTGCCCTTCTACCACTTCCATCAAATGTCGGTGCGGGAATAAAGAATTCGAGGTGGAATGTAAGAATCTGGAAGCAAGTGGAGAAATCGTGTGTGGAAAAAAATGCACGAAGGTAAGATATTTATAAACAAATCGAGTCATTTGAAACTCACAATCAATCTATTAGCGGATTAATTAATCAATTATACATAACATTAACAGAAGCGAAGCTGTGGTAAGCACAAGTGTAACACTAAATGTTGCATTGATCAAGATCACATTTGTCCTGTGGTATGTGATCGACCTTTACCTTGTAAGAATCATCAGTGTGAATTACTCTGTCATAATGGTCACTGTCCACCGTGTCGATACTTGAGTAAGTAGCCATTTTTATGTAAGATTAGTTAAATTTATTAAGTATTTATTTTTAGCATTTTGATGATCAATTTAGGTTTTGATGAACTAACGTGTGAGTGCGGGGATGCTGTGATTTACCCTCCCGTTCCATGTGGTACCAAACCTCCTGATTGCAACCGACCCTGCACAAGATCTCACGACTGTGATCATGACGTCCATCACAACTGTCATGGGGAACCAGAGTGTCCGCCTTGTTATGTATTGACTTCCAAGTGGTGTCACGGGCGGCATATGGTATGTGTATTATGCTCTTCATTGCTTTACGTAGATAAGTTATAGTACCCATGAACTCGCAATCAGAATGTTTAATGTAAATGCTATTAGCATTTTTCTTGAATTTAAGGCTGTGTATCGGCTTTGGTGAGATCAAGTTTGTCCACACGTCTGTTGGGCATCATTTCTCAAAAAACGACTTATAAATTCAATTTACCGTATGGTTGTTTTTCATAGTAGCAGTTCGGATTATTTTAATTGTGGCTAAAGTCTGTGAAGTAGTTTGATAAAAATGTGTACATTCAAGTGTTTTTGATCGTTGTGTTTATGAGCAACGGAGTTCTTTCTGCTCACTGTTAGGTCCAATTGGAAAACGGACTGGCAAAATTACTTATAATTTTATCCAAAATTCCAAAAATATTAAACCTAATTTATAACATTATAACTTCGGTAAATTATATAAAAACAGGTTGTTCAGCAAACCGCTTCTTAGTACGTACATTTAGAGTTAATATATTTTATGATTTCATGAAATAATTAACAACATCACAGCCGCTATGCAGACATACGGTTTTCTTCCACGAATAGATTGGGTTTATCCTTGCGAATCGATTATTGCAATCATTGTTGTCACATCTTTATTGTTTTGTATGTAGCTTCGTCAGAATATTTTGTGCCATGTCAAAGAAGTATCCTGCGGACTTCTATGTGATAAATTGCTGAAATGTTCCCGACATAAATGTCCGCGAAAATGTCATCCAAGCGACTGCATGAGAGAAAACGATTTATGCATGCTGCCTTGTACCACTCCACGACCAAATTGTGGTCACCCTTGCAATGCGCCCTGTCATGAAAGGGAATGCCCTGATACAAAATGCAAGGAAATGGTAAGTAACAGGCTCCAGTCGTTTCTTAGATAAGAAAATGTGGAATTTTTCTTTACTTATACTTACATTATACACTTAACCGTGAGAACTTGTATTAAAAAAATTGTTTTAGGCCTCTGTAACTTGTTTATGCGGTCGTCTAAAAGACTCTATAGTATGCTGGAAACGCGAAGCAGAGTTTGAAAAAATTATACAGGCCTTTTTAAGTCAGAGATTATCACAGTTAAAATTAAGCGTGGACGGCACAGCGGAAGTAGATGAGGAAAAGTTACGAGATGAGCTCCTTTCTTCAAGAAGCAAATTACAGCTGTAAGCCAAATTCAGTAATCTATAAGCGTATTCTGACGTTAATTCGGTGCAACTCTACAGTTTCCATATTTCATTCCGTAGATTAAAATGTGACAAAGAATGCGCGCGCATCGAAAGGGCCAAAAAACTTGCGGAAGCCTTGCAATTGGAAAGTCCGGACGTATCAACTCAATTTGGTATTCCCAATTATTCAGATTATATGAAGAAAATGGCTCAAAAGAATCCCCGTTTTGTTGAGATGGTCCATGAAAAACTGTCGGATTTAGTTATGAGGACTAAGAAAGTAAGACCTAAAACCTGTCAACCAAAATCAGTTATTTTGAGTCTACACTGTCGGGCCACTATCAATAAGGGTTTTTGAAATTTTTGCAGACGAAAAACCAGCGAAATGTCACTTATCAGTTTGAAGGATTAAATCGGGACAAGCGGCAGCTAATTTATGAGTATTGTGAACATTTCGGGTGCCTTTACAACTCCATGGATGAAGGGGAGCCAGGATTAAAAAGTGCTATAATAACTGCATCTAAAGAGAAGGTAAAAGTACATATACGTTTTTGTATGAAATAAATAGGTACCGTTAATGAAATATATCGTATAAGGTTAATTTTAAATATATTATTCTGCTTCCAGTGTTGGCTTCCGTCGGTAAGTCTTGCTGATGCAGTTTTTCAACAAAGTGTAAAAGCCGAGCGTAAATCTGCGTACGCTGAAGTGGAACTGAGTCAAAGCAAATCTCAAATACTGGGACCTGGAGGAAATTTTAAGAGACTTGGAGCACTAAAGTAGTACAAATCTGAAATGGACTAAATTTGTTTGCAATATTTATGTTGCTGCTGGTGATATGACATTAATTTATTGTTAATATTATAATACATCATTATTTAAGGCTAAAAATTACGTTAATAGTCCTAGAAGGTGTTGCGGTGTTCATCTCTTTTACAATTTATGCACATTTAATTGCATTAAGGTTAATCCCCAAAAATCAAGCAGTTAGTTCTTATTTGTATAATGCTATATCACTAACTAAATACTGTCATGTGACACCGATTCGAAAGTCGATACAAATGTATTTTCTTAGGACTCTGATATGTTATGACGACTGTATGGAACAAGGGGACATAGGAACATTGAAGTAGGTACATATGATTCTGATTCCGTGAAATTAAAAATAATTAATAAAAACTAGCTTTCCAAGAATTATTTCCTCCTAATTTTTCGATTTTATATAAATTCCAAATCGTGCTGCTCTTGGCCCAATAAATCATTATAAATAGATTCCTAATTAAAGAAATACAATAGAAAAAAAGTTAAACAAAATACAATACACGGATTCAGTTCTTCTTCGCCTTCCTCCCCCCACTCTACTTGATCCATGTACGTACAGTGCTCTTTATAACCACTGTTTTCGTTATTCACCCTCCAGCAGGGGAAAAACAACAACCCTTGTGGTCCCCCCATTTTTTCCTCTGAGAGGGACAACCTGTGTATTTACGCCCGTGCCTCCAACTTTTGTACCTCATAAAAACCTTCCATGATTTCCTCTGCTTATTAAATAATTTAGTAAGAGGGTTTTTCAAAATTTGGAGATGGATGTTAGATGTTTCATCTCGGTGGTTGAGAACCCATTCTTAAGCTATTTAATTGCTCCACCACAAAAAAGTCATCTTGACCATTTTGTAACCGTAGTCAAAATTTTGGTGAGGTATTCAAAAATACAAGTTTTTCGACCACAAATTCAGCAATTTTTTTCGCTTGCAACAAATCATCTGAGACCTCGCCCACCCCCTTTTACCAAAAACGAAAAGCCCTACATGGATTACACATCAACCCAGCTGGATCCTAGTTGAATGAAGAAGGATTCATTTAACAAATAAATGGTCTGGAAGATCAAACCTATGACTCAGCTACGACAGCTGTGACCCAATCCGGCCTTTTTGTTCCCTTAATGCATACGAGACCTGGACTTTGATTTACTAGTGTGGCCAGCCTAGGTATTAATTCAATTATGAATTTATCATCTACAATTTGTTACCATACATTTACAATAATCTATTAAGGGTATTTTGAAGTCAGTGGCGGTGTCATCCTGTACCGTTCAATTACAAAATAGCAAATTGCTGAGTATGGATGGGGAAAAAAATTAGAATAGTAATAAAGTTTGTCATACATTGGGTGGGTATATATAAATGATCACATCAGACTGGACGTAAGACGCTGTTCACATTGGAGATAAATACGGAAATTTTTAGTGTGGTAAAGTACGTCCAATCAGGTTTGCTCCTTTGCCTCCTTAAAATTCAGCCGTATGCAGAATGGGACCCGCCAGAAAATTAACATTGCACGGAATAGTACTTGTACAAAAAATAACGTTACGTTAAATAGGATTTTCCGTACCGTAGCAAAAGTTGAAACGTTCGGATATCATTTTAACTTATTTTCCGTAGCGGTTTCAGTTACGGGCTATGATGTTTTACGACTACGGAGATCTTATGTGAACGGTCTCTACATCTACGGACGAACATTGCTACGGAGGTAGAATTTTTCCTTACGCAAACCGTCATGTGAATGTCGTTTTACTGTAACTAGTGAGTTCACTGTTGACTAGCACTATATACTCCCCGATGCTTTTAGAAGCGAAGCGAGTCTAGGAACGCTGTTTGCTGCAACAAAATTTGCCCCACATCTTGACACTGAAGGCAGCAAAGGTGACGTTGGAAGTATCATTCGACCCGCCGTGACCTAAAGTTGTGCCATGAAAATAAATGGGCCCTAGTTGGTCAACCCGTTTCGGAGTTACCCGGGTGTTATGCAATTTGTTTCTGATTTTGCCAGAAATTGGTACACATACTAACTATCCAGTAGTACACTATATCAGAATTTCAAGTTAACCCGAATCGGTCAACCCGTTTCGGAGTTACCTGGCTGTTATGCAATTTGTTTCTGATTTTGGTTTAAATTAGTGCACATACTCTCTAGTAATAAAAATTAGCGGAATTAAAAGTTATGCCGAATCAGTCAACCTGGTTTTACACAATTTTCTTCCGAATTTCGTTAAATTTGGTATACATATTCTACAGTCATACTTAAATTGTAAATACGCATTGACTATAATTTGCATTCTGCCTTTTTCTCTCACGCACAACTCAGCACACAAGTACATTATTAACAAGTATTTCGTTATGGACGTCAAAATCACTTCAGCGTAATATATCAAATATCAGCGTACGGACACAAAATGAAACAAAACTAAGATCACCTCATTAGTCATGCTATGCAATTAATCCGACTAACTCATCTCGCTTCGCTCCCTCTGTCACCGGTTAGCCGGTTACACTGCCATGATTTTTTCGTTTGATACTTCCTGAACGACATTATGTCAGCAGGTGTATAATCAACTAATGGAGGAGTGTATACTGGGAGTAGTGGTCGGACTGGTTCAGTTTGGTTCAAAAAAATCAATTCAATTCAGTTTATAAGCTGAATTGAATTGAACGAGTGTGGTTTAATTCAGTTTGACAAATTTCAGTTCAATTCAGTTCAGTTTTACTTTATGAACTGAATTGAACCATGAACAATTCAGTTCAGGGTGATTTTTAAAAACAGAATTCCAATGTGGTTATGTTCGTTAACGTTTGGTCCCGGTAACGCTTTTCCCAGTCTTAAAAATGTTAAAAATCGACCTCAATATATAAACAACTGAGCATCCCTTTGCAAGCGTGTATGAGAGGTGGGACGAGAGTATTAGACTACAGTTGCATGACTGTAGTCTCGTTATTTAACGAATCGTTTGAATTGCTATTCACATTCTGCGGTTCATTTCGATTCATGCGGGTGAACTGAACCGGACAATTCAATTCATCAAGTAAACTGAATTGAAATAAAATTGAACCAAACTGAACCGAATTGAATTGAATTGAAAACTTCGGTTCTGAACTGAATTGGTCCGACCACTAACTGGGAGCTTTCTTCGGAGCGACTGTTGTATTAAGGAGTATGTAGCTACAGTGAGTAAACTGTACGTGTGTAGAGCAAAGATGGGCCCCTTGCCTGTATCTAGGCCCTTTTATAGGCAAAAATTCTAGGGAGGAAGAAAAAAAACAAGAATCTAGGCTAGGATATAGGCAAGGTTCAACGGGATTTATATGCAAATAAAATATTATAGGAAGTTTGGGAATAAATATAGGCACCTAGGAAATTTAGGCTAGGGTCTTCATAAATAAATATAATATTAAGGGAGTAGGTAGGCTACTGATGCCGGCATGCCGAGAAGGGGTATAGTCATGCAACTGATGCACTGAACAATAAAACGTATGCATATAATTTCGAAGAGTATTGTAAAAGTATGCATTGGGAAATCCCTACTTTTTACACTACAACAAATTAGCATTGGTTGTAAAAAGTGGAGAAGTAAAGCATGTTATAGCACGATTGTTAAGACATCTGGTCGACAATTATGTAGCAGATTTTCAGCGTGAAACAGACCAACAGATCGACAAACCAACATACCAACGTAGAAATAAATAAATATAATATTATTAAGTACAGGATATTTCGACATACACCTATGCGGGGTTTTCGGGTTTCTGTAGGGACTTTAAGGGTGTACTTATTTAGGGAAGCAGTAGTTTTGAACTTCCTAATAGGGTATAGTTGCATGATACTCCCAAAAGGAATATTATAAGAACATTTATAGGGATATATATAGGTAGGCATCTCCCTGTTTCCTATATTATAGGAAGGAACTTCGTGTTACTTTAGTCTATATAGGATTTAAGGAAGGCGTTTGGTTGAGCATTTCCTTAAAAGGGGGAGATAACTTGACGAGAATTATAATTATAGGCAAATAGGGAGGCGCTTTATGTTAGTTTAATTATAGGAAGGAAATAGGCTAGGTGAATTAAAAGGCCCATCTTTGGTGTAGAGTACGTAGCATTAAATGTGTGTCCACTGGCCACAGAATGCAAAATTATTTTACTACTGTATGCACTTAAGGAGGTGTGTTGATTTGAGGCGCTCAACCTTTGATTCTGTACCAGGGCCTACAAAATTACCGTTCAAATATGCAGTGAAAATTTTAGAAACGCAAACTATAGAACATGAAAGTAATATTTATAATTTTGGCAAAAAAAACAATAAGAGGCTTTCATTGTTCTCAAAATCAGAAGCTCGACACGGTCTCATTTTATCCAAAAATGTTTAGTAGGGAAAGAGCATTTCGAATGAGTTCATACCTCTTTTGTTGGCACGGATGAACGCAAATACACTTAACTCCCATAATTGACATTGCCGAATAACTGATCAGGGAATTTACAATGAAAGTACCATGGTCTTTTGCATATATCTTCATGTTATTGCATTTTCTACATTGTTGGCAACATAAGGACAGGGCAAAAATATTCGGCATATTGAGGCCGCAGTTCCTACATATGTGCAGTATAGGCAAATAGGCACATTATTAGCAGTTCTACTAATTTGGTGTACCAAATCATGCGACAAGACATATAAGAGTTAAAATGTAAAACACCCCGAAAATGTGGGTATTGTGAATATACGTATAATCGAAGTTGTATGTCGTAAATCATACCAACATGGATCCCTAATTTCTAACTATCCAGGGAATAACTTTTTCCATTTTCTATCTTACATTTCATTTAAAAAATTTAATTGGCATCTGTCCAACAGCATTAATTTCCTCCCAGTTTAATTAAAAGGATTTTTTGTACCCCAACAGCATAGCCACATTGACTTTCAACATTTTATAGATCAATCCACAGTTTCGTATAATTCACTCTAAAGTATTTAGGTTGCTTTAGACGGGAAATCATGTAGCTCAATATTACATGCTTAAAAGAATTTAACTGCCTGATATTACTTAAATAACCGGGAAATTATTTTATTAATCCACCCCTGTAAATTGGGATACCCAAATTGAAGCCCATTTCTGTCATATATGCTGACATCCATTTTTGTTTTGTTTTTTATAAGTCTATGCTTGTACCCCTCTGGGGTCTGAGTCTCCCTGCCCCCGCCCCTCATGTTTGACCCCACTGGTTAATTTAGTAAATTACGGTTTAACCTCTCTTATACGGTATTCCCAACAGATCCTTGAGCATTACATTTGTATGTATTGAGCAAGACTGATGGAGGTAGTAAATGCGGGGCTATTAACTAGAGATCCTTTATAAACGACCCTGATATGGTGATTTGACTGTACTTGATATACAGTGAGCACAGTATATTTATCCTCCCCTGGGTAGCTCCATCTTTAACAATGAATAAGTTTTTACCTATGCGCCAGGGAACATCGGCAATTATCTTAATTGTAGATAATAATATTACCAATTTATTTTTGTATTATAATTTATTATAATATAATCCCCGCCAAATTTAAATTCGCCAAAGCGTCGCAACATATAAAAATGACGCAAAAAAAGTTTATCCGCCCCTGGGGTCATGACCCCAGGAGCGGATAAACCTTTTTTTGCGTCATCCTTTATTATTATTGAGCACTTCTGTTCATTTAAACCTTCGCGCGTTTGTAGTACAATTCAAACCTTCGCGGCTTATTTCACGAATTCAAACCTTCCCGGCTTATTCACTATACAGCCAAGCAAGTCGGTGGTATATACAACAAGCCGAGAAGCACAGCGGGCTGAAAGCTGAAACTCTGTCGCAGAGTAGAGGTTTTTCAGCTCGCTCAGCTCGCTGTTCTTCTCGGCATATACCAACTGCTTGCAGCATATTGGAAGCTCGCAATATTACGCCATTTTAGATTATCACTTAACAACGCTAACCATAACTATTATAAACATTAGACATAAATCATCAAATTTGGATTAAATTACGACTGGTAGTGATAAAAACTACGTATAATAATAATAATTTGATAAGAGGAGAATTTTAATGACTGAACTTAGTTCACATTCGTGTGGGATTCTAATTAGGAAGAATAATTACAAGCCTTAGCATCCAGAGTTTTGATCTTTATATCCCTAAAAATATCATTAGGATGTAAGGATTGATTTGTAGGAACATTGGACTTTAGTAACTATAGCAAGTTAAATGTGTTGCGCTAATATGAAATCCTTTCATTTTTTCTATTTTAAATAATCAGTGCGTCCAGTGTCTGAGGCTTCAGTTGCAATATTGCGGTACAACGGATCTATATACAAATTATATTAACATAAAAAATCATATTTGATCAGCACGTTGTGCTGATCCACTAAGGGGTGAAGCACCATACAGTGATGCAACAGCAAGGTTTAATAACGATGTTTGTATTAAATTGAACAAGCGATTAGTTAAATTCCACGTGTATAGCCTAATATTGAGTTTGGGATAAAACTTTAGTGGGCCGAAAGCTGTTTCCCCATAATATTTTGATGATGAATTGCCAACTACCTATATGAAACGAATTGTTAGTCTTACAGTTAATACTTCACGTCTTATATGAGATTACTTTGCCTGGCGAAGCGGGATATCAATATTAAGCCTTCTCGACAGACCTTGATACGAGATCTATTGCCATTTACACTTATTATTTACGCTATTTATTTACACAAGTAATTGCTCCTGTGCGAAGCACGGGGCTTTTACTAGTTTTTATATGTTGCGACGATTTGGCGAATTTAAATTTGGCGGGGATTATATTATAATAAAATATAATACAGAAATAAATTGGTAACATTATTACCTACAATTTAAGATAATTGCCGATGTTCCATGGCACGTAGGTAAAATCTTATTCATTGTTAAAGATGGAGCTACCCAGGGGAGGATAAATATACTGTGCACACTGTACACATATGTGTACATATGTTTACGGTAGTGCCATGCCATAGAGTACGCAAAGGAAAGCATTGCCCGAACAAGCTTCATTTAACACACTCATAGACACTTGTCTTATTGGGACTATGAATGAACGTAAGTGAAATCAGAGAGAGGTAAGTTGTAAGTTCACAATTTACTATTTACAACCGTAAAAGTACTTTCTCTTGTACGAAGGGTACGCACGAGGAGAATCAACATGAGTAAAGTTTGAAGTAGTAGAGTAGGAATAATAAATATATGGTACATAATAATAGAACTAGCAATATCGAAACTATCGAAGGATCCAAATCTTGTTACATGTTGGTCCTACAGTGTCTGAGAGTTTGTGAGTTGTGAGTGAGCCGTGCCGCGAGGCGAGTGAAGTTAAGCGGTTTTCTGTATTCGCATCTCACATCTGACTCTTCTGTCAGTTCAGAGGAAGAGAAATTATTCTTGAATTGATACTGGTACTAGACCTGACGGAGGTGAGTAAATCATAATTATTACGTAGTTACTTCCATAGATATTATATTTTCTTGCAAATATATTGTTCTTGTGTGTGCTGCTAAAGAATTGAGTGTGAAGAATTGGGTGGATTGACACGACAACAATAAGAGAGAAGGCAATTGTGGACCATGGGTGGGAAATTGGTCTGGTACTTTCTGTCAGCATCCGGCTTCCGATTTTTGCTATTCATTTCCGGATTTTCCCCAGTTTTTCAGAAAAGAGTGGAAGTGTCAACCCCTTTGAATTCGTGGCTTAAAGGTAGATCCATTTTAACTTTTATGTAATTATTTGAAATTGGTGGCAGTGTTTTTTCTGCTGGAATTATTTATATGCTTGTAATTGTATTATTATGTATGTATTATTATGCATTGATAATATGAAGAGTATGATAGAGATAGTTGGACTTGAAATTGTCATGCTGACATTGTTATCAACTGTTGAACAGTGCAGGAAGGATTGTTCCTGAGGAAGAACAACTTGTCCCCCTACGATGGAGATACATTCCACGAGACGCCGTTAACTCTGTGGATGTCAGAATATTTGATGAAGCTACCACCCGTCGGTCTTTTTACTCTATTTATCCTATGTGACCTACTGACTGCACTTGTCCTAGCTCTTGTTGTGAAAGAATCCCTGCGATCTTATGTGAGGCCTGCTTTTTATGATTTTGAGGAATTATGTTTTTGGAGGGTCGGGTGCTTTCTGCACCTGTACCGGTTCCATGCACTGTGTTGATGAACTTTGTGCAATAGACGAAACTTTGGTATTTATGTAGTTGAAGAAGTCACAGGAATCATCGAAATATTTGGAAGAACATGCCGAACTAGCTATCAAAGAAGAATGCCATTATGTGGATGGAGTCTTGCTGGCTTATCTGTTTAATCCGTTCACTATCGTCAACTGTGTTGGCCAGACCATGACAGTATTTTCTAATCTCATCATTGCCTTTGCAATTTTATTCATGCTGAAGGGTAAGATGCTTCAATTTCATATTTCATTTGTTATTTGTATTGGAAATAAATCAGTAAATTGACTTTCGTTGTCTCTGTGAGATGTCTTCGGTTGGTTCTCATTTAAAAGATGAGGTTTGAGTTTCTTTATGAAGAACGAAATATGTACGTTACACTGTGGCTGTTTTTATTGTTGTGAACCGATGTAATTTAACTTGCTATTCACATTTTTTGCAGGGTATCGTGTCCCCATGGGAATTTGTTTGACTCTTGCTACTTATCAGTCGTTGTATCCCGTGTCATTGATTTTACCTGGAGTGATTTGCATTTACAACAAGGAATTGTCGAGGAATCGAAGGGAAGGCGTTAGTTGGATTTCATCAAGTCTCAAAACTACTCTAGCATTTATTATACCTTTTGCAACTGCTTTATATCTGTCGAGTGAATTAACAAATGACTGGAAATTTATGGATCGGACCTTTGGATTCATGTAAAATAATAATAATTAGTATATAAGTAATTTACGAATGTGACGCACTTTTTCTAGTACCATACATATGTTAAATCAACCATTTTAATGTGTTTCTATTCTTCTTACAGCCTCAATGTTCGCGATTTAAAACCCAACATTGGATTATTTTGGTACTTCTTCACAGAGATGTTTGACCATTTCCACTTACTTTTCATCTGTACATTTCAAATCAATGCATTCATATATGTAATTCCACTTACAATTCGTTTCTTCAACGAGCCGTCTATGCTGATTTATTCGTTTTGTTCACTGATGACAATATTTAAGTCTTACCCATCCATCGGAGACGTGGGTTTTTACTTGGCATTGTTGCCCATGTGGAAGCATTTATTCCCATGTAAGTCGAAGTCCTAGTCGTATAAGTAACTTCCAGGTTCTGTATACAGTTTCATTGCTAGAAGTATGTTGGCATGATTACATGCCGTAGTAAATCTTGGTATTGCATAAACTTTCCCTTGATACAGTTATGCAACAAAAATTTCTGGTCGGATGCTTCTTTGTGGCAACCACAGTTCTCGCCCCAATACAATGGTTATTATGGATTTATTCCGGCTCAGCAAACGCAAACTTCTATTTCGGCGTTACAATCGCTTTTGGGACAGCTCAGGTATGTACTGTAATATTATTACTGTGTGTATTCCTGTCGTGAACTACAAGAAATATAACTGAGAGGAATATGTCATATTGATTGTACGATCTTGGAATACATGTTTCCAGATTTTTCTCCTAACCGACGTAATGCTGGCGTACTTAAAACGAGAATATTATTTGCAAAATGGGATGAAGAAAGAACTAGATGGCATGGTAGCTGGATTGTCATTACGCTGAACTGAACTATAAGACTTGCTCTATCCAACTGACGACATTTTGTTACTATTTGAAGATGCGAGACTCGCAGTGTTGCATATGGTAAATCTACAAAAGTTACTGCACTACATTATCCAGTTTTCCGAAATCCCAACCAGCATGTTTATGTGTTCTTTTAGTCATTTCTGCTTACAAGGAAGTCATTTATTAATAAATTATTTCACCGATACATAAGATAATAAAGGATGCAAAATTTTTATTTGTTAGTTTTGTAAATACTCGCTAAGTAATTCGAATTCAACATTTTGCTCAAGCACAGTGTTCCTTCATTACTAATAGTAGAAAAAAGACCATGACTTCCCTTCAAGCGGTAATTGAAAGCTACTTATAACCGAAGAATCAATTATGAGTTGTGAAAGGTTTCATCGAAGGTTTGTTATTAGTTGTGATTACACGAGTGACTCACTGTCAAACTGGAACTCCCAGTCTGACTCATCGACACGCTTATAACAGCATTTCTATTGTGAACAAATCACATTTATTTCAGTATGGTGATAATTACATATTAGGGTATATGAGGCACACTCATAGTACTAATATACAATGGTATGATTGATGATACTCTGATTGTTAGTGTACTGCATTACAAGACATGTAGCATCTTACGCATGTGACGTTACATTGTTGGTGAAAATTAAAACGTCTTATCAAATCAACTCCTTAAAACATTCAATGCCAGAGTTGGATAGGCTATG
Organism: Allacma fusca; assembly: GCA_947179485.1. NCBI lineage: Eukaryota > Metazoa > Arthropoda > Collembola > Symphypleona > Sminthuridae > Allacma > Allacma fusca. The sequence goes on along the minus strand of OX359249.1, from coordinate 953,506 downwards.
TGTTGTTTCAAATCCATCCAGCTACTCAGCTAAGGAAATTCATTTGCTGGCATCATATATATGGCATGTGACCTAAACGGGACGAAAACTATTATTCTTTCAACTAGTAGCGATAGTATAGAACGTATATCTATATACTGACGTAAAACAAAGCTTATAAATCCTCAGTGAAGGGGTAAAATGATCTAGAAGTACTGTCGATTTCAAGTAAAACAATCTACATTTAGTTTCAGGTTTCATGTAAGTTATCGTGTACACAGAGACAGGCAGACAAACATACATTACAAACTTAGAAGGGGCGCTAGAGGGCTGCGCCTAAAAAGTATCGATAGCTGATTGACAGTACATATTTCATGCTTCCGACTAACTGTTGCTGGTGCTGAAAATGTTTTTCTGAACGGATTTTGAATCTTCTGTCTGCGGGTTCAATTTTTCGATAAATGTAATGTTTTTTTTAAAACAATTTTGTTTTGCTCTTGTTTTAACACATGAAGCTCAAACGATATTGCTGTAAATTTTCTCACCCCGCTGTATTGTTTTCTTCCGATGCCTATTTCCCCCTCGGAACATTTCCGATTTTTCAAAAATAGTATGAATTTCATACCCCATCAGTACAATCCCGTTCTAGCAGTACAACCAGAATTTAAATGAGCCACAATGATACCGTTTTTACTTTGATACCCTGAAACTTGGTACCCCCTCCAAATAAGTACCCGAGTAACCATAGGGATGGATTAATAAAATATTTTTTACACTGGCCCTCAGCCTCAAAATAAATGGGTGAGCCTTTGCACTTACAATCTAAGGGCCTTCGAACAATCCCCTTGCCCCTTATACAACCACCCCAGGCCTCACAACTCCTTTTTCGGGGATGACTGTACGGAACGTCTGTCAAAGTCTGGTTGTTTGTCCCAGTGGCGGATATTGAATTGCTTGTTTCAAGACAAGTACTGATGGAGACTATAGTGCAGGGATATTTAACCGAATGAATCCGTGCCTCACAGGATGAGGATTTAGTGCTGAGTGTTCTTGGGCTACGCATAAGACTCAACCCATCAAAATCGTCTCAACACTGCTATTTACTCTAATCATACCATCATATGATACCATTCACTTTTATTAGTTGTACATATATTGGGTTTGCGGTGGGGTGAAATAATAATAATAGTGTGGTTGTGGTGAGTAAGGACTTAAAAATAAGTACGTGACTGTATAGGCGAGTGGTGTGAAAGTTAACTATTTACTTATGTACTTACACACAGACGCACATGTATTATTGTGGGGGTGGTGGACTCAACTTTAAAAATTGAGAATCACTGAAAGGAAATTGAAGTGAATGCTATGCTTAATAATTAATAAGAGTGCATGAGGAAGATCTCGGGAAGATTTGTCTTCGAAAATATTATGTATGGAATTGATGTAGTAACGTAACGTAGTAATAAAGGATAGAAGAAGGTGCTTGGAATGGAATGTTACTACTACCGTAGACGTCCACCGTCCTACCGTAAGTAATGAGTGAGTGGAAGCGGAAGGATTAAAAAGTGTTGGTAAAAAGGTAAATGATTTGTGTGCTTCTTGAAGACGATAGATATGCAATAGCTACATGTGCGCATCAACACATGTTCCTGCTCTTTTTTACTATTCACACAGGAGCTCTTGAGGAGAATCTCAAGTATTTCCAGGGCTCACATCTGAGATGGAGAACGGACAACCATCAGTTTTGTGGAACTGTGATTAAATTGATAGTTATTACTTATTAGTAGTAATGTTAAGGAAAGACCGCGAGTCATTAAATAAAGAAATCCTAGTCCAGCCTCACCTTCAGCTTATTTTTCACTCTAAATCTTCTACACATCACATTTACTAATCCAATAGTTCACTGGACTAGTCATAGTCATTATAGTCAATTAATCCCGACTATGTAGTTTTTACGCATTCATCAGCTCATCATCAGCCGTCGCCGTCAACCACTTTGAATATTCTGAAGAACAACTATATGTAGCTATTTTATCCTTGGGAATTTCTGTGGCCAGGTAATTTATATTTTTAAATAATTACAAAAATTTCCAACCACGATAAATCCCTCATTAATATTGTAGGTTGATCTGGTACTAGAGGTATTATTTGGATTATTTTAATAGCGCTGGATTCTGGAGGGAATCGTAATTGTGACTTTGTGACACATGATTCCACACAATTATTTTAATTTATGAGCTCAAATCCCTCTCAATTCATGAGTATTTTTAGTATCTAATTACAGTTCGGTTTGATTTGATGTGGGGTGCTATTAGGAATTATTTAACTATTCAGTACTATGTAGTCTATAAGTATGTGGTGGGATTCTTCACCCCTTAACTAGAGGATGATGATTAGACGGGATAAATGATTGTGTACTTATGTACTTATGTGTGTGTGATTTCGAAGAATTTGGTTTTTGATGGTGAAAGGATCTCCCAGTCTTTGACATTTGCTTCGATGTACACAGTGATTGTGACATTGGGAGCCGAGTCCACTCACAAAGAGTCTTGTTTGAATCAATTGATGACGGATGACGTGCGATATGGCTACATTTAATTCCAACGGAACAAGTTCTGATCCAGTGACAGTATAAATATTATGTATTTAGGAAATCATGTTCGTATCGCATGGATTGACTATTGACAGATGAATTCGTGAAAAGATCCTTGATTCTTCATCATGCACAAAATACCATATATCTGTGAATGGTTCACCTGCAGCTGTGAATTCCGATGTTATTTATTTGAACAAGTATCAATCGGGTTAATATAAGTAATTATTATAGGCGTGCAATTTTATCGTGTTCGTAAGGACCTTATCTAGTCATATCAAATAACCTTTGAGCAGGAAAGCAAAGCAGGGTGAATTTGAATACTTGATTTGCCATTCTTTAGAAAGGACTCAGCGCAAAGTATCTTTTGTAAGGGTCGAGTATTTACGATTTTACGAATGTTTATTTCAACACTTTAAAGAGTTCGTATTTCGTATCATGACTAATCACTACAAACCATATGATAGGTTTTGCTCTACTATTCGGAGGTGAAGTCATATCAAATTAATTACTGCACTTATGCTCCAAATGATAAAACGTCCAATCTGCACGTCCTCAAGTCCTCACTTCATTTTCCTGTAAAGCTACTGCATAGTTTTGAATCTAGATTTTATTTTTACTGTAGAAGTGATTGTCATCAGTACAATTTACTTATTTTGTTTCAATTATTTAAGAATCGATATTAGACCGGATTCAAGCCATGACTAAAGTATGGGAATTTTTGTACTTTCATGATATTATAAAATACGTTATTTAGTATTACATAATTGAATTCCATGTTTTTTATCCGTTCACTAGTTGTCATTGTGGCCGAGTTGAGGCTGTAATAACGAATGTTTGGGTGTTTTTTTTATATATGTGCAGGCGGACTCGCTGAACTCGGGTCGTCGTTCGGGTTCTTTTTGTTTTGATGGGAATAGTAGTAATGGATTTACATGGAATCCAGCTAATTTTTCGACGCTCTCTAGAAACTTGAAATCAGTTGGTGTACATGAAAAGTAAGTAAAAACAAAATGGTCAATGTTCGTGTTTAAAGACCTTTTATTTTCGCTTATTACCAGTTTAGTGTACATTTTTTAGCATGTATTTGGAGGAGACCTTACAATAATTAACAGAAAATTCGATGTCACAGGCTGGAAAATTGGGTTAATTACACGGGTAATCTTACACCCGTCTGTATTAAAATGGAAGATGGACAAACTGAGATACCTGCAGAAATGCTTGATGCTGGAAGCAGCCGTTCCAACAGCCCAGTGGAGGATAATGGTACCCAAGACGGGTATTTAAATTAAAAATCATAAAAATTATTAAATCAGCGCCATAAATACTCGCCTTTAATAATTATAGCACCTCATTGACAGTAATTATTTAATATAGTTCCTCCAATAAAATGATGAAACCCGACCCGAAGATATGTGGCGTTTGTGGAGATAAAGCTTTGGGAAATAATTTTAATGCCATAACATGTGAGTCATGTAAAGCATTTTTCAGGCGAAATGCCTTGAAAACCAAGGTAAGTAAATTCGGGTTTCCCGAATTCATGATTTGACTTGGATATTAAACATAAACAATAAACTTTCAAATTAATATTTGTTTTATTGTCATTATTTTAAGGAGTTCGTTTGTCCTTTCAATGACAATTGCAAAGTTGACCCTGTGACACGCCGGTTTTGCCAGAAGTGCCGACTCAAAAAGTGCTTCGATATTGGGATGAAGAAAGAATGGATCATGACTGATGAGGAAAAGAAGATGAAAAAAATTAAAATCGAGCAAAATCGAATGAAACGGCAAAGCACAGATTTTCCATCCTGTGATACACCGGTTGCTAAAGCAGCTTGTTTAGTAGACCCACAAACTCCACCAATGGATCAGTTAGTTATTCCTCAAAATTCACCTCCCGACCCTACCTTGCCGCATAAAATATCAAAGCAACCTACAATGCCACATGCGAGTGCTGACCTACATCGGCAAGTTAATTTCAAGGATTCCGCGGGACTGTCAGATTGCTCAACCACAAGTAATGACAGCGTATCTAATTCTGTTCCTGCATCTTGCTTCAGTACTACTTTAGTATCTGCAGAAAGATCTGGTTCGTCCCCTTTGATGTCCCATGTTTCCACCTCTTTACTGCTTCACGCGGATTTGGAAAACAAGTCCCATCATACTTTTATACATGAAGTAAATACGGGTTCAAGCCACTCCGTAATTTGGAACGACTCGGACTCCTCTAAAATTAATCAGGTGGACCAGCAAATATCTTGTCAAGTGCAAATGCCATTACTTTCTTCTTTAATACGTCCTGGAACGGCCGAATCTCCTCCTGAAGCTGAGCTTAGTAGTAAGTTTTTTGCAGTTTCAGGATGATACATGCTCTTTTTTGCAATAGAACCTCTATATCATTGTATCAGTGTGTAGTACAAAAACTAATTGCATTACTACAGGACATTTTTATCCCGTAAAATGTTCTTCAGTGAAAGTAATTTTACGTTTTACAATTTCAGCTGAAGCCAGTGAAGATGGGTCTGTAAATAACCCTGCGTCATCTGTGAGTAGAAGCAATCATGGGAGTCCTGCAGCAGGTAGCTCCGCTTCTCACTCCAACAGTGGAAGTCATCCCACCTGTTATTCCATTTCCATAGATAATACCAGCTTGAGCAGCAACTTGTTACAAGATTCTTCGGAGTCTTCAGACGAGGATACAAAAAGCAATAACTACATAAATGAGCTTGTGACTTCTCATGGTGAGAATCGGGGCAGGTACGAAGAAGAACTCTTGCCGCTTCCCTTTAACACAATGGACTCTATTCTGAGTGTGGCCATAAAAGCGGAATTTAACGCCTTTGGGGTTTTAAACGGAGGACAGGAACCACACCAAGCTGTACAGTCTCGATTACTTAATAAAGCTGAGCAGAACAAACTTAATGAACTTTTATTGGCAAGCCAAGCTTTGGCCACCCCAGTTGATGCAGAAGGACCTGTGAAAGTTTCTGTAAGCAGTTTATTGTCCAGTTCCTTAGCCAAGCAAATAATTCAATCTACTGCTAAAGCGTTGGCAATAATGAATGGCTTTTTGTACTAATTCGAATACTTGCCAGGATCCATCGTTGATAAATGTGATAAATCTGACTGATATTGCTATTCGGCGGCTTATTAAAATGTCCAAGAAAATATCTGCGTTTAAGAATATGTGTCAAGAGGACCAGGTGGCATTATTGAAGGGAGGATGTACAGAAATGATGATTTTGCGGAGTGTCGTCTCATACGATCCCGACAGGGACTCGTGGAACGTAAGTTTATCACGTTTTTTAACATTACTATCCGCATAATTATTTGATGAAATACATGCCAGGTTTTCTTGGCATGGATAAACTCGTATCGTTAAGTATTTAGTGCTGTTCTTAATCCCTGATTTTAGATTCCACACAGCAACTTGGGTTATAATATAAAATTGGGCGTGCTGAAAGAAGCTCGAGGAAATTTGTATGAAGAGCACCAGCGTTTTGTGAAATCTTTTAAGAGTGAATGGAGATCCGATGAAAATATTATGGTGCTTATGTGTGTAATAACACTGTTTACTGCTGAGCGCTCTAACGTCATTCACAAGGACGTAGTCAAACTGGAACAGGACTCGTACTACTACCTTCTCAAGAGATATTTAGAATCAAATATGAGTGGATGCGAAGCACGCTCAACGTACCTTCAATTGATCAAGAAGATAGCTGAACTCCATGTGCTTAATTCCAACCATCTCAGAGTTTTTCTAGAAGTGAATCCCAGAGAAGTGGAACCCCTTCTCATCGAAATATTTGACCTAAAATAATTTTTTGCGCCTAGTGATTCCTTCAGCCTTCCATTTCAACCTCGTCTTCAGATATTCGTTTCAGTATGCGCATTTTCTGTCTGTTTCGTTGTTATCGAGGGACTACGTAATTACCACATCCAATTAATGGGTGTAATAATGTAATTTGTACTGTTCAATGTACAGTACAGACAGCTTGGGAAAGGAAAATCCACACTATCTGTCTCATCGATAGTTTTTGTCTTTTTGTTCATTAAGTTTTTAGAGTCGTGTGACTGTTCGTTCTTTCCGTAAGTCACAAAATATTTTGTTAAAAGGATTTTTATAGCAACCTAATGTAAGCATACACAACACGACTCCAGGGTGTCTAATTTTAACCGAGGTTGAAGAGTCAGGAAAGCCGGTGTTTACAAAACTATGAGAAATAATGAGATTGATGGGTCCTACAACTTTTCTGGAGCCGAATTTTTTTACTGGTGGCGAAACGAAACACGTTGTGTGAACACTTCACTTATACGATGCAAACTCATGATTCGAGATCATGAGTTAAGTTCATTTTATCGCTGCATAATATAAGAGATTTAAAATCGAATCTTGCTGACAGTTTGTTTCCGAAAATTTTATTCTGTGGTAGGAATAGTAATTATAATGATACAAAAAAGGTGCTGGTCAGTTAAACCACTTTGAGATTGTGAGCGAAGGTTTTAAAATGATGAAAATAAATCTGTTTTATAGTCAATAATGCGACTTTCACCTTCAACTTATTTTTTTACAGCTCTAAATAGAAACGTTGCAAGTCTTAATTAGGATGAATTTTTTAACGTCAATTTCAGCATTCGTTCATTCATACCAAGTAAAAAGTATAGAGAGAGAAAGACTAGTGTCTTCATTTTCTCGCTATACTATATGCATTGCTCAGACGTCTTCGTCGTCAGTAAGACTCACCTAGAAATTCATTACTGGACTGAATATATTTTTCAACCATTATCTTCAGAATTTTGTGTTTTTAGCTGACCTTTCCTGCTGTCACAGGTACAACCGCCTTGATCACTTAAGTACATAACAAAGCTACAGCTTTACATGTTTCCTCCATTTCTGTGTTAAATAAAATCAATGAATCCGGACTTTGTTCACCTTTTCTTGGGATTCCAAACACGGACACAAATGAATTACTTGGGATAAACTACAGCGATCGCAATGTATTTTATTGCCCGTGGTCCAACAGAGCCCACCAAGCTGACCGGACCATGTTCAACATTCGTTTACCCCCATATATAGGAATGGTAAGATATAAGAGTAGCTCTGATTGGTTATTGATGAAACGTATTCGTACCAAGAAGAAATTCGGAGCATAACTTGAATCTGAAAGAATTTTTTCTCGGAAACATTATGACACCGATGCGATGTATATAACGTATTATGTACATATATAGGACGCCTGAGCCCACTGCGCTTGCAAGTTGCAAGTGACCCCACGCCCTCCCAAACAGGTTCATCATCATCATTAAAAATCAAAAACAAACTTGTAGTGTACATATAGTGCAGCGGAGTAATAATTTATGCAATAAAATTATTGTACATCGGCTCCCGGTCCCGAGTTCTCCATGACAGTTACAGGTTACAGTTTACCATACAATAAAATAATATTTCTAGAGTGTCTACCAGAAAAATCCCGTACATGCCCATTTTGCTTAAAATTTGCTGCTTCATACTTATGTTATTTCACATACGATCCAGAATCTCTAGTATCGAAACTTTTGTCAACATCCACATGATTTTGGGATTGTCTGTTGTTAAATAACAGTTAATTTTTTTAAATTCTTACAGACGTACTTGTTTATATGCTGACAATCAGAACCCCTTGAACACTTGGAGGGACCTTTGAAAGTAACATGTGCCCCCACGTCGCCGCGCGACCATAGAAGAGAAGAGTCGGAGTGTGTGTGTATGTCGTCTACATGTATGTATGTACATACATATGTAATTACCTTGCTGTTCAAACTTCAATTTCGAGCTCGTGGCATTCAACATAGGTCTAGTGCTCAAAATAGTGTGCTTCTTGCTTCGTTCCTTTTAATAAGTCTTACTCCTTCTCCTTGTAGATTCATAGATCCTATTATTCCTTGTGGGATCCTCACAATCTGATTAATCAACTCCGAACTGGATAACGGGATTCAAAAAAATGGAATAGTGAGGGATGTGAGGTTTAATTTCTAGTGGAACCTTCTCGTGTTAGTCGGGACTCAGGACTTGGATCTAGTTGCAGGACAGACGTGAGAGTCGTATTGACAAATGTTTTGGGAGAATTTGGGATTTTTGTGAAATCGTTTCGGTAGGTCGGATTAAGGGTTTTGGAAAGCCCCTTGTGAAAGGAGTTCAGTGGAATCCATTGTCGGTCAATTCTTTGTATTTTTAAATCAAGGAACAGCTTTTGGGGCAGACATCTCTGAGGAACAGTTTGTTACAAGAGGTGAGTTGATGTTTGTTGTACTTACTAATTGCTTTCAGCAATTTCGTGACTCCTAACCCGACTCAATGGTGTCTGTGGTGATTGATTTAAAGTAGGGAAACTCCGGATCGCACCGTTTACGGATCAGCTGGGAGTAAGGCCTCAACGAAGATGGTCAAAGCCAAAGAAATTGACTTTCCGAGGGGACAAGTTCCGAAATCAGGGAGCAATTCGTCAAGGAAGAAGAAAACCCAAAAGGCGGGATTTCTGGCTGACCTATTTCATGAAGAAGTTCCGTCACTGGTGAGTTTTTGGTAGTTTTTTTACATTCGTTTGCTATTAGGCTTGGATTTTGAAGCATTCAACGAATTTACATGTCACACTAGCCCGCTATGCGTGGTAATTTGATACTCGATTCGGTCTAAGTGATTATAGCCTATGTTACAGAGTACAGCGGTGTGTTTTCTTGTTTTAGGGTAGTGAAGGAACTGCTTCCAAGAAGAAGAAAACGAAGAATGCACTGACGTCGGAAGAAAATGAGTTATTAGCGGGGAAAGAGGGCTACGCGTCCGACAAATTTGGGGGAGACTTGCTTTCATACGATGTGAGACCAATGTAGAATTTAAGTTCCTCATGAACCAAGTTTGGGAAAGGACAAGGACCTAGTACCAATTTTTATGTACCTGGTCTAAGCATAAGTTTTCTACTAAGCAGTGGATTGTTATATTTGAATAGTCCATCTTTTTGGATAGTTTCAAATATTTTGATTCAGTCACTTCGCATTCCTGAGATACAAGAATTATTAAGGTGTCATGGATAAACGTAACAGGGTATAAGTCTGGTATACCAGCCTTTTCCAAAGATGGAAACTGATGGGAAGGGGGAAATCTGCACGTGTATTATGCAAATATGACGTTGCTGATAAGTGTTGTTTCGGGGATGAGAGAGAGAGGTCAAATGTCAATGTGTCTTTAGGTAATAAATATGAGAATACCGATTTCAATATTTTTCCATTACAAAAGGAATCATGCATTATGTACAGTGTACGTAACCGTGAAGTACAATACATTGATCCATGACCTTTGTATTCTCATGTTTCTGAAACTATACTTTTCTGCAAGTGAATCTTATAAACTCGTAGCTTACACACAGAATTGTCCCTTCACATCAATTTTCATTAACTTCAGAGAAGAGCTGGTAAACTGAACTTGTTCCCGGTTATTACAGCGAAGTGGCTGTTGGTGACCGTACCTTTATCTCCGCCATAACTCCGAAACTTGGAGCCACCAATTGTATATACTTTCATCGAATTCATTAACGTCACCAAAACTGCATTTAAATTTGTGTCCCTGTCGTGTAACCGTATTCAACAAATAATATCCCGATTACCAGCTTGTAATCGTAAAGAGCTGAAATTTCTATTGATAAAAAATGTTTCGGTAATGGTTGAGTTGCAGGTTCTGTATTGATTATATATCCCTTTGGTTTCCAGACTATTAGTGAAGGAGTTTTGTCACTTGGACGAGTAAGCCAGGTGCAGAATGGAAAGCTGGTAGTGAATTTACCCTGTCGGGTTGTTGGTGAGATTTCTCTGTTGGATGTCAGCCGTCCTTACCAGAAGATAATGCATAACTTGGCCAGTGGGGTTGACGTGGACACAGATGCGGTAAGCTTTTATATTGAGTTATTGTATACATGTTGTTATTACATATATTAAGTTGATTTCGTTGCATGTTCATGTGCTTAGTGGGATTATTTTAAAATTCTTTAAAGCAATATTTAGTGATTGTTTGAGTGCGTAGTTATTGTTATTGATTATTTTTGCAGCCGTGGTGCGCACTCGAGGATATGTTTTGGGTAGGTCAGCTTATTTCCGTTGCTGTCAAAGAAGTTAAAGACTTGGTGCACATCAAGAAAATAATTCTTTCATCTGATCCTTGGCAGTTGCATAAAAATTATAATTGTAGTAACATTACCAATGGAATGGTAAGTAACGTATTTTATTGACTTTATATATGTTTATATAAGCTCAATTATTTGTGTTTTCTTGTTCTTCTAAATCTTAAATTCTTCCAGTATTGAGTGCGATATGAGAATTCATCCCGTGATAATTTTGATAGTGGCTACCTTTTTTAATGTTGTTCTGTGTTCCATTAACAATACCCGCTCTAGATTTTAACCGCGGCTGTGGAGAGTGTTGAAGATCATGGGTATATCATGGATGTTGGTATTAATAATACTCGAGCATTTCTGTCTACAGAGAACGCTGTTAAATTTATCAAAAGCGCGAACCGAGGCAAAGCATTAGGTGAGATTAAGAATTTTTTGTAATTAGAACATTGTTTTGAGCTTGGCGTTTCAGATTATTGTTTGAAATATTCTCCGCACGATTCCAAGGAAATAAATTTATGTGACACAATTTGGATAGGTGTGGGGCAGTTAGTATCGTGTCAAGTCATCCAATCTAAGATTACCAACAATATGTGCAATGTCCAGCTTACAGCGGATCCTAAAAGTATTCACAAGTACAAATATGCTGACGAGTTAAACTTTAATTACAGTCTGTTGTTACCTGGTATGCTGATGAATGGAGTGGTTATGGAGGTACTTGCAATGCTGTCAGAAATGAAGTTTACTATTTCAAAAATGTTTACGTGAATTGCGTTCTTTTCTTTAATGTTCTAAATTGCTTTTTTCACGATTTCTGTTACCAGTTATTGACTTTTTGTAGGCAGAAATTAATTCATATTTTGTGTTAAGGCTTACAAGGGAGGGTTGAAAATCCATGTAATGGATTTAGAGGGTTTTGTGCATAAAGATCATTTACCGACGCCTTGGACATCCCCAACTACTTACGAGATCAGTTCTTCTCTTACGGCTAGAATTTTGTATGTACTTCCGAACGGATCAAACCCATACCTCAGCCTCCAACCAAATCTGTATCCTCACAATATTCAGAAAAAAGACGATAGAATTACTCTGGGAACAAATCAAGAAGTTAAAGTAGTAAGGATAGATAAAACTGGTGTAATTATACGATTTGAGAAGGGCCAAAAAGGCCTAGTTTCACTTCGTCGTTGCAGTGATGACGCTTCTTGTACTATTGAAGAATTGAAGAAACAGTTTTCTGTGGGTTCATCACATACCTGTAAAGTTTTAGAATTCAACAATATGGATACTGTTTACATTGCCAGCTTTAAGCAGTAAGTCCCGATGAATGAATAATAGATTTTTAATTTACAGATATATTTATTTATTTTTCATAACCTAATTTTCGTAAATAGATCAATGTTGGAGCAAAAAGCTATTCGAGTGGAGCAAATTGAGCCGGGAATAGTTGTAAAATGTACCGTTAAGTTTTGGAAGGCGCACGGAGCAGTAGTTACTTTCGGTTTGCTGCGGGGTTTTATACCCGTACTACACTTCGGAAATATACCAATTCGTAATCCATCCGCGAAATTTCCGCCACAGTCATCATTTAAGGCTAAGGTTGTTTCATAAGTCCCTTTCTTAGGGCTTACTGCACTCATTTTAGTTGCATATGTTGATGGGCCAATTGTATAATTTTAGGTCGTTAAGTTGAACGTGGAAAAGAATCAGATACAATTAACAGCCAAGAAGGATTTAGTAAAAAATGAGTTCCCTGTTCTCACGACTCTGGAAAAGGTCACCAAAGGCACAATCAGCAAAGGAGTTGTAGTGGCCTCCAATAAAGGCGGGGTAATCATTGAAACCGTCGGTGGACTTAAAGTTAGTACATCCTATTCTGTTTCCAAATACCAATTTTTCTTTGCTTTGTTGGTGCAGGATAATTTTTGTGTCACTGATTTACAGGGGTTTGCACCTTTAAAGTTCTTGGCGGTGGAAAAAGGCGCTGTGTTGAATACGTTATTTTTTCCGGGGCGCATCTTAACTTTCCAAGTCTTGTTTGTTGAACCAGAGGTTTACCTATATTTCATATTTGCATCATTGTTAAAGTTTTGTTATGTACGTATTAATCAGCAATGTTATTACATCCTGTGTACTCTGAATTTTCCTAGAAAAAAAAATTAATCCTAAGCTTGATTATCAAAAATCAAAGAGAAAAGGACATTGAGGATAGTAGTGACGTTGAAGTAGAGCAAACAAATACAAGTAATGCTGCTGAATCTAACAGTGAAGGGTCACTGAATCCTAAAAGGAAGAGAACTGTTGACACTGAAGTTGAGCAGCCAAAAAAGAAAAAGAAAGCGAAGAAGGAACAAGAAAAGAATGAGGATTCTGAAGTTGTTGATGAAAAAGGAAACTTGAAACTTCCAGTAAATTCATTTTGGGACTTGCAGGACTCTGATAATGAGGCAGAACCAAGCAGCAAACAAGTAGAAGAAAAGCTTGACGAAGCAAAAGCTGCTGCGAACGGTGTAAGCAATTTTCATTTGCTAGGATTTTATGTTTTTATGTTTAGTTTGTAGTACAAATAATAATAGCTTTTAGAAATATTTGGTTGTTCTATCGAAGGTCTCAAGCAAGAAACTTACGAAAAAGGAGAAGAGGAAACTGAAAGAGCAACAAATTAGGGATGCGGAATTGGCCCTTGCTGATTCCAATGTAACACTGAAAACTGAAGACGATTATGAGAGAGTAATCCTTGCGTCTCCAAACAGCTCCATGTGTTGGATTCAGTTCATGGCTCATTACCTACAGGTATTTATTTGGAAGCTTATTATGAAATTGTGAGGTACAACATTTATCTAATTTTCTATCATAATGTTTTGAATGCACAGCAAGGTGAAGTTGCCAAAGCCAAGGAGGTTGGGATAAGGGCATTAAAAATGATTTTGTTTCGAGAAGAACAGGAACGTTTCAATGTGTGGGTTGCGTTGCTGAATTTGGAAAATTCTTATGGAACTCCGGTATGCTATCATTCCTTTCATAAAATAACTTCAGATTAACATATATACATATTTGCATGATTGATTTAATCAGGTATGTAAACTCAGAAAAACAGTTGTCTAAGGAAATATCAGTTCAAACGAAGGTGTACTTTAAAACGATTTTTCGTTTTGTGTAATAGGAATCATTGGCAACTGTTCTCCAGGAAGCTAAGCAAAACAACGATGACTACAAAATCGCATCTACTATGGCTGAGATATTTTGCCAGTCTAAAAAGACGCAGGTAATGCTTGTTGAAATCACGTGTTTCATGGGGAGTAGCATTAGTTCATGGGTCGAGATTTCGATTGGTCAAACATTAAATTTATCTACAAGCAATGTATTTTAGACTGTTTACTAACAGTCTCCATTACAAATTGTAAGATCTTCTTTCTGTTGAAGTTAAAAACCCTAACCTATCTTCAGTGTCATCCCAAGTTTGCGAAAAAATAATATAAGATCTGAAGACAAAAGTTGGCTCGCCATTTGTGAGTTAATTGCTAATATTTGATTTTGTTTAGGAAGCAGATGAAATTTATCAGAAAATGGTTAAAAAATATCGAAACACACCGGATGCTTGCATAAAGTACGGAAAGTTTTTATACCGAAATAAACGTTACGAAGATGCAAGGGAATTGTTTAAGAAAACTTTGTTACAGATGGATCGAGCTCACCGTAAGTTTGAAAGGAGCTATAAATTCGAAAGGAATAATGTTTTTTCAAAACAGTCAATGATCTACGCCTTTTTTGTGTAGATGTACAGCTGATTTCCAAATATTCCCAATTTGAGTTGGAATTAGGTGAGAGAGAACGCGGATGCACATTGTTTGATCAGTTACTTGGAACTTACCCAAAAAGAATTGATATTTGGTTGGTATATGCAAATACGCTTGCCAAAATAGAGGATTATGACAATGCGAAGTAAGAAATGTTCTTAAAGTACTTATTGAGAATCCACGCTCGAAACTTTGAATGATATTTAACAATGAATGTTCTCTATCTTTCCAGGAACGTGTTAATTAGAGCCATTGAGTCTCGCTTTCCACCCAAGAAAAGTAAACCGCTTTTTACCCGACTTTTTGAAATTGATAAACAATGTCCGAACCCAGACCCAGATGCCATTCGCCAGCTCGCTGTCGATTATACGACAAATATTGTTGTATAAATGTGTAGAAAATCATCAATGAAAGTGTCATGTTTGAACAGTTTTATTGTTGGCTTAAAAACATTTTTCTTGTTTTCTTGTACCTATTTAATACTTAATGATAAACCATTTATTAGTTCTCTAAAATACAGGATTACGGGTCCTTGCAGTAACGTTTTCTCTGGTTATTGAAACTAATTATATTTCCAGTGAGCATATAATAATAAGTGAGCATTAGATCATCTTAAGGTTAACAGCAACAGCTGTGCCAATATCCCAGCATATAGGTATAGTAGACGGAATTTATCATCCTTTTTTCTCCTTCTCTTTGATACCACATGAATTTGAAGATTAATCGTACTTTTGTCCAAATTTTGGTAGGCAAATCCCGTTGTTTTCCTGGTGTTCACATGAAATGCCCGGAAAAGTCTGAATCATTGGATTTTTTATACTGGAGTATTTAGAATTTGCCAAAGTTTTAACTAGAATCAAGAAAATATCCAAAAATTATTGTTGTTGAGGTAGAAGCATTGGAAAAAATAACGATTATGAAATGCAATTGAAATATTAAAATAAAAAAATTCAAGTGCTAAACCATTAAAACATCAATGATCTACAGAAAAGATAACGTTCTACAAACACTAAAAAAACCTTTTTACGAAGATGCTTTTTTACTGATTCAAAAAATTAGAATTTTCAACTTTTGAAAAAATTCGTTTTCGTAAAAAAAACGCAAAGCGTAGATATGCACTTACCCCCCCCCCCCCTTGAAAAAAAAGATTTAAGGATAACTTCTGCACCCTTTGACCAAATCCGAACATTAAGGGCTTAAAGTCAATGACAGAATTTGTACAACGTCCAATGCTTAACGTACATCTTCAGCGTGTATAGTTAACGAGATCTGAAGCTATTTATACCTAATTTTTCCCGTGAGTCTACGGAATCGCCTATCCTAATACATTGCAGTTTTTTTAAAGGTCTTCCCCCACAACAACTTTGATAAAAATTTGCACACATGACTGTCTAATTATTGCAAGCTAGTGTGCAAAATCTTATGATGTGCGACCAAGGGCTTGGACCCTTAAAAATTAATAACTTAAAAATGCGAATTATGGTTGTCATAATCATAACCTTCAATATTCGAGACGTAACTTGAAGTCTTCCAATATTAACAACTAATTAAATTATTTGAGCTTCATGAAAATTTTAATAATGAATTACTATTATAATATAATATTATGGACTCAGTCGAGAAAATTTTGAAAACAATTACCTAAAATATACCATTCTCCTAAAACATACCGTAAAGAAATAATAATAATTTACCGAATAAAAACCACTCCCCGATTAATCTCTAAAATATAAAACGCGCGTGATGAAGCGACTATTTTAAAACTTCCCTCCCTCTCCTAAACGCGCTTTATAGGTTCGCGGATACAAATTACCATAAAGGTTACATATATGGCTTAGCAAGTAGTAGCAAGGGCAGTGATACTGTCACGGGCTACATTTATAGTGCCATAAACGGTGGCTACCCATTTATATTAAAGAGAAGAGACATTTTAGAGTACGCTTTGCAAAGACAGTAACTTAATAAATGTCGGGGACAAAGTTTTGGTAAAGTTGGCGTTAATTTTCACATAGACAACTGTATGTTGCTTTTCGAGGGATAAGTCTAAAGAAAATATCAAGGTCGGTAAAGGTACATACAAAAGTAATTGTGTTTTAAAGAAGTTTTGTAAATTGTTGCAATTAAAAAGGCTTTAATAAGGCTACTGGCTTTCTTAATACTAGGATTTGACGATGAGGGGACATTTTTAAATCTTCACTCTCTCTCCTAGAGACGTACGCTTTATAGTTTTGCGAGTACAAATTGCAAATTGGATATTTAAAAAAGTTCTGTAATGTTAGATTATAATCATACGGAGTTGTATTTCAGGAGCAAAGGCCATTTAAAAAATATTCTATTAGAAAAAAACTATTTCGGCAATGGAATTTTAATACTGGCGGATCAAACCACTAGACTTCGTCGGTGTTGCACTTGGGAAATGGGGTTATCCACCACCTGCCGTCCTGTGGTGGCTTGATCCGCTATCGGATAACATCTCCTATTGGTTTGCGATTGTGATTACAAATTACCTTAAAGGCTAACTACCCGGCTTATTTGTAGTATGTAATATGAATGTATTTACAACTGGGGTGTATTTCTGAATCATGTGCTATTTGACTGAACCAACAAGCTATGAAGCCTTTCAAAGCCAGCTATTGCTGGCTGTGCAGTGCTAGTTACCTCATAAAGCCTGACGGATATATGCTGCCATGCATATCACCCGCAGTTTCATACAGAGTGTTTACTTTAACTGTGAACATTTTTCCCCCGGGAATTATGAACAAGGCGCGAAATGCCCACGGTTTATTTTAGTTACTTTGGAGTATCCTTAATAGACGAGCAGCATAGCCACCGGCCATGTAATGCATTGGGAGAGGACGCGGAGCGACAATTCTAGCTAAAGCCAAAGCGTGCTGCGTTGCGTGCCGTGTGCTTGTACATTGCATTACTTATAGCAAAAGCGCTTTATGGCATTGTGTACTCGCAAGCCTTAAAAGGGCGTTGAGGAGGGAGCGAAGATTTAAAAATGCCTCTCTTCCCTCATCATCTTCAAACTAGTAACAGCCCCGTGCTTCGCACAGGAGCAATTACTTGTGTAAATAAATATCGTAAATAATAAAAGTGTAAATGGCAATAGATCTCGTATCAAGGTCTGTCGAGAAGGCTTAATATTGATATCCCGCTTCGCCAGGCAAAGTAATCTCATATAAGACGTGAAGTATTAACTGTAAGACTAACAATTCGTTTCATATAGGTAGTTGGTAATTCATCATCAAAATATTATGGGACAACAGCTTTCGGCCCACTAAAGTTTTCTCCCAAACTCAATATTTGGCTATACACGTGGAATTTAACTAACTGCTTGATCAATTTAATACCAACGTCGTTATTAAATCTTGCTGTTGCATCACTGTATGGTGCTTCACTCCTTATTGTTAGTGGATCAGCACACCGTGCTGATCAAATATGTTTTTTTATGTTATTATAATTTGTATATAAATCCGTTGTACCGCAATATTGTAACTGAAGCCTCAGACACTGGACGCACTGATTATTTAATTTTTCCTAGTAAGAATCCCACACTAATGTGAACAAAGTTCAGTCATTAAAATTCTCCTCTTATCAAATTATTCTGTACTGTAACCGAACGTAGTTTTTCTCACTACCAGTCTTAATTTAAACCAAATTATTGATGATTTATGTCTAATGTTTATATAATAATTATGATTAGCGCTTTTAAGTGATAATCTAAAATGGCGTAATATTGAGAGCTTCCCTTCCAGTAGGCTGCAAGCAGTTGGTACATATATGATTAGCCGAGAAGAAAAGCGAGCTGAGCGAGCTGAAAAAGCTCTCCTCCTCCTCTGCGACAGAGTCTCAGCTTTCAGCCCGCTGTGCTTCTCGGCTTGTTTTATATACCACCGACTTGCTTGGCTTAAGCCGGGATGGTTTGAATTCGTGAAATAAGCCGCGAAGGTTTAAAAATCAAAGGACAGGTCGAGAGCAATAAGAAGAAGGATCACTGCTGCCCTAGTCTAGTCAGACTTGACTAGGAAAGTCTAGACTTGACTTGACTAGACTAGGAAGCAAAATGGACGTAAAAGAATAGACTTGACTTGACTACGCATGGTGTTACATTTATCCGACTTGACTAGAATAGACCAGGGCAACTTGCGAAAACACAGGACTTGACCAGACTTGACTTGCATGACTCCATGGCAAACCTAGTCAAGTCGTAATTACATGAGGATCCCTCATGTAGCTGAAAATCATAGCTAGAAAGACAGTGAAAATCCAGTACCGCTTATTATTCTTAAGTAAGTACATGGTTTTAGTTTCGACGGATTAAAACATGAAATTGAGCCACGTAGAAATGTTTAGGGAAATCTAGTTTTCAGTTACAATATCTTCCTTAACAATGTAATTGATCATAAGGAAAGCTACATTACATTTCCCACATTTCATTTTCGCGAAAAATATTTCTATAAATACACTTCAAATTTCAACTAAAATTAAAAATCAAATTATTCGGGATACGCTTTCCTTCCTGGTGGAGGACCTCTATCGTACACCTGGTGTGATTGTGGTAGTTCACACTACACACACTTCATTTTCTTATACAAGGAAAACTACCTGGTGTACATTACATTGTACCAGGCACGTGTTGAACCTCGAATACAGTCTGCGCTAGGAAACTGTATAAGTACCTCGTACAAAGATGGGCAACTGGTTTTCCTCATCTGAAACCTTACCTCTACAATGTAATCTCGATTGTCCTTCCTAATACCCTTCCTAAACCGGACTTTTGCTGATTTCCTTTTTCCTAAAAATGGGCATATAATTGCCCTTCCTATTTCCTTGTCAGATTATTAAATTGCCTAGTAGGGCCTAAAATGCCTAGTTCAGTCTGAATTGCCTTTGTTCAGCCTTAGTTGGTTGGGTATGCCTTTGCCGGTTTGGTCAAAATTGTACATTTCTTTACGAATAGCGTTGAGAAACAATATACATTAACATAAGCGGGTAAATATGATAATTGTCATCATTTAAAATGTATATTGTTAGACGAACACATGATAAGTTCCAAGTTTGGATTGATTTTCTGGAAGATATATTTTAACGTTAGCAGCATTCAGAATATTAATGTACGAAAAATAAACCCTGTTCACTGCACACTGAAATCTACGGAAACACCGAATCTAAACGTCTAACTATTAGTGGGGTCCGTAAGAGTGGAATTTCTTCACAGTTTGTTTTTGACTATGTCGTTTATTGAACGTTATACGGTCCAATACAAATGACCAGCTCGCTTACACATTCATGGATTAAATTCAACCTTAGATCAATTCATTAAATTCTGATTTTCCCCCAACATTTTAGTGTCTATTTACTTCCAAACATTATGTCAGCTGGTATTAATACCATTTAAATTCCTGGCATCTTTAAAACGTCCGGTGTAGCTTAAGGGATTGCTCATATTCAGAACAAATGTTTCTTCAAACAAGTAATTATATACGTTTACTGTGGAATCAAAACGTGATTCCTTGATGTCAGCACCAGTTTCAGACAAATTAATGCCACCAATGTTGCTGGTACATGCAAAATACAGTCGGTACAACTTTCATGTTTTGTCATTGCCATCTCCAGCTTATTTTCAATTAATACCAACAACATACCTGGAACTTCTTCCTTTCGCCCAAACCCCCGCCACAAACCAAAGAACCAATCTTTTTAACGTGCTCTTTAACAATGTCATTTAGGGGTACTTTTGAGGTTCAGTAGCTGCCTGGTACAATGAATTTATACCATCGTACAACCTACTGCAAATTCTCCAACGTCTATTGGATATTTCCCCTGGTGCGCCCCAGTGGAAACATAAACCAGATAATATCACCATGATAAAACCCTATATACTGGGTCTGTTTTTTTGAAAACGGCCACCCGTGAATGCAAATATTTTTTGAAACACAATTATAGGGCCAATTAGATGAAAAGTTTGTTTAAAAAAAATTTCCACAGCTTTTTTTCCCGTAAATCCGAATAGGAAGGTTAAAAAACCGAAAAAACCCGAAAACTTCAATAATTTATTGTAGCTATACCGCTTTGAATATTAAAAATTGGGCTATCTCAAACACATTGGCTAACCGACTACTACACTCGTGATTTTTTTTGGTATCGTTGAATCAAAATTTCGGATTTTTGCAAAAAATCACATGGGGAATTTTGAAATTTCGGATTTTTTTTTTACTGCCGGCACACGCAAGTGCGCACTTTTTAAAAACTCAAGGGAAGTACGAAGCTTACATTTTAAAATTGTTAAAAAGTGCGCACTTGCGTGTGCCGGCAGTCAAATCGTGGAAAATCCGAAACGGGTAATTTGTATACATATCTGCGTAAGGCGTTGTGGATATGTTACGTTTATGAATAGTTTGCATGAACATACATACATCGCGCATGCAAGCATGCTTGCTTGCTGCCGTGGACGAGGAGAGGAGTTTCCTCCCAACGTAATACACGGGGAGCGCCTTCCATGTAAATAGAAAGCCCTATCACGCTCCATTCCTTGGGACCGTGCCGCAGCTCAAATAGTCCCAAATTATTAAAAAAATAATTTGGGATTGGGGATTTGTAGACCAACCATATTTGGTCTCAGCACTACCGTCACTATTTCAATTGTATTTATGTACATTATATGTACATAAAAACAAAAAATGTTTCACTATGGGAATGGCTGTATTGAAAAAAACAGACCCTACTAGATACGAAAGTTTAACCACTACATTGTAAACTGACAATTGTTGATTGCGCTAAAATCTTACTGAACATTATAGTTATATTAATGTTGTAAACTATACGAGTTGTTTCTCACTTGTACGTCGTTTTTTGCAAATTAACACGAGTTTTTTGCTAGATGTATTCGCTAAAATCTGAAATTTTTTAACAGCGAAACTCAAGTTTTTGAAAATAACATTTTTCACGTGTTGCGAATCAAGATGAAGGAATTTGTGCAAAAAAATATAATGTGACTAGGGGAATTGACTAGACTTGACTAGGGAACCAGCTGTAGAGTCAAGACTAGGACTATAGACTTGACTATTGCTACTTAAACATACAGTTGACTTGACTAGACTTGACTAGTTGCGGCTCTAAACATTAAAGAGTAGACTAGACTTGACTAGGCAGCCTGGCGGGCAGCAGTGCTTCAAATGTTCAAATTATAGTATTTAGATTTAGATGTGCCCAGTTTCCAACTCTTCCTCCTTCAAGTTGGCTCGAAAATAACGACCCGTTGTTAGCCGTATCTAAGGGGTTTCCGAAATTACAAACCCGTGTAAAAAATTCAAGAGAATATTTTTGGATAATATGTTTACATTTCCGGATACGGAATACATATTAGTATTTATCTTAAACAAGAAATTCCGGGAAACCGAATGCCAAGAAAGATCGCGGCCAAAAACGAAATTTACTTTTAAAAAAAAATCCAGAGTGGTCATTAATTTGGAACAAGTGACCTACGCTTGTCCAGTATAATATGAATCTGGTTGGCCCGAAACTACTCTCATTTAAATGTCTATGATAATCAGCATACAGAATTTCGAAAATTTTCTGCCAATATCTTGTCAAAGGGTTGACATTGAACTTATAATTGCTAATAACACAGGATATTGTTTGGAACATAATTTAGTGGGCAGCAAAAATTAAATGGTTTAGAACTTTAAAGTCTGTTGGTTGAATTCCGTGCTGTTGTTTCTATAAATGACCTCTGAATGCTTTATATTCAATCCATCTCCACATATAAGTACTTTCAAAATATTTATGTACAGAATAAGAAATAGGTTGTTGATGTTTTAACGCTCCGGCATAGAGGGCACTCAATACTTAGTATTAACCACATGCTGAAGGCAATCTTTGGGGTTAAGATTAAGAGCGATGGTAAAAGATGGTGCATATATTGGTGAGGATAAGAAAATCAAGTCCTATATAGACATTTGAGTTAAATCTGTTGTAGTCTCAAATTAATGCGCCACCCACACAGGAACCGGAATACAAATTCCCGGAAGCCCTACGAGCGATCCTTTACGGGGTATTTAGTCGTAGTTTGTGATAAACATTTAAGAGACATTGGTCTGGATAAACTTTGTCACCGAACTTTAGCATACGCCATCTGGTCACATGTATCTGAACAACTTTTTCGGGAAGGTAAATGAATAACTACAGTTTTATTATATGTAAACTATAAACCATAATGAAACTGTGTAAAATGGTATGTTCCTTAAGCTTTTAATTGAAAACTTATTTGCCTTTTAGGCGCCGGTCTTTTAATATGTCACGCCATTGGAATTTTTACTCCATATACGCACTACCCTGCGCCACGCACCTGTCACGACAGTTTTCATGACCCCCACCCCATGTAACACTATTCTTTCAACGTGATGCGAAGAATATTAAATCATGTAGAATAATTTCAACTGAAATGATTGTTCTTGTCATCCGAGGGACAGATCCGTAAAAGAACTTGGAATCATAATAAAATATCATCTGCAGGGTGAATCATACCCGTTGTCTCCCCCGAGCTCATATAAAAATAATAAGACGTGGTGAAAAATAATATAATGTAGAGGAACGTTAGTTTAGGAACATTCCAGGGGACCAAAGGCGGTAAAAATTTGGAATTATTAATCTAACCATTTTGTATGGACGCTCTGTCGTTCCTTAAAATATTTTAGAACTCTACGGCTTTAGCATATTGTGAGTCATTAGTTGAGTCAAAGATGGCCTTCCCAAGGCAAACATCGCAGCTTGAGGAATCAGAAAAGTGAGGCGAAGTTTATGAAAAGTTTTAAAGAGTTGCAATACATATGGTCCTGGGCAAAACTGTGCGTTCAATATTATTTTTCCCCTTCCAGAGTTTTTCACGAAGGACTGCTATGTAATTTTGGTGGGATTATAGTATGTACAAATTACAATGTATAATTAATATTAGTGTTGGAAATTACCAAATTATAGGCGGTTATTCCAACCGAGACATGCAAAATAGTGTAATAAAAAAAGGAAAGTTTTCAAAAACTAATACACAAGTTTTAAATATATGTACTGGTCCCCAAAAGACCACATTGCATTGGTCTAGTGTAAGTACTTACGGTGTAAACTGACAAAAAGTAGTCTAGTGTGTCGACTGTATTTACTTAAGTGATAATGATACTTAAAGGGGGTCACAAGCGACAATTAATATTTAAAGTAAATTTGAGCCCGTTCAAAAGACAATTTATCCTCAAATATTTTATAGCAAACCTCACAGTTGTGGCCTTTAAATAGTTGCTTAATCAACATGCACAGCAAAAAACTAACAAGTTACTACTTACACACGAGAGATTTCACAGATTCCATTCTGTCTGTTTTTTAGGGAAATCAAATGTGATTTTGCAAACACTTATCATTTAAAAGCTGTTGATTTACTTTACAACAGAGGACGCCGTTGTGTCTCTCCAACAATCCCAACTTTGATTCATATTTTAGACGATTGTGAGATTCAACGAAACAAATTTTGGAAAATCTGGAAAAGATCTTGCTTGAAAATGGGAGACTCGCATATTTCACAACATTATTCCTTATACAGGATAGGTAGGGTGGATATGAAATATTCTGCACATGTACATTTGTACGATTATATGTAAATACATAATTATAATAAATATTTACCAAGACTTCCTTCCTTTACTCGTATGAAAGTGGCATTTGTAACTCAAAAATTTGTTTGAATTGTCGATTCTAGAATTTTTAGCTTGTGTGTAACATGCTTTGAGTAATGAAAAACGAATGGAAGAACTGTACGTAACTTTATTGGAGTTTCAATAGGATATGTATAATAAGAGGATTGTTGATGCAAAAAGGATGAAGTTCAATGTCATTCAAAATCTCAATTTAGCATGAAACTGACGCTCCATAAATTTTCCGCAATAATTTCAAGTGTAAACATTTCTCTACTGCTACTCTTGATTTTAAAATATTAGGATATAGCTGGGAATTGCACCGATTCGGATTAATTCTTTTCCCCTGACAAATTTAGTAATATGAAAATACATTTTGTATCTACAAATATGAAACAAATAAAATTACTACTTTACAGCCAGAGGTCCATCCTCTTGTAGGATTTTTCTTGAATGCTTAAAAGCTTTCATGGCATTACATTAAAAGGAAGCCTTCATATTTACAGTAACACTCCCAATATTTTATTCCAGTATTGCTCTCCAATATTTTTTCCCTCACAACACAACACAACTCAAACTAGGGAATTGTTTCCGGAATACTTGAGTCACTAAAATTTCATAAAATTGATCAACAAGTGCTTGAATATTGTAATTTAGAACTGTTCGTGTGTAGTAATTGAGTTTGTGGTTACTTGTCGAAATGTACACATACGGTAGTAATTATCTACAGTTACCCAAACCTTTCGAGGGACCTTCTTAAATATTTTGGCCAAGAAGTAATAAGTACATATTATATTATGGATTGAGTATATTTATCTATATTATAATTTAATGCATCTGCTGTTGTAAACAGTGGGAAAAAGGTACTATACTCGTAGAAGACGATGAGATTGAAGTGATGCAGGTGTCTGCTGATGGTTTTTTTTACTGACGATGAGATTGGAAGCGGACGGAAGGGTAAGGGATTTGCAAGAGCGGCTCCTCAACATTTTCTCATGTTCTTAGTCTCCGAGGATCTAATGCAAGGCACGTTGGGATATGGGGATGGACGGGAAGGTATGAAGGAACAAGAGAACTCAAGAGAAGGAGCGGAAAGAGATACATATCCTCCAACTTGAGGATCGTCAGTCGGTGTGGAGCTAACGAGTTGTACAGTGGTCAATCTTGTCAGTCCTCTCTTTGACTGTCCCATTTGAATGTGAGTACGAGTGACTGTCTCGAATTTCGGGGATTATTTCCAGCTATAAATAATATCAAGTATCTATCTATATAGTGCTACGGACATTGGACAATAATATTATTATTATTTAAAAAAGGAATAGTATTGGCATTTGTTAAGAGGGAAGGCTCAAGTGTTGTGGAATACTCGTTGTGCAGTGAATTATCTGTAATCATGATGAGTGGAAACAACCGGCTGGAGAGATGCTACACATCTGGCTATGATTTGCCAGCCACCACCAGATCTTACAATTCCCCAGTACTCATGAGTCCTACGGCTCATCACTCTTTGGATATGGCCATCACTGAGCCTGGAACTTGGTCACATGCTCCTACTGATCTGAATATTCAGGGAAGATCACAATTATTGGACAGTCATGACAGGTGAGGTTTTCATTTCCCAATCTGTGCCCTTGGCACATAAATAGTGTCTATACATTTTATTTCAATAATAATTATTAGTATTATTAATGTTATGCAAATTTGCTGCAATGCAATGCCAGGTCTCTATTATTATTTTATAGTGTACTTATTGTACTATAATTATTTTAATATTGGCTCACTATTGTTGGTGCTCACACGTGCGGGCATTCATAAGACTTTCCTAATGGGAATATTCCTTCATTTACGGAGTTATTCCTGAGAAAAATCAAAGAAATGCTCTCCTAAATTCCATCTCCATTTGATGTGCTCAAATGATTGTGAGCTAAAAATATTTGGTAATATTTTATTTCTGCTCTTTTGTTCTGGGACGCAAAAAAAACAATAGGAACAAATTGGGTGTTCTCGCCCCATTACAGTTAATGGGAATTTTATTGTTCGATTACTCGTTTTTTGCTGTGGTAGAAAAATTTGTCAATCAATTTTTAAAAGGCTGCATTATGTACTTTGGAACCATGTTGGGACAGAACAGAGGGATTAGCCTCCGACAACTTGTGCAGAGTAGAAATGATTGTTTGACTCAATTAATTATAAGCAGGCCTATAGGTAATTAAGTTAGTAGATTAATTGTGACTGAAGATAATCAAGTGAACAGTAATATAGATAGTTACTATTGCTGAATTTTAGTTTTTGATAAATAGTATTAAAATATTATTAATAAATTATTTCCAAGTCCTCATAAAGCATTGGAGTTGTTGGGCTGATGTTAATTATTTTTGTTGGAGTCATGAGGAGTATGACTGTGACCGTTGTTCCTTGGGACTGGTAGATACTCTTTGTGGATGCTATTGTTATTACAATTTTCAATTATGTATGAGCCAAGGAAGGACTGCCGGCATGATCGGGAAAAGGGCAACGACAAATCCCATAGTCATGATTTTCATTTTCGAACCAATCTCATAACTTTTTGTTTCTTCATGTTGAGTCTCGTTCCGCTCGCAGAAAACCCTTGGTGTCTGTAGCATTTGAGTGGAGTCCCTGTCGATGTACTTTTAGTGTACTACTGTATGGAAGGGAGTTGGGAAATATTTCTTTATGCAGTCGTTATTATTCAAGACTCGAGTATAATGTGTTATTGTGTATGTATGTACATACATATCCATGTGACTTCAAGTTGAGTGGATTGTAGGGAAAAAAAAGATGCTACTAAATATTACACTAAATTAAAAAGGAGACAGCGGAAGGCTCATTTAAAAGTGTTTTACTAGTTACCATCATTAGAATTAAGTAAGAGGTACTAAAATGACTTACATCATCCTGAAATCCTCCTATTTGTTCACACGACATAAGTAACGTCTCATTACCAGCTCCGTACAAAAGCCCAGCTATAGTCTTGGCATGGGACAAGGAATCATTTGAGAAATCTCAATTAATTTGTACAGTTTGTTAAATGCGTGTACTGCCAGTTTCTTTATTATTCATAAAGTTCTATCCTGACAATGAGAGTGTGGGGGAGGCTATCTGTTCCTCAACTCTTACAACTTATTCAAAATTTAAAACCTTTTATTGACTCCACTCTCCTTCCTTCCAAGTACGCTTCATTTATCAGGGGGAAGTTCAGTGCTGGGAAATTGTGATTTTTCAATAATCCATTGACGGCTTCACTCTTCCCATACCACATATTCCAGATCATGTGCTTTTTCATACCAGACCAGAACTACTTTGTCAATACTGTAAAATGTAGGAAGTCATATGTTATATGTATACAGTCACTCGTCACTCACAAGTCCTTGTAACGTCATGGTGACACCGACAAATAATCCCCTTGTGACGGAATAAATACATGAAATGTATCCAGTTGACAATGGCTCGGATCTCCTCTGAGGAGCTGAGAGTGTACAACAAGTTATACATCCCCATTCTCCCCTTTTGTAAGTATGATTATATAAATGAAACCTTAGACTTGTAAAACCATGCACAACCTTCCTACACTACACGGAGTCTGGGATGATGGTATAAATGTCTTGTATGATGTAACCACGTAACCAGTAGGAAAGACAATATTTGGATATCAGGTATCCCTCCCCAAGTGTTTACACAAGGATTCCCTGCAAATCCTCCAATGTCCGTCCATACCTCGTACATAATTATTTACATAGCCCATAGATCAGTGAAGCCGGAGTCGTCACAATAATATGACACCTGTTTTGATATCTAACTTTTCCCTCTAAAGACTACATTCTCCTTTCGTCGCTTTGAGTAAACACTAGGAAAGATCCAGTTCACACAGGATTTAGGGATGTTGAAGTCACACAAAAGTCCCGACGTTAAAGGATAGATACTGGTGACGAGAGTCGTAAATACTTGAGCATAGGACGGATTACATTTAATTGAGAAGTAATAATACAACTGAAATTAGATACGGTGGAGAGAATAATATTCGTTTCTAACAATAAGGAAGACACACTTTGGCACATCCACTTCTGCTATTAGTACAAGTTTTGTACAAAGTCCAGGACTTTAACGTGAACTGAATGGGATAATTATATGATAATTAATATTAGTAATGAAATATAATTAATTAATAGTTTCGAATATTGGACAGAAGGGAAATGGGTAATTTAAGCAGGTCTGTCAAGTCTCCACTTGAGGCTGAACATGAGGTCATTATTGGCTCGTATCCTATATACTGGAAATAGTACTACAGGTAGGGAATGGGGACAGTAAAAACATGGAGGTTTTCACTCAGTAATTTTTAAAGGGCGGACAGCCTTCAAATGTGAGTGTAATGGAGCAAGTTGAAAAGGGGCTGCGGAGAGTTGTTGGAGGCGCTTTTAATTGGTGTTAAAGGGAATATAATGACCACATCATCATTATCACCATGTTGATGTACGTGTCCATTTGGGACGTGGAAGCCCACCTAATTTCCAGGTTTGTCTCCCAACTTTCTACTGTAGGGCTGATAACCGAGTGACAGGAGTCCAACAGCGTGGACGGAGTCATTTACTTCAGCACTCTCGTCCTACAGTCACGCATTCCTTCCTCTCTTTTTTCTGCATGGCTTGGTCAGCACAACACCATAATTGGCCACAACAGTTGGCTGAGGTTTGACAGTGTCAACACATCATTAGTTTCCCCTCATCTCCGTTACACCAATCCGTCTTCTCATATATGGTAGAAATCCAACCTCAACTGGGGTTTTTATCAATCATTTAGCCAAATAGCCAGGTCCATGGAGTCAGAGCTTATACAGATACAGAGAGCTTTCTACCACCTCCACACACATGTGATTTACCTGTAGCATAATTACTCCTCTGGTTTATCGGGAAATCTTGATAACTTCTATTTGCCTTTCGTTTTTTATAATTTTTGTGTGGTGGTGGTGGTGGTAGTGGTGAGTGCAGTGTGCAGTATGCGTAGCAAGAGATTGTTTCAGTCCAAGTGAAGATGATACTTTTTCTCCTTAAATAATCTACGCCAGCGTTCATAATAATGGTTGGACTTGGTTAATGGTTTCCCTCTTCCTTGAGACTTGCGATAACAAGATATGGGCTTAGTTTTGCTAAATTACTTATTACACTCCGCACTCCAAATATGTATCATTGTGAGACTCTTCCCTCTGATTGTTATCCTCCTCGCTCGCTCAGTCTCAATGATTTAAAGGACGCAAAGGAAACGGAAAGGGCGAAACTAATAAAAACTATTAACCGTGAATTTATGCCACATAAATTCTAATGCAGAACTCATCTCAAACTATGTATGTGAACGTCACTGGTAAAGAAATACAGAGATTGGACGGGTGTATGAATCCCCGCAAGCCGTCAAGTGTCAGGTGTGAATCCCAAATGCTGAAATATTATTTTACTCGCATCTTCATATGACTCTACAGATAAAAGTGAGTAGGTGAGAGGGAGAAGAGAGTTAATTTTAAGCAATGTAAAAAGGACTCTAAATTACATTGTGAGGTATCTTTCTCTGAGTTACATAGAATTATGTATGACCTATCTACAAATTTTATGACAACTTCAAAATTGAGTGTCCGGCGGAAACATTCGTTTCGCATTTTTTTAAAAAATATTCAACCGAAGGGCTATCGTTGAATTTTTACGCTTTAAATTAAAGAAAGATCCTTTTGTCAAAATTAACAAAACTCTTAGTACTAATAGTGCGCAACGGTGCGGTGTAACGAATTCAGCTCTCAAACGAGGATTTTACAGCGCATGTATAATTTTGAGGAAGAAATTGTGAGAACCAGGCATTACCTTTTCCTGGGATGTGCGTGTGTAATAAGGATAGAAAAATATGTTAATTAACATAGCAAATTCCACATGAAGAAACACATTGGGATTTTTTTAGACTCACCTTTTTCCAGTCACTCAAAATCTATACAGAATAATTGGATGTCAATTTAAATTTATTATTTTAAGTTAAAATTCACATTTATTGGAATTATGTATCTACATAGATAGATACTTATGTGATTAGGTTTGGGAGAGTCCCAAGGAATATTTGGGACTTAGGGGAGGAAAGTCCCTGACTAAAATGGAGTTTGGTTGGACATTTTGTATACATTTGTGGACACTTTCCAGCAATTTAGAAAGACTTGACAGGTGCGATGGAGAGACGTGGAGGGATAATTTTGATGAATGTAGATGATAAATGGAGATTCGGTCATCCCAGACACGCACGACGTCCCTTCCCTATGAAAATATAAGACAGAGTGAAACAACTGCTTTAAAACTGTCACTTGTCATTATCCTTTTCAAAGTTTCCCATTTTTAATGATAATGACGGCATGAATACTAATAATTGAGTATAGCTCGGTGCTGGGGGTTATTAGGAGAGTGTGTACACAAAAGTGTGGATGTTCTGTGGGTGACAAGCGAGGCTCGGGATTTCTAATTTAATTGTGAGTATGGGATTGTGTGATGGTCAGAGCTGTGTGGTCGCGTATTTTTCCTACACAATAATGACATTAAGCACACCGTCCCGCATCAAAAGTGTCAGGGAAACTTGTGGCAATTAAGTCAGCAAGGAAATTAACGCCGCTCGTGTGTTCTATTATGAAGGAACTTCAAAGCTTCCTTGTGTGAGGCTCGATGAAGGAAAAGGTATCCTATGAGAGAACCATCGGCTGACCATAACCTATGCTGAGGTATCTACACAAAATGATCTTGTCAAGATCTCAAAGCCCTTCTCCACCCCACCTTCTTCTTCACTCGCAGTCCATTCAGGAGATCTAAAAAGTAAATAGATATTTAGATATGTGTAGAACTTACATATATAGAATAGATACATAATTACGGACGTATTCCCTGAACGAAATTGCAGTTGCCACGTTCATTACCTTGTCATTGATGTTTCGCTTCATCTCAGATTCTCAGGCGGTGAATATTAACTAGGTTAGAATAACCAGGTGACCAAGTCCTTGCTCACAGGAGCGTTACAACCACATTACACTGTTCAGGTCCGAGATAATAAAGTTCAGTAAACAGTGTAAGAGTGTCTGCTCTCGCTATATACAGATATATAGGATAACAGTGACCATTCATTTGGGCTAAATTCAGCCTCCACAAAGGGATTTACATCCCATGATGGGGAACTGTCTTAATTAATGACTCAAAATGCACACAAGAATTGAAAAGAACTGCTGATGTATGAGGAACTCTTGTTATAGCTAGGCAGGACTGTAAACATCTCTCCGAGCGAGTTGAGGGAATAAATCACTAGTGATGAGAGAGCTATTACGGAAGCAATTCAGGTTTAAAAGGAGCTACACACAAGACCAGAAGGTAATAATAATTGTACGTGGAGTGAAATGGTTTGTAGGAATATGCTTCTGTAGAGAGGGGTTGGAGAGAGGAATGTGGATAATAACAATTATTATGTCCTCTGATTACCATACGGACGGACAGGGCTCACCCGAGAAATGTTTAAGGTTGTTTAAGGAAGGCTCATCTGTATATATATATAACTTGTTGAGGTTGACATTGGAGGGAGATACAAGGCTTGGACTACAAAATCACTATGGGCTCAGCCGGGCTGGGAGTAACGGGAATGAGCGAGTCAAATGCGGAGATTAGCCATCATATTTCGAGTCTGGGCTCTGTCATTTCCTCCCAAACATCTTCCACTGCCCCTACCACAAAAGTGTAACGCTGTCATGGTGTAGTATACGTCATTATGTAAGTATATGGAACTACAAAGGTTGTCCGTAAGTACACAGGACTGTACAGGTGGCTTATGATTGTGAAATACTACAAATACTACGCTAAGAGTTACAAATTGCACTGAATGGTGATCATTTACCTCCGCATTCCATCCTCTTCATCCGAACAGGTAATCATCCTCTGTCTTTGCTTCATTGCTCAGTCGAAATGTCTCTCACAGGGTTAGATAGATACTCCTTATTTTGTTAGACTACTCATAGTCCGTGAGGGTACAGAGTGACGACAAATATTCTCTTGATAAAATCCATCTCTTAGGATCATACTCAAGAGTAACTATGTATATCCCTTTAATTTAAATACAATTTATTATCATTTGCTAAATTTTAAAACGTACAATTTTCGGAGGAGATCCCATTTAAAAAGCATATAGGCTATACAAAATACAAAAGATACTTTTTAAAATTTAACCCACGGGGCCTGTACAATAAATGAAAGCCAGCTGGGGAATAATCCTCCCACATTTTACATTACATTTGTCTCCTTTCAAATATTTTAAAATTCCGAATTCAAATGGTTTAAACTGATGAGGGTGTACATGGGACCAGGGAGCTATCAGAGATGTGAGACGTAATAATACAGACATAATTACAAGGGTTCTGTAATCCGCAACTTAATCGAAAAATGTCGGAATCGGCCAGTTTTTTTTACCATGATACCTGAACAAATAAATTCAAGAGAATTAAATGAATATTTAGAAAATCCGCAGTGAATTTGCTAATAATTATTGGTTGGAGACAGGTAGTATTTCCCAGCTCATTGCAATCGTTCTTAAAAGTATGAGCTCAAGAAAGGGGGTTCAGTCTGACATCCTGTATATACACTCTGTTATCAGAAATCCTGCTCTTGTTACAGTCTAGAAATTGTTACAGTGACTTTATATAATGCACTGTGGCAGATCTCCTTTCATTATAGTGAGGAACACTGGGAGGACGTATGTACAGGAAGAGAATCTGCGTCTTCCACCATCTCCCTTCTGTATCTTGTGTATTGTCGGGACATGTCTTTGGGGAAGATTTAAAATGAATATGATACAGTACACTCTCTCCACGAGAGTATCTCTTAAAGGAGAGCATTTTGTGTAACGGCATAAATATTTACATTCATTTTTCTTCCCCCCAATGTTTTTTTTTCTCCTCCCCACACTCTCACAATAGCTCTCTTTCATAATAGCCCCAGTTTGAGGACTACTCGGATAAATTGAATTGACTGTAGAGCTACAGACTTTCTGTCATCAACTTGCTCCTGACAATCAGTTGGATTATAGAAACATGAATAGAAACTTGATACAGCAGTTGTTTGGTAGTTTGTTAGGTTGTGAGTCGGAGACGTGTCGTAAGCATGTATTGTTGTCCCCATGTCGAATAAGAATGCTCCTGCGGGACAGGTAATGTAGACACTGTGACTGTGACTGGGCCGAAACAGGTGTTTCTTCTCGTAACTTTTACACACGAGAAGTTTACAGTCAGATGTGACTGGGAGTGCAGTCACTTGACGCGTCTCCTTCCCCACAATTCCATTGTTAAGGACAAGTCTGGTTGGGAAGGGAAACCAAAGGAGTTAGAGATTGTCTGGTAGTTCCGTAAGTTCTCTGTATTTCCGTCCTGAGCATCCCAAACTTGACTGGGATTTTCCAAGGAAGGATATGGCTGAAGGCCGACTCTGAAAAGGAACCGTTGGATTCCTCAAATACTCAAAGGCCCTATAGAAGACAATTTGTGCAGACTTCTGATTTCTGTTCCCACAAAAATTCAGCTTTGACAGTCCCTATATCTACCAAAGAAACCCAGACTGAGGGAGATGAATTCAAAATTATTTGTTTACAATCATGAATGTGGGAACTGGGAACTGGGGATGTTTTTCCTGCACCCCGTGCTCTTGTCACTGTATCGATTGGAGTCATCACTTTTTGAGGGTCTCATTTCGTATGCTCTGTCTCCCAGTACTATCACTACTGCGTACATACATACATAAATACATATGAACTTACCAGAGGCACTCCGTCTCAAGAGACTCAGGCCTCTTGCCTCCGGTTAATTATAACATTGCTCACAGTGGGACTTGAAGTTATGATGACACTGATGATGGAAACATGCTAATCTCCTCGAGCCCCTATAAATGTAGTGGCTGGGATTGAAGGAGTGAAATAATTAGAATCCTAGTAAATCAGCACGTTGGTTTTTTATGGGAATGTTACCATAACCTGGATTTCCATAATGATACAATACACTCACTCCTTTCTTGTCCACCTGAGTCCTTTATTATCTAATAATAATTCGAACTTGTCCTTTTTCAGGTTTTCTCCAACTCTCACAAAACTTGAACCTCTACTTCCCTCCCCTCCCAGTCAGTTTCAATTATGATAACTTCTCCATTTACCTCCATTTAAAATGAGCATTTTCTTTACAAATTATTCCTGGCTGTCTTACAAGCCCACGGAAATAAGTTGGGAGGATGTAACTTTGGAAATATTCCGAATCCATTGATAGGGTGTGTGTGTGTGGGGATTGGTTCTTGACAGGGAATCGGGAGATGGTCATTGTACAAAGCAACGGTGTATTTGATGCATTACGGCGGGTGCCTTCTCGTGCCCATTCTAAGTATATAGAGAGGCCTGTCCATATGGGATTTTTCTGGGAGAAGATAAAATGTTCAGATGATTTTTTGTCTCTGTGGTTTTGGAAAACAAATCTGATATGAGTGGAGGCTCAGGCTGAGGAATGGGCACGCATTCTTTGTACAGATTAGTAAAGATGAGTAGTCTCTCTTATTATCTTTTTTATTGACGTCAATTGGGCTTGAGATTCTTGTAAGTTTTATGCACTAAAAGAGCAGGGGGAGAGAGACATGGAATTATTAGAAGACATCTGTAGCAGTATAGACATCCTCCAAGTCTTCAGAATACTCACAATTAGAAACGGACATAATGCTTAGAACTCTTGGCCTCGTTTCCTCATATCTCTGACTGATTTGGGAGATGAAATACGATAAAAATGAGCTTTTTGTGTGAGCCAGCTCACACAAATATCCATTTCAGGCTTAGGCAAGAGGAAAACTAATTTCTGAAATCATAATTATTATTGTATTACTCACAATTTAAACTCTGTACTTGTACTCTTGTACATACAATTTTGGTTTCCAACTTTCTCGAAAACAACTCTGACTTCCACTTTATACTTATCTCTCCGTTTAACTTGACTACTGCTCTTAACCACTAGACTATGGGCTGCCGAGTCATCATTTATATTTGCTTCTATGACTAGAGCTGGACGTGCAGAAATAATGGAGAGATTGTGTTATGATAATTAATGCTAACCACACCGCATCATCATTCCTACCCCAAAACCAAGGGACAATTCAAATAATCATATTCGACGGAAAGTGTCCGCTGCTAGTGCCATTACTGACGATGTATGCGTAGTTAGGGTAATTATTGCACTCGACCAGAATTATTTAGTGAAAAGAAAAGTTAGGTTGGGCATCAGTGGAAACCACTCTTGTCTCAATAATCCTGTGTGGAGTAAAACTCACAACACAAGTAAATATACATGGAGTTTGGCAGATTGGCTCACCACTTTGCGGCTTTTACTCCAATCCAACAGTTTTTTGCATGAGACTATATGGTGATACTAAATGGGGAGAGCAAACTCTGGGAGTGAGCTCTGATTATTTACACTGATTATGTCTCTATTTTGAGAGAGCCTCGCAATTCAAAATTCAAATTGTCGGGGGAAAATGACGGAATATTGGTACATTATGACGTAGATAATTTAATAATAATAATTGTACCAAATCTCGTATGGTATTTTACAAGTGTGTGATGCAAGATGCAAGGCTGGGACAATAATAATTTCAACTGACCATAACAACTTTTATAATAAGGAATTTAATTCAATATGAATGAAATTTTGATGAATTAATATTTCTTCGTATACCGGATAATAAAATTAAGAAATGCAACAAAATCAACACTAAATAATTATTTCTGCAGTCGCAATAATCCTATGAGGTTATATTATTTTAATTTTGAATTTTGTATAATTTTTGATGATTCTACAATAAATTGAAGTAATTTTCCATGAATAGTTTTACATCTTTAATACTATTTTTAACAACAATTATTATTTCCTTGAAATGCCAGGGCTTCTTCTGTCGGGGGAAATTATTCCGTTAAAAATAGTCTCATTATAGCATTAAATAATAATTTAATAATATAATATAGTAATGACTGGAATAATGTCTGAAAATGGTATTCCAACCATAAGTACTATAGTTAAGTTACCGACAGACAAGTCAAAAAGTCATAGATGTAATACATTTTAAGCTAAGAAATTAATTAACTTATTATTAATTTTAGTGGAGCCCGTAAATACTTAACGTTAGACTAGTAGTGGATTTAAATAATATTGAAATCCCCATAGGGGGACTTTATGATCATTTGAGAATAATTACTGAGCATACGAATTGTAAGAGGAAGATTCGTGAATAATTCGACAAAGGTGTTTAAAGAGTCGGAAGAAATGGCAACACGTCCCAAGAGAGGCAGAACTGAGCGTTCAGACTGTTCAGAGGTTAGAGTAGAATTATGTACCTTGGCTGCTGAAAATATTCCTCAACTGAATGAACTTGGTTAGACAAATTGTTTCCTATAGTTGTAGTGTTGTAAATAGATAATACATAAGAATACATACGTACATATATGCATGTACTAAACTCACTGACCATGAGATCCATTGTGAAGTAATGACGATGTCATGTAGATACACTGAGTACTGAATACACTGAATTTGAGATATTTGGGATGTGAGAGTAAACGATTTGCATTCCTCAAGGAATGTACCTGCGACCAGAGCTCTTTCCTAATTTCGGAAATGAAGACAATGATATAAATGGCTGCTCCGCCGAGCCCATAGACTCCACACTCGGCTTTCATTGCATGGGCGGGACGAAAGAGTTTATAGATGAGGTCCGAAACCGGGTCCTCTTCCCCATCGTCAACTCCGACTTTGTGGCCCGACACGGTCGATACCCTCCCAAGGGTATCCTTCTCCACGGACCCCCGGGAACTGGGAAAACCCTTTTTGCAAAATGTCTCGCCGCCGAGCTCTCCCGCCTCGGAACTGGGAAATACACTTTCTTTATGCGCCGAGGCTCAGATGTCTTGTCATGTTGGGTGGGTTCCTCCGAGAAAAATATCCGGAATGTATTTGCTCGAGCAGTGCAATGTAAACCCTCCATAATATTTTTTGATGAAGCGGATGGTCTAGTTCCAAATCGTAACTCCTTGCAAAATACCGTTCAAGTTTACACAAATGTGGTTACTTCGATCCTGTCGGAGATGGACAAGCTGAAGCGGGGGGAGGTTATTGTTATTTTTGCGACAAATCGTACGGAAGCTCTCGACCCGGCTATCAAGCGCCCGGGTCGTGTGGATGTGACCCTGGCCTTCCTCCCCCCAAATGCCGATGAGCGGAAGAAAATTATAGAGATTTATACGAAAAATTGGGGACCTAGCATTCCGAGTCAGACACTTTTAAATCAATTAGCCTTTGCCACAAATGGCTTCACAGGAGCAGACCTCGACAAATTATGTTCCGAGGCTTTCTTTGCCTGTGTTCGGAGGACCCAGACCAACTGTGGCTTCTCTGTTTGCCGAGTGAGTGGGAATGAAATGATAACGGAGTCGGATTGGCTGGAAGCACTTAATTCTATGTCACCCTCTCAATCCAACGTGTTCAGCAGTTACGCTCAAGTCCTGGAAGTGTCCAGCTTCATCCAGCCACTCATCAGATGCTCGACAGGAGCAATTGTGGAATTACTGGAGGGGAACAATACCCTTCAAAACAAAGTAACGGGGGGACCGAACTGCTTCCTCATCTGGAATTCCAGTCCCAAATGCAACGAGATTTTGGATTTACTTGTGATCCCGGCCGTTTTCGGAGGCTTAAGTGGTCAGACGGTATTTGTTCTAAATGAGGAAGCCATGTTGCAAGAATACCAGCACTTCAGTATCAACTCCATCGTTAACATTGCTGCTCAAGCCAAGGCCTGCTCCAAGTCTTGTATTCTCTTCATCCCAAGAATTGACACTCTTGCAGCGAGACTTGCAGGGGAGTGTCCTATTCTCAAGCGTGTTCTCTTCGACACTGGCAATAAGACAACATTAGTTGTTGCAACCGCAGGGTGTGATGTGGACAGACTTCCCTTCGATATCCAGCCACTCTTTGACGGCACACGGAAGACCTACCGACTGGACAAACCCACTGAAAATGAGAGGACGCAGTTCTACTCCCCGATTTTTACCAACTCAGGCATAAATCCCCCGGAGTTAAAATCCCGATGCGGTTCCACAGCAGATCATCTCCTGGAAGAAGTGGTGGCTCTCACGGATCATGATGACCTCTGGTCCATGATTACACTCCATAGAGAACTCACGCTGACTACGAGAAAAGCCCACAAGTCCAATAAAGAGAGAGTTGCTGACCTTAGAGCCATTGTTGAGGGATACAGGAGGAACAGACTCAGTGCGTCCAAAAAATAGTTATAAGTTTCTATTATTCCTTAAGTATTCTCCTCTCAGAGCTCTCAAAATCTTTGTCAATAAAATATAAACGAATCAGTGTCACATGTCACATTTACGACCTTCATTTTACTCGAGCATGGAACCTTTGAAAAGAAAACTATAATTATTAGTAATAATTATTATAAATATGGTGAAATTAGACTGTGTGGAACAAAGCTAATTGCGGTACTATCGTCGGAAAGATTTAAGCTCTGAAAACATTTTTTGCCGGACGTTTCTCTGTCGGAGACATGACAGGTCAAAGGACATATTCTATGCCTACTTTACCAGTTATGCACAGATTCTGATAGATACTTAAAAGTGACTCTGCGCCAGTCCTCTTGACTATTAGATTACAATAAGGATTGGAAAGCATTTTTTAGCCGGGCCCTCTAATTTTCAAAATATGTTAGGTCAAGGGTCAATTAGATCGTACTCAATTTTTTACCATTAATCTAACCTAGCTTGTGTTAAACGTTGAGCATTCGGATGTACATATGTACCTTACTTTCAGTCCTACAATCCTGGTAATTACTTATATCCACATATGTATACACGGCTTTGCAATGAATGCTATGAATAATATTCTTGCTCTCCATTGGCTATACGATTGAAAGTTATAAAGCAAGTAATTATTTTCAAAGGAAAAACTCCAATGTTTCTCTTTTTTTTTTTTTTTTTGCAGATTCAAGCCGGAAAAGAACCAGCGTCGTCCTGTGCAGAAGATGAAATGGAACCAGTCCCGCTGGTCACGGACTTTGGCAGGGGATTTATTTTCTTGTAGCCTTCGGTCACCCGGGATCCCTTCAGAAAGTTACCCAAACAACTTTGCCCCGGTGGTGATGCCAGCTCTTCCTGTGGAGTCCGAGTCCCGTGTCTCCTCAATGACGATTGCAGATGTGAGCCCGAGGATTGCAGTTAAAAAGGTAATGAGGGATCTCCTCCGCTAGTGCTCTTCCCAATGCATGCACTTATATTTGTTTATAATTATTTGTATATGATCAGTTCTTATTGGTATAGTCTTGGAAGAAGGTAAGATTGGGTTGTGTTTGTGTACCGAGATGACATTTGATTTGGCATGAGGGCCTCATTAGCCTAAGCTTTGTTTGGACGGGTGGAGGTAATTATGGGTAAGACAAAAGAAGATGGGATTAATGAATGGATTGCGTTGATTGCAGGTGTTATTGTTGTACGAGCACGCACAGTACCACGAGGCAGCCAGCTTCATCCAAAGACTCTCCGCGGGCACATTCCGCATCATCCTCCGAGAGTTACCGATGGATGTGTTCGTGGAAGCCTTACCGCACTCCCTCCCCATTATGGAATCCCTCTACTGCAAGGTACACCTCTCATATGTAACTTTCTCATTGTTCTGGGCTCATCACCGACGCATCTCCTCTGACTCTGTCTCTCTCTCTCTCCCTCTCCTCTGACCTCACAGTTCCCTTGGGATTATTCCTTCACATTTCTATTGTTTTTCCAAGGAATCAAATCAATATGCCCTATGTAGTATTATATTTGACACTTCCTGCATGCTCATTGCGTTATCACGACTCCATCATGTGTCCCGTTACGTGGAAGGAGGTGCTAATAAATTATATGATGGTTGCAGGTATTTGCGTCCGACGGTCCAGCCATGAACTTGAAGCCACTTAAGCCGGAGTCAGTGGTCATGCACATGGTCAAGTTTTTCTCGAGAGAAGAGTTGGTGCAGGTGAGAAGTGAATGCTTGTCTCATTCCTATAATAATTATCTCATCGGTTATTAGATATCCATATAAATTACATAGTGTGTAGTTACGTATTCTTGCATGACATATGTATGTCATGTATTTTCCTCCAATGTGGTATCAAACCATGATTACGAACCGAGTGCGGGAACTGCTTAGTAGAAAATTCACTGAAGACTATGTAGTTGGCATGCTGTAAAAGCTTTTTTTACTAGTAGCGTCTACCCTTACATTTATTGTCCGTCAAGAGTACCTATTCGTCTATGACGATCCGAGTTTTTCAAAGACTGTTACAGATTCCAGGGAATAGGGGTTACGGTTGACGTTGAGAGTGGTCAAGTAATGAAATTCTAATGATTTGGCTCCATCCCTATATTGAGAGGATGAATGGCGAATCCTATAATCAGCTCCAACAATAAATAATAAGGAATGTACATGGGGGCCACTTCATATGTCTTATGTGTATGTAATTACCTCTAAGTATCTACATGTACCTAGAATCTATATGTATGTACATGTAATGGGAACTCCGGACAGTTGCCGGTAAAACCAGTGAAGGAGGATAATTTTCAGGTTGAAATAGATATATAGGGTTCACATATGGGCTGGGATGTTTAATATGTTTGGGAAGATTGTTTGGAAGGAGTCAGAGTAGGAATCATGAGGGAAGGTTCATTACAATAAATAATGTTGTGGCAAATTGATAAATTCCACTTGTGGAAGACCATTACCTCCTACGAGCTTTTCACGTTTCAATTCCCTCTTTTGCCCCTGACTTTTTGGTGATGACTGACAAAGAAGAAAGACTCAGTGGGGAGTCCCTGAGCAGTGTAACAAAGGCACCCGCAAATCATCCCTATACCTTTGCTGAGCTTCTGCAAAATGACCCTCACACACAGAGTCTCATCACTTGATGCAAAAATTCCTCATCCCTTACAAAAGATCTTATATGACGTGGGATATTTTTGGCTCTGCTCTTACAAATCACAGTTTTATTTAACATCCGCCTACACATGATAATTATATACCTTTATAGGGACACACAATTATTACGTACACATTACATAAGTAAAAGCCTTGTGTATAATGGACTTTATGTAAATACTATAACAGAACAATCCAGGCAATTACCTTTAAAAATAAGCACATTCTTGGAAATTATTAAAAGCAAAAGTGAATACATATGTGCATGAGGCATTCTCAATGGGCGAAAGGGAACAGTGTGTAGATGTAGAGTGTACAGTTGGAGAAATTGGTTCATGTATATGTACGTAGTGTAGTTTGAAGGAGATCTTATTAACTTCTTATTGTTATAGCTGATGTTATGTGTTATTGTACTGTGAGGGGATGTTGGAGTCAGGTGCTAATGGTTGAGGACTAAATGGCACTTGTTGCCAATTGAATACAGACACAAGATAGAAGTGGAATATATGAGGGATATGAGTATATATATGAAGGAAGTAAGGAAGGGTTGGAAGTTCTTAGGGACTGACTATACTAATGACACTTGTTAATTTGCCAGGGTCGGAACCGGAGAGAACCTTTGGGAACGTTCACATCCGGGTGCAAGAAGATCCTGGAAGTGATTGTTTTGGCGGATCCCAAGATGATCAAGACGGTGGTTCAGAGGCAGAGAGCGGTGAATAAAGCGGTGGAAGGGATGGGACAGCATGGTTTGGTGGGAACAACGGACGAGTCTCTCCTTCCTCTCCACGACGCCCTCAAGCTAGAGTTCCGAAGGGTTGTCGACACTTACAAGGGAGCTCTGCAAAAACTTGAGGATCTGGCATTGTCCAATCGAAACCATCCCAAATCCGTGGCTCATGGTCCTGCACCCATTCAAGCCTCTCACCAACGTCAACTCTCTCTCAGGTAGCCTCTTTACGACTCCCAAATCAACTTGATTCCCTTCTTTAAAATATCGCTCCGTCTAATATTATGAGCGTATCTGTGCACAATAATAAATGAACAGGTACTTCCCAAAGCTAACAACAACAACAACAATAACTGATGTAACAACTTAATGCTCACTGAGAAAAAAAATGTCTCTGTGAACGTGCTTCTGGGGCCAAGGGAAATTATTGTGTTGATCAATGTGTATGATAATAAAATCTAAATCTTAGTGCTCATACCCTGCAGTCAGATTTGGATCATGTTGGAAGTCAGGATTTTCTCATTCTTTACTTTTGGAGGAGTTTCTTTCGAAAAGAGAAAAAAAAATATATTTAAGCTCAGATTTTTGTCATTAATTGAATTGACTTGAGGTGAGGACTCGATGGAAGTTGGTTGTTGGAAGTGGCTGGTTTTGTGGCATGTAAAATTAGAGGAGACAATAGACTTGTGGAAAAAGTTGGGACTCCGTGACATTCGGCTGAAAAAGTAAGTTATGAATGGAGACTTGGTGGTACAGTTGAGTATATGGACTCAAGTCTGATGCTTATCTCCACGCACGACCCAACTTTCCATGGACGATTACTTGCATGAAACCGCACCTTTCACTCCTGCCTCTGTCTCTTCTCCTCTGACCAACAACAAACTCTATCTTTTCCTTTCGGCATATATATATATATATTTATTTATGTAGTATCGCACACCCCAAACTAAACGTGAGAGAGTCAAGTCAAGTGTAGGAGGCCTGAGTCCCTAGTCCATGACTGTTGTTTATTTATGTAAATCCTTCCTTGTATGTATCTCCTTCCCTACATAAGATCCTCAGGGAAGGCACAACAACTCACTGTCCCAACTGTCCCAGACATGGATTCATTCAGCAGCTGGATCTTGTGTCTCCTCCCCCATTCATAATTCCCTAACACTCGTGCTATTGATAGGTAATTGGAATTAAATTACCCATATATGATTACTACAGATAGATACCGTGAGCCACACCATGTATACTGTATGTAGTTAGTGCACGTGGACATCTTCTGCCAGAAAGTCTTTTCCTTAGATAGTATTCAAGTATTGTATGGGAACTTCCGACGTCTGAGCACACGGAGAGGTCCACAGTTCTTGGAAGGGCAATAGAATTCCTCTCATGGCTTATAATTAATTAGTACTTTTTCCATTAGTACTTGTCTTCAGTGTACTTCGTACAAATATTTCCTTTCTGCATTACATTCAGGTGTCCATTAGTGAAGGTTGCAGAAATTAGCGAGTTATAAACACCGGGATTGTAATTTTTATAAGTATGCACACATATGTATATACATATAAAATAATTATGTATTGTTGGAGCATCAAGGTAGAGATACATTCCGGAAACGTCCGATGTTATCATTAACACTTGCTCCCATTTACTCACTCCGAGGTGAGAAACTCGTCAGAGTCATATGAGATAAATATTGCAAAATAGTTTTGTTACTACTTGTTGGTGTAGGAAAGTTCGTATTTCAAATTGAACTTACAATTATTCCAATGTTACAATTAAAAAGCAAACAGTAACAGGACAACTGCTGTATTTATTTTGTATACTTATAGTTGTCAATCTTATAAAAACATGACGAGGTCTTAAATTATGTGTAAGTAATATTACTTATGTATAGTAAAAATTCGTACTTCTGCAAAGCATAGGATGAAGCTCTGTTGTTTGAATGTAAAATGGGATTATCTATTTTTCG
Source organism: Allacma fusca (assembly GCA_947179485.1). Classification (NCBI taxonomy): domain Eukaryota; kingdom Metazoa; phylum Arthropoda; class Collembola; order Symphypleona; family Sminthuridae; genus Allacma; species Allacma fusca. The sequence goes on along the minus strand of OX359249.1, from coordinate 909,585 downwards.
TTAAGCGTAACTTATAATTATTACAGTAGTTACAAATTATTATTAGTGCTGTTTTTTTAAATATACATTTTACTACTTCCTCCCTTTCCTTGGCTGACAGTCACAACGTCACAAGGTAGTGATTAGGAGGAGGAATTTAGTAAAAACCAGCAGTGCTAGTATAATTGGCAATTATTCCTATGACTCTGAACTTGTCCTTTCGGATCGTATGTACTAAGGAAGGGAGAAATTCAAGGGAACTTTATTGCTCCCAGTGAAAAACAGCGGATGGATCAAATCTCGCAGCCAGTTGCGTCTAGTAATCGTTATTGTTAGGAGTAATAATTATTATGTAAGGTATAGCTCCGGAACAATTTGTACATGATTACTGTGGACGGTAATGATTTCTCCCAGAGCTACCACATGTTATACATACTAATATAAATGCTCAGCTGAGAGTAGGAATTGAGGGGATGGAGTTTGAAGAGGACATTCATTTTGAGGGGATTTGACAGGGTGGGAAGGAATGCTAACGAAGCAATAACAAAGCTAATAAGTTTCGGTTGTTTGGTCCATACAAACCCTAAGCTTTAAAAATGATGGAAGTATGGAACGCTTGGCTGCATCTCGAATCTTTCTCGCAGACTCCGCGGTAAAAAGGGAGCTTTTAAGTGCACTGCTTACTCCAAGTGCCAAACCATAATTGCTTTTGTCTCCGTCGTTGACGGCTTGGGATTCCAACACGGACCAGGAATACTCTGTGGGTTATAAACTCTTGTGATAAAACGCTCCTTTATTTTTATTACTTCTCAAACTACTACGACCAGTCATGTAATAAATCCCCTGATGATTTCAGAGTCTCTTTTTCCTCGCTAAAGCATTTTAGTAGAGTCCGTGTGGTCTTCCGTTGTCCTCTCTATGTCTAGTATGGCCTGCGTTGAGAAATTGTACTCAAAATCTTTCCAACAACTCATACACATTACAAAAGATTATTTCCGCCTTATGCGGAGACTATATGCACGTACATATGTAGGTTTCTGTAGAGAATTTGATTCTGTCTGCATGTATCTGCATGAGGGGAAGAAAAATGTATCACAGAGTTGTATGTCTATTTCTTGTCAACGCTATAATTTCCTTTGCATATTATTATGCTCCATCCTTTCCTCTGAAGCACTCTTGAAACGTTTTGCAATACGATTGACAACGACCTCTTTCCTCTCATTACCTTTCCATACTGATTTTGTGGGCAGTTTTATTTTATGCGTTCCGATTCCCGACCATTACCTTACAAGTCTAAATTTAAATCCCATGGGCTTTAAATTTAGAAAGATGTAAATTACAGCCGACCATTTTAGCCTTCCTCAACAGATGCTTTTGGTGAGGTTTGTATGAATCCGGAGTGTTGTGAGGGCGACAGGTAATTGCGTAACATGGAAACTAACACTTACAACAGAACATTTACCTAAGGGATAAAATCTGGCATGATTCATTGTTTGTTTGTAATGGGACCCTCACTTTTGTCCCCCAAAATTCCCCGCATTGATTCTAACTTAATGGGAATTAAATGGAAAGGAGAAGAATCAATACTAATTAGTTATTATTGCTCCATAGAAATGAACCGTCTCCGATCCCATCATCTCCTCTTGATATTTTTCCTCAGATTTTAAAAACCATTGAATATGTCGATTAAAGGTTAATTTGCAGTCGAACATCGTCTCTGTCCAAGGCTATCGCACTCCAATGTTTGTACTGTGTCACAAGATATATGTAATTATGCATACAAGGATTTATTAGGCAATCGGCGGTCATAGGTCATGCAGATTTTGCTCTGACTTTGTTCTATCACCTTTCAAAATTGCCTCAAGTTGTTTTGCGGAGAGCAATAAAAGTTAATCGTTTTATGGAGGGAGAAGGAGTGGGTGCAATTAATTCACTCATGTACTGATGGTTGTCTGAGTTATATAGGGGACCTGTTTCCCTACCAGAACAACAACTTCATTGAGAATTTACAAATGGATTAATGAATAACCCCGAGTGTAATGGAATGAGGAAGGAAACTTGTTAATTGAGGGGGTTTAAAAAAAATCCCCTGTGTTTCAAAATATTTTAAAGAATTTGGAAAGGAGAAAAGGGAAATGTTGAGAGGTTTCATGCATAAAACAAGCTTAGCTTTAGCTTAGCTTTATTATAGCTAGTAGCTCCGACATTGTGGTTATAAGCTCTGGGACTCCCAAGGATGAGAGGGAGGAATAAGATTACAACAAACATATATTTTTAATAGAATGACATAGGATGGAAAATAGAGACTCAGTGTTACATATGGGAAACATTCAGACATAATTATGCGTATGGTTTAGGATTTTAGGAACCGAGGGAGGATTATAATTTAATACTTGATTGCGCAGTCATTGTCAGACCAGAAGAGTGGAGTTGGTCTCAAAGGTGCTGTTATGTGGGCATAATACTGGAATGAGTGGGATGAAAATATTTAATTGCCTGACGGTTGACCATTGTATGGATACAAGGGAAAGAGTGTAATTATTGTCGGAACAGCCGTTGCTCTTACCATCATGAAGTCGTGAGTGGCTTGAGGCAGGATAATTCCCCCCAAAACTCATGATGGTTCTGGTGTATCTATCTATATGTGTGTAGATATGTATAATGTGCTCTTTACTCAAGGTACTTTTACTACAGTTACTATTTATCCACATCTGTCTGGGAGAAGACTTGGTGAGTAATATTAGTTGAGGTTGCTCAGGACATAGATATACGAAGAGCATTTATGCAACAACCAATGTATGGGGATGGCTGATCAATCATGTTTTCATGTGAATGCGATAGGTTCACTTGCTTCAGCAAATACCGTTTTGCACTTGAATCTCCCTATGATCAAAATCCATCTCGCTGCATATGCATGTATGTACTACATACATAAGTAATTGAGGACAGAACCGGCCAGTGTATTGTTGAGAGTTGCTGTTTTTAGTAAAGATGGAAAGTTATATGCTCATTGGTAGTTAGTTAGAGTAAGGTACATACATATGTGATTGACTTGACCAGTCTCTCGGGTGTTGGAGCCAGAAAACTCACTTTTCCTCAACTTGTTCCTCTGAAAGCTTTTGAGAAATTAGGAAAGGGCACCAGGGTCAGGATCTCAACCTTTGTTCAAAGCAACGGCACTACATGAGCATCAACCTTTTTTTATTCACCCCGTCCAATTAATTTCCCATCTCCACTCTTCTCTTGAGTCATGCTCCTCATCCTCCCCAACACTTGTAACTCTGTCTCCCTTTAATTTTCTTCTAAATTAAACACGCAGTTCACGTGAGTCCCATGTCTTCCCGAGAGTTTCTCAACAACTCATCTGCAAAACTTTGAGTCAGCCTTCCTTGGGATGAACGGGACATTTGGTATGAATGCTCTTTGAGAAACCTTGTCCCACAACACAAGGTTTCATCTTCATCCCCTTCCAGCAGTTTCACTTGTCTCTCATTTTCAATTTCTACGGACTACATCAACATTTCAACTCTTCAGAGATCGGCAGGTCTTTGACGGGTCTCATGTTAGGGAGCATGTTCATGTCAAAATGCCTATATATAATTAGATAATAATTACAAGTCATTATTCCTATTCCTTTGGGTACTCATACTCATCAAATCTTATTGAGATTTAGTATGGGGGTAATGTGACTACCTACTACTGGCTTTATGAAACACGATACGTTAAATTGATATGAGTGGAAAAAATAAAATAATTTAACATGAATGTTCATTGATGATTTGAATTTAAAAAAAAAACATCAGGTTGGAAAAATGAAATAATAATAAAATAATTGTTTGACAGAGCGGAGGAGATCCAAGATCGGTTGATAAAGAACAAGTCCCTGTTGAATGTTGTGGAGCCCACGTTGGATAATCACTGCTTGGACATTTTGCTGGGGATCCTGGGACGACGTATTGAGTGTGACAAGGAAGCCTTATTTCAATTTACACAATTGAGGAAAGAAGCCGGGGACATCACAGGAGAAACAGTGATTGCTCCTCTCCTCATGCGCTACTCACGGGGATGCAAACAGGTCCATTTTTATATTTATTTATTTTTTCATCCGTGCCATTAGTAGTAATTACAGCTTTGCCTCCTTTATATCTCTCCTCTCTGTGTATGAGGGGCTTGAGAGAGGCTGAAATAACTTGCTGACGGAACTAAATTCCCAGCAATTATGTCCTGTTTCGCTGTCAATCCACAGCTTTAATGAGCATTATTGACACGATGAGAAACATTTGTGTGGTCCATTACTTTCCCTTTCCTCGACTCACAGCTCCCTCATCAGAGTCCCATTCAGGAGCTTGTAGTAGGGATTTCTCTTAAATTAATTAGGCCTTATTCTCCAAATATTTTCTCTCCTTCTATTCATCCCTATTATTTATTTGGCCATTTATTTACTGAAAACCTGGTTCTCTTATTTGAGAGTCCTTGTTTCTGATTGTCGTTGCTCAAGCTTGCAATGAGTTCAAAAGGATATTTGGTCGAAGACAGTTGTCTGCCCCGATGGAATTCAAGTCGCTTTCATTTTCACGCTTCTTAGACTTACATTTTCTTTCGGCAAGCAATCGTGAATTTTCGCAAGAATCTTGAGGAAAAATCAAAGCTCTCGTACTGTGTACTGTGTGGGCTGTAGTTTGGAAAAAATGTTAAATCTTCCCAATGTCCGCTCAGTCCCTTGTTTTCCTTCTGGTAATTGAAAGCTATGTACAGGGGATTACGAGGGTGCTTACTGTTCCTCTTCAAATGTTTTTTTTTCTTTCTCTGCGTATTTACAACGTACGGTTACTTATTGTAAAGATGTAGAATAAATTGTTGTATGTCTATGCATCTCCGGCTGTGGACAATTTGACGTAGATACAGACATGTGGAATCTGACAATCAGATGAGCGGCTGAGATTACGGTAGTATATAGTAGGCCAGCTCTATACAATGTTGTTTGAATAATTAATGGTCCCTGGTGTGTGCACATCAACTGTACAGAGTGTACATTGAGACTTACCGGTTAACAGACCTATCGTCTCTCTCTCTCTCTCTCTCTCTCTCTCTGTGCTTTAAATGTTCCATCTTATGGGGTTGTCTCTGAGACCAGCTGGGATTTTCAGCGGCAGTTGGCAGTTGGTGTTGAGGTGGTCGGTTGAGGGAATTGAAAGAAAAACTTACGCAACAAGTTAGTTGTTTGTGGAAGCGACAAAAGAATTTCATGGTGCTTTTGGGCTTTTCATTTGCAATAACTGTACTCCTCTCTAACTGAATCTAGTCTGCCGTCCTCACGTGGACTTGCAATAATGTGATGTGCACTAACTATGCGGGAGTACATGCATGAATGTACATGGGAGGGTATTTTATATGTAGATACATAGATATACATACATACTTATATAGTCGCTTATGTCATTTGTACTCCCATTCTTCACGTCCAATCTCATCCGTATAGCAAAGTGCAGTGTCGTACAGTTGGGTTTTTGATCCGAGTTGATGATTATGTTCATCTGCTTTATACCCACTTACTATGTGCTCTTGCAGTTCCATCTTCATGCTCAGTATGTCCCCAATGTGGATTTGCCATTGGTCCTCCTTGCCCTAAGGGAAGGTAATTTTCATCTGGTGCAATCATTATTTTTGGGCTCTCATTTTTTTCCCCGTCGTTATTTTTTGTATCTAAGATTAAGCTGAATTATTTAACCCAGTTCAGAAGTGTTTTTGCAATAGGTTCTGAGAAACGGATATTTTGTTGTTGTTGCATAATAATAAGTGGGGAACAAAAGTAGGGAAATAATACAATCAAGTTGTCAAATGCAGACCAGGAGAGATTCCGCATGACTATGGACTCTCCAAGAAGTTATTATTTCTGTGGAATTCAAATGAACTGATACAATGAATGGCATATCAGCTCTACACAAATGATTCATTGATACTCTCTCTCAGACCTGTGGCTTTCTTTGAGACTCTGCTTCCTTCATGGCTCGGAACCCTCAAAAAAAAGCCAAATAGTATGACGTTTATTTGAATTTATACATAATAGTATGATTCCGCGACTAGGAATAACATCCGTGTAATGAGCTCCTCAATTAAACGTACGACATTGTACGGTAGGAACATTCACACGGGCGGCTCTCATCCACGCTTCTGGTTTCAATTGAGATGACATGATGGCTGTCATGCTGGATTGAGTCAACAGTAAAAACATTGCATGTATTTACACGCAACGGCACAATTGACCACAGCACATCTCAGGTAAACAAATAGGATTTCCCACAGTCGTTTTAACCGGCACTTGACGCAGTTTCCAGGAGGATACATCTTCCTACGCTTGTCTACAAATTCCTTCCTTTTTTGTTCTAAATACACACATGAAGAGGGCACCATACTAATTCCGTTTTGTATGCATTATAGCCACACTCTTTATAGAGCTTCGAGGTGAGTCCTTGTAATTCATGTGCACCAGTGTGGGTTACGGAGGAGTTGGGTCCCTAATTGTGGGAAGATTTGCAGTCATGGGCATTATGTCAGGAAGCGGAGGGATTATTAATGAGAGTAATTAAGACGGAGATTGAAGAGCTTAAGATTCCTCAAGTTTAAGCAAGTAGGAAGATTTTGACTTTATTTGGAATAATAATTGAATGAGGTGCTTGAGCTAGTCTTAACTCAAGATCCCTTTATGATGAAGGACAAGGTTGAAAATTTTGTCATTTATGTTTTAGTGGTTATTGCCACAATGTCTCATGCCTATTATCCCTGGGGAGGAGGCACTTGACTCCAAATGTTATGGAATGGGTTTGAAGTGCGTGGAGGATATATGTATGTACATATATAAATGACGTTGAGCTTCTGTCTGTAGAGGAATTTGATATGTTGTTGGGAATGATTTGCATTTTGTACGTGGAGGAGAATATTTTGTGAGGGGCTTAAGGTCTTGAAGGATGTGACGTAAGACTAAGCACGTTTTCACCCACATTCCTCAATGACTTGGTCAGTTGTTTCCGTCCGGATGATCCTGGCAATAAATTAAATGTGATGTAAAGACAGACTCAACTTGATCCATCTTCATCATGATTTCTCTCACACAGTTACCTTTGGAGTGTCCACTCTTCCCAAGGGGTGCATATATAGGCCATCCCTCCTTCCAAGTGTTATTTTGTAGCTGTTGAAATGCATTTAAAGGTATACACGGAAGCTAATTATGGGTAATAGGTGTTGAGAGAGAGAGAGAGGGGGCCCATTCATTTTGAGGGTCCGGAGGCAGTTTCCGCGTTATTTTTAGCATACAGGTACATGTTTTGTCCTGAGAAGGGACGTCGAGAGTCGAGACTCACCTCATCTCTCATCCATTTATCTCACGCAAAGGCTTTCAAGGGGAATTAAGTGGAACGGCGTTTCTTTTGTACACTCAGATGAGGATATTATTTACATTGATTGTGTGGATGTGGATATCTCTCTAGTATTAAATGTCCTGCTCTTCCTTCCACCACCGCACCATCTGCTTCCCAAAAGCTGCCCTCCCCCCTTCATAGTCTCAATTAAATCACTCACAATGACTCCGCAAGTGACGAGATGAGGTCCGTTATAGATAACTCACCCTGTCTGTAGCCCTCATTGAATTGATTCGTACAGGTAGAGACAGATTGTCCATACTGTAGAGACAGGAGTCATCTCGTATTGGGAATTAAACATGTAAATATACAATTTATTACTCAAATTGAATAGAATTACAATCCTTTAGATACTGCTCCGACTGCAGTCAGTGATGAGATGAGAAGTGATCCGCACCTTGCTCATCCACTCTCCTCCCAAACACTTGTGATTTTACTGTAGACTCACTTGACAAGTCTCATACCTCAATGTGTTCCTCCGTGTGTTGTAGAAAGCGTAAAAACAATGGGTGAGTAAAGGCTAGTGAGTGACAGTATGGAAGTTGCCTGGGGACGAGCAAGGACAAGAAGCGGAGCAGAGGTTTAGTTTCCTAATTGATGCTAATTAATCTAATGACTTTATTCCTATCGTCCTCGTGGCGAAGGAGCTCCTCACGAATTACTATTAAACTAACACTGCACAAAAATCCAATGAAATCCATGCTCGCCAGTTCTCTTGCTCCGGGATATGCCTGTCTGTTGTCTCTGTAATTATATGTACATATGTAGAATGTCCCTCCCATACAATAGAGCCGTCCATAAGGCTCCATTCAGTCTTCCCGACACTAATTAAAACTAATTATAACACAAGAGCCATAGCTAATACGACACATGTAATTACATATAACTACAGGCCTCCTGTTACCCACGTGAGGAAAGAATGGGGCTGTGGGCTAAGAGAAACTCATTCATGAAACATCCCTATATACGTTACATATATGGGTGATATCCTCAATTGATTCCTTCAACTATAATTCTTCCGGACATCAATGCATATGTACACATGTGTAACTATATTTATACCTCACACTTTCTGCCAGCTGACCGCCTTTCCCAAGTCGAAGATAGATTTTGTCATCACACAATCCCTCCATCTATATTCCCAAAGTCTTCATAGCTTAAGTTCGGATTTTCTATTTTTAAGCACCTGTAGTATTTTTAATGAGGAGTACTAATCGATGTAAATCTGCAGCTGTCCTTTTTTTTAATGAACTGGATTTGTTTAAATAATTGCCTGGTGTAAAGTTTTCAGTAGTGTCGGGGGCAGGGAAGCGTAAGCAAATGTATGAAATGACTGTTGCTACTCTGGGGATTCCAGGGATTTTCCAAAGCTGTAGGTTCTACATATGTACATACATACATATATAGACACAGAATTAGAGATTTGTTTCAAGTGTAAAGTAAGCAGAGTAAAAGTTGGAAACAAGAGGATCTGTATGAGTAGAAGATACAGTAATTTAATTATTACGCTCTGTCATCCTTACTTTTTAAGGACAAAAATAGGAGCTTGGTCAAGGACAGTGCCTCTAAAAATGTAATTATGCCATTGCTGAGAAAAGGTAGAAGTGATTCTATGAGCATGCAGGACGAATTGGAACTATGAAAAATAAGGGAGAATCACAGAGTGGGATATATTTAGATAGGAGAAACTCATTGGTGACTGGTCACACTTAACACTCAAATAGAAAATGGAGATGAAGATAGTTTTTGGGCGTATTTGAGGGAAAATATTTTTTGAGAAAATAGAAATTGGGCCGTAGTTGTTCTGTACACAGTAGTATGTCATTGACTCATCTCTCTCTCTCTCTCTCTCTACTCCCCACTCTTTGTTGACGACTGCATCGTACTCTTTCTGTAGCAATTATTATTATTCCTAGACTGCTTACCCTGAGCAGAAAGTTCTAGTGTCAACATTGTACTCAAACAGCGTCGTGTGATTTCTTTAAAAAAAATTTAGTTGTTCTCAAGTTCTGAGGCGATTTCCTTCTTCCGATTCGTCTCAGTCAGTCATTAGGAATTGCAGCATACAATTATATATGTACATACATGTAGGGATGTAAATATATCTATGTCGTCAGCATCTACTAATAGGAGTGGATTGAAGGCTACGTCTCAAGATGCATACTGCGTGTATCTATCTAGATGTGTACATGACAAAGGAAGGGAACAATTTAAAAAAAAAAGTGGTGCTAAACGCCCAAGTAGAATTTTTGTATTCTCTACTGAAATGCAATTGGACATTATGAATTAGTTCCAGTTTCATTTCTCTGTCTCTTAAATTCCTGGGTTGCCTTCAACTCCCTATTATTTGAATATTTACTGGGAGCTCTTTCCCTTTGGAGAGAAGTTGTGAGTGTCTTGGAGAGTCTTGTGAGTGCTATTTAATTACTCCTTTTGTAGAGCTACATATGTAGAGATACATATGTAGGTGTATGGGATGACCAGCCAAAGCAAAGGGAACTTTCACACTTCTCACATGCATAGAAGTTTCAAACAACGGGAACGTTTTTTTAAGCAGAGGTTTAATTTCCGACACTTATCCCTCACTATTTGTCATCCGTGTGATGACGGAAGGCGAGCGTGGATTTTGTTGTAAAGTAGCTTTTTAACTGATCGTATGTTGTCATTTTGTCTCCATGAGTAAATATAATATGTAATTTCCTATATGTTCTTAAGTGTGGTTCTCAATTTGTTGGCTTTTAAATCTCTTGATCTGCAGAAGTAATGTGTGGAGATAAGGGAATCTCTTAAGGAGCTATTAAGGTTAAAAATGAACTTGTGGTAGGAATATTTTTGTACTAATTTACATTTACATGTAGATACTAGTATTTCACAAGGTATAAGTAGATACGTTATTTCATAAAGATACTCTTTGCTTCAGTATCTCTCGGAGTCTACTGTTCCTCTAGGAATTTCAACGGTTCATTTAAATGTTTTTTTTTTCAGAGATGGTAGCAATGACAGTAATTATTTTGTAAGTACTTGCCGTAACGTATGTATCGTATACTCCATATGTTATTTTCTGGTAAGGGCAGTGAAGGTAGTAGATTATGCGTTTACTCTCAGCATATAAGTACATGGGTTTTGTATGGAACTGAATATGGAGGGAAAATCAGGTTAGGAAGACCAAGATTGTGGTCTCACATTTCATGCCCAAAGCGCAGCTCCTATACACTGTCACATGAATCTTCATAAATCCATGTTAACGTCTTCTTGACCAATTACTTCCGCTACATTCCTTCCTTCCCGCATGTCTTCCCTTGACATTTCTCCTGGCCATTACGTGCCGTCTGAGTTGAAAAACGACCGTTTCTGCAGGGAATTGGGTCTCAAGTGAATTCCAACTGTGAAGACCTCAGCGGAGATTTTCTGTGTCATGAGTTAAAAATATAAGAGAGCTTTTTCCCTTTCGCACCTATCACTAATTGCCTCTTTCAATGGCCCATTAGGGTGGATAGTAGTCCATGTCTTGAGGTTGATAAATGATCGATGATCAAATAATGATAGAGTGGATGTGAGGGATGGATCTACATAATATTTTGTTTGGAAATTTTTGCAGGTGCTGGAGTTAATGCGAGAGGCTGCAAAGGATGTGGGAGGAGATGTTGAGGACTATGAGGACGATTCCAGTGACTTATCCGGCTACCATTCCGACTCGGACTCGGCCATCATGACCTCAGGGAACTCCCCTTATGTCACACCCCGGGCCCGCTACAATTTCCTCAGTCGCTCTGGTAACTTTCCGTTATCCCTTAATTTTAACTCCATCCCTTGATTTGATTTGATTTGATGACCCTTTAACTGACTGGCGATGAGTGACACTGTGAATACCAATACAAATTAACTAGATATGTGTCGCTCTGTACGGGACGAGCCATTTTTATTTTTACTGCTCCCATAAAAATATCCCAGGAACAGGTGCGTCAATGCTAAAGTATCTATCTATATCACCAGAGGAGGAATATACAGAGGTAGCCGGCTCTGTATACCGTCAGCCTGTGATTTAGTAAAATGTTGCCCTCATAAGATGCATGACCTTGTAGGGAGAAAAAAGGAGATGGGATTGAATAAAGAGAGGTGCAGAAGTGATGTACTCCATCCGGAGCTTCACAAGATGAGCCGTGATGATGAGAGGATATATAGAGAGACAACATTCTAATATTTTTGGAACTTTGGTTAAATTACGTGTACGGGACACTACCCTGGTCCCATTTGACAAGAGTATCTATAGATGATGCATATGAAGGGGTTACTGTGTTTACTGAAAAATATTTGAGTTAGGGAGAAATGCTTGGTGACTTGGAAGTAGAGGATGAATGAATGGAAGTGGTGAGCCTGAAATGTATTTACTAGTAGTCTTTCTTGTTCTGTAGCAGTTGAAATGAAAAGTTGGAGTAATGAAGGAGTTGTTGTGGTGGAATCGAACCGTTAATTCGCACAATTCGATCGGCACGACGAAAATCATTGTTATCCCCACAACTTATTGGTCTTGTTTCCTTTGATTCTATCCCTGTGTGCTCCATTGTTGCAGAACGAGTAAATATATATATATATGCAAAGGGAAAAAATTTGAATGAGCTATAAAATATGGGAAAGATGAGAAGTCCAAGGAGGAATCTTCTCTCAATGAGAGAGACACGGTTGCTAAAGTACCAGAATGAATGCAATAACCTGAAGAAGAGCAATAAAGTCGAGTGATTGAACTCTTGAGGCATTAGGACAGTCTCCACCACTAATTTTCTCAGTTTTTACTCCTTGCTCCTCTTTGTAACTTACACGGGAATGTGTGAATTCCATGCTACGAAAACTATAGGGCTGTATGGTAAAGATGACTGCTTCCATTCCTTCATGCTTCGTGGGTAGTAGGAAGGTTGCAGCTGCAGTTACATACAGTATCTACATATTCCTACAAATGCCCTATCTATATGTCGATCTCTGAGTCCATACAATATTATATTTCCATATCAATAATTATATATATACTTTACTAATACTGCATTACATAGTGTATAATAGGAGCTCACTGCTAGTTCAAGTTTGACTAAATTAATGAGGACGGATGTTTGCAATTATGAAAGGCGGAAAACGGAAAGTATACCTATGTATGTGAACTTTCCTTCCCTGGCTGTATAGTAAGTAGTAAGTAGATACTGCAATGATAGATATGTCAATTGAACTTGTGAAGAAGCTGTAATGAACAGTGAACTCCCTTTGTAAGAGCATCCCTATAAACTTAGGTCTAGACAAATAATTGGAAATGTGGGTGATAAATTCAGAATAGGTATTCGATATGAAAACTCAGGCCTGACCTCGAGGTAGTTCTTATAGTATTGTGTTGTGTATTCGTATTACTTTAAATTCGGAGGGTATGAAATCAATATTTTGAAGACAAGTCCCTTATCATAGTAAGAGAGGGGTATTTTATAGCCAGAGTGTCCGGTACATATTAGAGTTGGGATTTGACGCTCAAGAGCGGAGTAAGTGGAGGAATTAATGAAATGAGTGGTCTCTAATGATTGTTTATTGAATATGAATTGAGAGGTGGTGTTGATCATGTGGTTTTTGCAGTTCGGAGCAAAGCAATCCTCCGTCCATCCGTTCTGTCTTCCTCATCCTCCAATTCTGGAGTGAGTTCATCTAGATCAGGTTTTATTGACGGTGGGGGAAGCCCCGAGGCTGGTGAGCTCCATTCCGGCTCTACAACAACATCCAACACTCCCACCCGCCCTCGACATATCAAGCTCAAGAATCAGCTCCACAAGAACAACTCGCTGGGTAAAAGTCACTTCCTCTTCCAGATTCTTTCCCAACAATGGGCCTCTACCTTAGGTCTGAAAACCCGTAGCTCCTAGTACCAGAGTATACCTTCAATATGAGAGACCTACACATGAGTTACATGTAGTACCCACTTCCAAGTATGTAATTAGGACCATCTCCTAACAGTCCCTCCGCACTTGTACTTTACACCACACGCTTTTTGCTCACGCAAAAGCAAGCGCAAAACACAAAAATGCGTTGAGGCTTTATCGTGAGATTTGAGAGCTGGGGAGGGAGTAATTGCTCCCAAGAGTAATGTATAGATAGGTAGGTATGTATATCAAGCACCAATCAACTGTTCTTTTTCCTAATAAATGAGAGCAGGTAGTCAGGCTCATTTCCTTTACACGGTACTCTTACCTGTCCCGTAGGTGCTCCCAATATTTACACACATTTCCCTCACAGCACACCTCCTTGTCTGATTATGTAAACATTCGCAGAAATTATTATTCCAAAATGTCACACGCAATCTCGTGACAAGATAGGGATTTGTTCATTTTTCCTTCCATTCCAATCCTTTTGCAATTAATTACGGTCGATTTCAACATATGTACGTGTGGATCTTTCTTTACATGACAGTATACCGTATTCTGGTTCTACAAGACAATGATTTTGAAGAGAGTCCAAAAATATGAATGACACAATTGAGATTACAAGTCTTGTAATTTCCTTGTAACTTCGCTGTAATAATTATTATTGCTATCTCCTTAGAAACTTTCTTTTAGGATTTGTGGCTACATTGTTCATGAGTGCTGGGAGTATAGTTGTCAAAGGATGTGGAGATTATCGGAATAAGAGGGGTTAATAATTAAACATATATGTAGATAATTGTACGCTAATGTATATTTGTTATCGGTCAGTTTCGAGTTCATCGCTGGCGGGGAGCGAGTCGAGTGGAAGCATTGGGAATGGAAGTCTGGGTGAAGCGTACCGCCCTCTACCGTCAGCACTCAATTGTGTGGATTGTGTGACGGTCGTGTCAGTTCCGGATGACCAGGTGATTACCCAAGGGCTAAATCATCACTGTGCCATGAGTAGGAGTAACTCCGTCGGAGATGGTCTGGACATTGCCACGAGCCAGAGTCAAGAGCGCTTAATTACCGAACTTCGGAACGAAATCAATCAGCTCCGCCGAGGAATGCACAATGCTAATGCTACTATTCATTTACTGGAACAACGGGAGAAGAACCTTCTCACCTGTGCCAGGTTAATAAAAATTATTATAAATCCAACAACTACAACTCCGCCCATTTGGCATAGCATAGTAGATGCGTATGTATGTAGATATATGTAAGTAATTATCTATGCAGTAACCGTCGAATCGTTGCCAAATTATCTTCCAGTTATTACCGGGACTGTAAAACTTTTCCCAAAACTTGGGAATTTTGGGGGATTCTGTTTTATTTATTCAAGGGAAAATCAAAATATCCAGTTATATTATTAGACACGCATTGGAAGGTTAGTCTCTAAAGGGAATCTGAACGGAGAGCTTCTACTGTATCTAATCATAATCTTTGGCTGTTCTCAGGTCACCAGAAAATGAACAGTATTTGAAGACATTTATAAGCCTACATATGTATGTACTTATATATGTACATATAATAATTATGTACACGTTTATAAACTGCATGGGAGTAAATTGCTTCGTTTAAAAGCTAGGAAAAGTGGTCCCCCCGTGATTGCTGTTATATGGGGGTTTACTGTAAACCCGAGAAATCCTTATTTATGTGTTGGTAAATTCAAGTAAATTGGAAATTCTGTGGTTAAACGCAAATAAGTCTTAATAATGATGTATGAAAAAAAAAAGTTGTGGGCGCGAGGAGAGCATAAAGTTGTGACATGTTTACGATGATGGATGGGATTATAAAGGATAGATATCGATACCAATAAATTTTAGAAATGCAGCTGATGATGTTG
This sequence comes from Allacma fusca, assembly GCA_947179485.1. Classification (NCBI taxonomy): domain Eukaryota; kingdom Metazoa; phylum Arthropoda; class Collembola; order Symphypleona; family Sminthuridae; genus Allacma; species Allacma fusca. The sequence continues at coordinate 894,418 of OX359249.1, read as the reverse complement.
GAAGAGGAGAGGTCAAACTTGTGGTATGCATAATGAATAGAAGTGCTCGTCAATATTGTTTGGTTATAAAAATGAGGGTGCAGGTTGGAAAGGAAACTAGAGCAGAGCAAGTCAGAGCATTAGTGAGCTAGCTTTTCCTACAATAATACAACACTTGCTCTTGACATTTTCACTCGTTTTCAAGCTTCATCGATTTTCTATGCAAATTGTAGATATAAAAAAAGTCAATACTGTCAGGTCTCTGTTATTAGTAATATATAAGTATCTAACTAAAGGATGGACTCTGATGTGAGACGGAGTGAAGGAAGTACAGATACTTAATAGAAGGAATGACTCTGCGGCTTCATGACTCTGACTCGATGCAAATCATTTGGTAAATGATCAGTTGAGGTACTTCCATCTCTAATGTCAACCATTCCAAGTTTTATGACACTTGTTGCTCTATAGTGTATCTTCTGTGGACGTATTTACGCACATGCCTCTCTTCCCTCGTTCTATTTCTATGGGAAAGTCTCAGGAGCGGTCACACATCAACCTATGAATTTAAGCCCAATTATTTTACAAATGGCTCCTGGCATTTAAATAAATAGTAGCCAGATACATTTATACAATGTTATGCTTCCCGGACCCCAGGAAGCAACTCCAAATACTCAGCTTCTCTCTATGGGCTTGGTCATTTGTAGCCCGTGACTTACCTGTCATTTTGAGAAACTTGCTCCTCCCTAGTAGCAGGGAAAATTTTCCAATCACGTTCAGATTTGGGGTGAAAATTTTGGTAATTTATTTTAAATCCCTTCACATTTGATTCCAGATTGACAGAGGAAGTGCCTTTGAGAGGACCGGAGGAACGGGCGAGCCAACTCATTCGAGAGTACGGAGCCGTCTACGCTCAACCCCGGGTAGAAGCCATGGATGCCTTGGATTCTCTTCCTCAACTTGCCACTGCTGATGAGCTCAAGTCCAAATTACTTTTCTCCGTCCTAGTGGTAAACAATTATTCGTGAATCCCCTCAAACAAACAATCATTATAGGTTGGAGTCAGGAACTCCATTGATTTACGTGCCGCATGGATTCTTTTGAGACGGTTTCTTATTTTTGATTGGAAACTTTGATTTCCTTTTATTTCACTCCCCTCCAATTTACCACCGCTATGTCATTTGTCTCTATGTGTAAGAGCATCCCATAACTTTTTTCCTATTGTATTGTAACAGAGTCAAATGTTGCTAGAATAATTTCTTATGACGAGTTCTCTTCGCATGGATGTACATATACATGACTACAGTCATATGTACATACATACTTGTACATAATTACGTAATGCATAATAGGCGGAAGTGAGACTCTACTACGTGGGACATGGATCCTCTCTGAAACTCTAAAAATCTGAACTGGTTCCGGACGACTTACACTCATTATGAGTTGAGCCCAGTGGACCCAAAATGTTTCCTTTGGGTTAAATGTCAATAGAAATTGGACTCTCTAGAAATGGATGTTGTGCATAATATGATGATGGTTAAAAATGTGGGCATGATTAAATATTTGGGTGAAATACTCTCCGGAGATAATTTCTGGAAGGGATAATGAGGACGTGCCTGTTGAGAGATTTGATGTTGGCGGAAATGTTTTGTTTGAAAAGCGAATGGGAAATGTTTACGTGAGACAGTTCATACTCAAGAATGTTAGAGGTGAAGCAATCTCGGAATGCATGTGCGAGGCTGACTGAAATTGAAACTTGTTTGATTGCATTCGTAATGAGTGGTCCACTTTGTTGGGAGTGAATGAATTGGAGATATTTGAAATGCTCGTTGAATTGTGATCTAAGGCCGGCCTAAATATGACTCGAGCCACGTCTCACAGACATACACAAGCAAAACACAGACGGGGAGGAAAAGAAAAAGTTGAGGAAATGCTTGAGTGCTCCGTCAACTCACATGGAGATTGGCTCTTGTAAACAAACAAGTCTTGAGAGGAGTTGATCTCGGGGACGATGGTCAATGTAACGCGAGTTACGACTCTTCCTTATGATTCCCATACTCCTGATTGCTTTTCAGCCTTGTGCCAAGTCCCAGTCATAATTTCTCGCAGTTTCATGAGTAAGTACTAAAAGAGCTGTTAGAATCTCGCAGGTCTTTTCTCCCCCCTCCCCAACCCCAGCCAGTACGACGACGAGCATCAGATTGCATATGGAAATGTGCGGGTGAATATTTATATATATATATTCTATGGGAGTATGTACTTACATGTAAGTGTGAGCATCTACGGAATGCTCGCAATGAATTCAAATGTAATTCCATGGCAGGTGCAAGTATTTACGACGCCTCGTTAAAACAAAAGAACTCGTTTGTTGACTGAGGTGAAAACGTCCCGTTAGACCACAACTCTCCGACCAAGAACTTCTCATCTGCATCATTCCATATGCACTTCCCTTGACTCACTTCCATCCCAATTCAATATCCAATAATCTCATATCTCCAATTGTCTACTCCCGGCATCTCACCAATCCTTTCTCTTCTATCACAAACCTTGACACTCAAGTGTAAACAAAAAGATGTAACATGGTTTCGCCTTTTCCCCCCAGTTCATACATTTCCCCATCTCAGCATCCACTGGCATAGGTATAGATACGTATAGAGAGTCAGAGCCAAATGAGGAATTATGCCTATAGGAGCATTTGCACACAGCTTATATAATCCTTACACTCACACCAGCCAGATACTTGTAACAATAACGGTGACTGTACACTCAATTTTTTATTAAATACAGCATATAAACAGGGGTCCAAAAACATTTCCCTGCTCCTCCCTACCCTATAGTATTGTACAACCAGATAATAGATAGCAAGTACTTACTTTTTGCAGATATTTGTCTTAAGGTTTTTCCTTGATTCAATTTCCCAGGATCGACAGCCTCAATCAAGTCAGGATAAGTTTAAAGAAATCAAACTTGGAAGGAAAATTCTTGACTTTCTTTCTGAGAATCGGCCTTCGTTACCGGATACAGTGTAGACTCTTTATAGCCAGCCCCTATATAAGACACATTTTTTATAATTCCGGACGTAATTAAAGACAACTATAGTTATATTATAGTCGTCCTGAATAGGGATGGTTCTTTATAGTCAATCTTTTTAGTGCGCCTCCTGCGATGTGACTATATTGAGTCTGGACTGTCCTCACAGTCCATCATATACGCCTGTTACTTTTTTCTGCCTTACTTGAAGAAATTACCTTAATGATTAGAATATGTACGTTTAGCAAAGAATTACGGACTACTTGGGCGATGCCTCCTTATGTTTTAGTAAGACTCCGAATCCACTAGTGTGGGAAAGGAAATGTAATCACACTTTTCTAAAAACTTGGGAACTAACTATAAATAATTCATTGAAGGGTATATCTTAAACTGACTTGACTACAGTATACGCATGAATTATAGGGATGACAAATATTTTTGGATCCCTGCATTGTAAGGTGATTGAGCGTTAAGACGTGAAAGCATGGCAAAATGTACATAATATTTACAGGAGCAATGCAAAATGCAATGCGTCCTTCTGATTTCCCTCGTTCAGGTATCTAACTTCTACTGTATATAGTTATTCCAGCCTGAAGTTAATAATAGGTTTGTTTGTGTATTGAACATCGTCAAATTGAATTGAAGGAACGGAAGATTTGTGATGAGCAGATGAACCGTAGTAGTGGTAAGTGGTAAGCCATGGATGGAATAGGACTGATTTAAGCCTTCAATCGTTTTGTGCTCTTTGATGCGGAACGACAGAGTTTTAGTGGGAAATAAAAGTCGTTTATGGATTCTGTTTTTGATGGAACGGTGTGTATGTATGTGTGTGTGTGTGTTTAATATCAATATGTAATCAGTTCCGCCATATGTTGTAATTTATTTGGCGGAAAAGTATTTCCTGTCAACTGTTCGTCTGTAGGGTTTTCGACCGGAGTTGACTTTTTTTTGCAGGTAGTTACATAATTATGTAGTAATCTGCATCTGTATGGTTGGATTTATTTTCAATGTAATTATTGTAGCTGGCCTTCCGGGCTGTTCAGACCAACTTGGCCGAAATCAAGGACCAAGTGCAGGCTGTACTGCAGATGAATGCCACGCAAAAGAATGTGGATGAAACAGTTTCCGGCAAGGACTCATGGTCACCCTCATCCTCGGAAGGCTTTGACCCTTTCCAGGCAAAAGTTATGGAAGCAGTGGGGAGCTACATGTTGTCTGCCCAACAGCGCTTTGACCTCTCACGTCCTGTTCAGGTATTTCTGTTAATATTTACGGATTAATTCATGCATAATTACAACTTCAATCATATCCACTGATTTTTTTTTTAAATTTCAAAAAACTGATTTGAGGGTAACGTGAGACTGTACTCAGAGAAACACTCAAAAACTTTTGAAATTATTGTTGCGTCATCTGAGTATTGAAGAGCTCATTCAAAAGGTATTTAATTGACGTAGATACATAAAATACTCATCTGAATCGAACTTTCGAAACGCTAGGAAAACGAGCTAATCAAAACAATCTATTTTTTTTTCATTTTTAGCAATTTAATTCTCTAAAAACCATTCATCTAAGACCTTACCCTCCCCCCCTATACAGGACTAGTTGTCGTTTGATTTAGTTTTTAAACGAACTGGGAGCCATGTTTATATTTTAAATCCATTTAGTTCCCCTACAAGGTCAATTGAAATTTTAGACAGGTTGCTCAAAAAAAAATTGAATTTTTTACCCATACTACCTGTCAGAATCTGAAAGTTGGGCCTAGAGAAATCACATACATATGTATGTATGTACATATCTCACAACATTCAACATATGAAACTTGAACCGAGCGTTAAAAACTTGTACTCACTCAGAGCAAATCTTTATTAAAATTGTGGTGAATAATTTATTTAGTAGAAAAGTAAGGGAAGCTATCACTTGATCACTGTTTGAATTTTAATTGAGCCCTTACCACAAGTGATATTCATTAAATTATCCAAACTTAAACCTCAACGGAATTAAAAAGGTTCGTCTCTTGGTAGGACTCGCTTTTGGAAAATCTAATAGAGATAAAAAACGAGTATTAGCTGTCTGAAATCGACTAATAAAAGTTAAGCTTCGGAGCAGCTGTGTCACCTTTTTTGGGATGTGGTTTGTAATAATATTGTACGTTTGAACTTTATGAGAGAGGTTATTCTCTGGTGTCCTGTCCCAATACATAAGTGATAAGTACTTAAGTAAATTGCTCCTGTATGAAATAACATGACATTCACACGGTGGATGCAGAGGTGGTTGAAGTTTTGATTCATTCTAGATGGTTTTAGGATAATTTCCTTCTTGTCCATCATTTTAACTTGTTAGGATGAGTGAGCTGAAGTATTTTAATGAATTTTTTTTATTACACAGCAAGTGGCTAACCAGCTTTGGACCACACTTTACGACTATCCTTGTTTGAAGAAGTGTGAGGGGTTGCTCAAATATATTGAAACTTGTGTCCATCTTGCCTGGGGCCTATGTAATCTTGTAAGTTTTATAATTATGCGGTCATGTAATTAAAATTTTAATTTATATTATTATTATTTTCGGATGATTAATATTTAGCCGTTAATGCCAACACAAATCATCCTTCGATCCTTCTCTCGGTCATGTCAGCCAGGAAGAGAAGGAAGTGGTAAGACATGTTAATTGATGTAATTTAAATTTTTTTTCAGACGCCAGCTTGTGTTCTGGAGTACGAGACTCGGGTGTTTATGCGCGAAATGCATGTTCGATTTCATTCTTCGGATCAACAGTCGGACACAATCAAAACTTACCTCTGGCCTGCCCTTCTCAAAGGACAACAAGGACCTTGTCTTCACAAGGGGGTTGTCATCACATGAGAATCCGTACATTTGAGTTTAGGAATAAATTAACTGATAAAGAATGTAAATAATGACTCCGTGTCAACTGTAATAATTATATGTATGTACATATGTAAACACATCGAAATAACGTTTGTGCTGTTCTGTATCAAGAGTATAGTCGTGTAAGTCATGTTGTGATAAATCCAACATTTAATACGAAGGAAAACCTAATTTCCTGTGTTAGTTACATGTACATATAAATTATGGATACTTTTATAATTGTATGTAAAATTACATGTAGGTATCATTTAGTTAGATCAGAAGTCGACTGATCTGAAAAAAATATCCAATCAGCAAGTATGTATCTTTTAAGACTTAATTTCTAGGGGGTTTGCCATTTTTGTAATTTGTATGCGTTGGATTGGATTTAAAAAAAAATAGGTATCCAAGTTAATACAATATAATGTGTATTAGTTTGGTTCAAGTAAGCAATATGTCTCATGGAAATTAATTTAGGGGTATTTTATTCTGAAGAATTTTAGTTGTTGTTAGTTCCAGGCTTTAAGATAGAACCAACAGCTTCCTTGTGTATTTACATCGCTTCTTTTAATATGTACTATTGCATTAATCAAGTTATCTCGCAATCAAAAGGATGCAGTGGACGCTCATAAAAGGCCACAGAAGAATCAAAACAAGAGAGAGCCCATGTCCGAAGTTTTATTGCAAGAAATGAATGAACTCAAGTGTGAACCCTGTACATATTTTTTTCGATTTGGGTCCTGAATAGGTCAGCCGCCACTTGTTGGATCATTAAGATTCATGTAATATCTGGATTAAAAATTGAAGACATTATTCTCGCGGTCTCTTGGAAGGGAATACTTTTGTTGTTATAATAAAGTTTTGGCAGATGTAATTTTCCCTTGAATGAATTGACCAGTTTTAACACATCAGATTATTTATTTTCTGCTTGGCATGTAGCTTCCTGGAATTCACTTCATCGTAATACTCTTCATCTAGATACACGTTCAACATTTAAATCATGGCTTCCGTGTGTGCCCATCACACCAACATATCAAATTATCTAAAATGTCCCGAAAAGTACCACATTGGCCATATGACAAAACATCCTGAAAATGAAGTTTCAATATACCCCAATTAGTGACAAAAATCCAAATTGAGCAAAGATATTATGACTTTTGGCAAGTCAAAGTCTGTCGAACATAAATAAATCATTTGTATCGAGTTTTTCAAATCTTATCCAAATCATATATAGTATGGAAACAAGTATAAAAAATAAAGTTAAAAAAACAAAGATGCTTCGATCTGACCCAAATTGTACTCAAAAGCAATAAACAAGGATGCAGTATTCAAATCAATATTGTTTTGATATGCAGACTGAACATTCAGAAATGCAAAGGCATCTTGTCGCGGACATTTGCATTATTTCACACATTAAAAGCTATATAGATTACTAATTGTCGGTTTGTCAAATAATTATACTATTGCATCGTCAGGTCGGAATCGGATTTTACATAATGTTTTAGAACTAAAAAACTGTGCGTGTATGTTGATGTTAATGTTATATATAATATATTAATGACCGTGTTAAAATTGCAAGATGCTTTTACATTCTGAATAACTTGTGTCTACAGTAAATTAAATTAAGTAAGCATAACGAATTGTCCATAACTTATATAATAATACCTTGTTGTTTACTTTTTCGTGCACTTATTTAAACCATTTTTATTTTTTTAAAAAACTAGTTTTACTTTTTAAATATACTTCAATACTCAAATTTAATATTAAATTATTATTAGTTTTGAGGAAAACAGTTACAAGCTGACCTTCTTGAAATTGTAATTTTAAATTCTAATAATAATTTTATTAAATTACTTTTTGACAATATTTTTACTCCAACCTAAACTCTGTTGCCCTACTCTGCTATTGTCAATCAATCAATCAATTCAAATGAGTTTGAATTTATTGACTCATCAAATTGTGCTTAATGAATTTGGTTTAAGCAAGAGAAATGCATCAGCTAGTTGAATATTGGACCCATTAGTTCATCAGATTTGTGTTGCTCGATATGTATACTATTATAAAATCCTGAATTTATTATAGTATTGTAGGTTGGCTAAGCCTACAGTAATAGTAATAAGGGATAATAGTAAATGCCAGCGATTCTCAACTCATGATGAACTAGGTGGGAAGTAAATGGTAACTTTTTAAGCCGTAGTTATGATTATGAACTAGCCATTGCACTGGTCAATTCCATCTCTCTGGCATCCGCTGGTGTTCACTCAGGACTTCCATCCACAATCTGGGGACTAAAATCTCTCTGATAAATCTGAGCGTGGTTCATCATATCTTACTAATCTTACCTACAAAATGGTCAAGTTAACTCAAGATATGGTGGCAGCCAGGGCCAAAACCAGTGACATGGAAGGTCTAGCCAAATTAAATTTCTGGGGGTCAGATTTAACGGATATAAGTATAGTCCGGCAGTTCAAGCGTGCAGAGATTCTGTCATTTAGCCTGAACATGATTGTCACACTTTCACACTTCAAATTTTGTACAAACCTCCGGGAACTTTACATTCGTCGAAATCGTATTCAGGACCTCCGTGAATTATGCTACCTCCAGGAACTTCCCAAACTCAGAATACTCCTTCTCTCTGAAAATCCTTGCTGTGAAACCGCTGGAGATTTGTGAGTATTATAAATTGTACTATTATATAATTAGTTATTTCGCTAGCAGAAAATAATACTCCTTTTTCAAAAGCATTTCTCTGGCTCCTGTAAATCATTTAGAGTATTTTAATACATTTAACAAAAATTGCGCAAGTAAACGTAAGTAATTTATTAAATAAACTTAACATTTAAAAAAAAGGTCAGCTTTTGCGCAATAATAATTGCGCTAGCGCTGGGTAACTCCGAAACGATTTGGTCGATTGATCTTATACTTTTTGAATCCTCGAGGCTTTACCCATGTAAAGTATTTACCTATATGTATAACAAGTTTAAACAAAATCTACTGACGGTAGACTCCAGCTGTTTACTGTTGCGAGTATTATTACCCAACTCATATCTTGCCTCATATTTTCTCTCCTGCAACCATAATTTGTGACTTGGGCTAATGACATGAAATTTGGAGGATTCCCCAGAAGTTTTGCTACAAATAGTGAGAAACATTTTCATAACGATCAGATCTTTCATTAAATAAATTGAATACTTAATATCTATAATATCCTGAATTTGCCTTACTGTATATGGGACAGAGAGGGTCAAAGATATGGCTATAACCTCATATAAAATGGTGTTGTTCACTGAACTCGGAATGTCTGAATAATGAGTTGTCACAAATAATTTTACAGATACAGACCAACAGTAGTACGAGCTTTACCGAATTTGGAAATCCTTGACAATGATGAAATTACACCAACTGAACGTGAGGATGCGATGGAAGTAGGACTCGTACTGGAGCATCCAGGTCACCGAAAAAATAAAGAAACCGGGATCGGAGTTACTAGATTTTACGACGGCCATGCCTCGCCATGTAATCAGTCAACAATGATGAACAGACTGACTCAAGGGAACAGTTCCGACGACTTCGCTAACTCCAATACAAGCAAACGGACTGATGAAATTACACCTCATCCGAGACCATCTACAGCAACTTCATTCATGAATTACCACTGTTCTGGTCGATCATGGGATCAAGAAAACCAACATACTCAATTTTTTTCTGAATCTCATAAAATTAAAAATGGCCCCTGTGATTTAACACTGATGTCAAATGGCTTTCAGCGATCTGACCATTTTGGTTCTGTCTTCGGCTCTTTGCGTTCGGATAATTCCCAGAAGAGTAGCAAAAACGTGGTGTCAGCTGTCATATGTCTTATCAATGAACTGGACATTGAAAGTCTTGACAGTGTAATTTCAGTAATTAAAAAAAGGCAACAAGAGCTTCTCAATTGAGTCGAAACACCCCGTCAGTCTAAATTAAATTGTGTACAATGGTGGTCTAATAATTATGGTCTGGTTTGTCCACATCCGGAGCATTTCATATAGTCTCGATGACCCAAAAAAATAAAAATGAAGATTTAAATCTCGCACTAGGAAGGCTTTGGAAGTACAGATATTTTTGATTTCAATAAAACCCGAACGCTAATAACAACAAGAACCTTGGTTGGAGAGCAGCACTACATTTTTTGAGCCCCCTCAAACATCATTAATGATAAATCGTTTGATAAATGTCATATTTGCATGCACTAACTACACATCTGAAAATTAAGAAATGCCTCTCCTATCATTACTGTGTGTGCTTATATTGCCGATTCCTGCGGTGGTTTTCTTCTTTTTCATTAGAGTTGCTTTAGAATACTTCGATGTCGTAACATCTTGCTGGCTATAAAGCAGAGGTGTCCATTTGAAATCCCCTTCGTTCATCCTTCAGAAGGGCGACCGTTTCCAATTACCCGTTCCTTCATCGTTCCGTAAAATGAAGCCTTCTGAATATTTACCCTTCCTTCGCCCTTCCTTCATTCAAATCCTGCTATAATCCTTCCTTCAGCCTTCAAAAAATATTGGCATGCCCTTCATGCGTTACCTTCCTTCCATGTTCATGTATTTATCCCAAATCTTTTAACACAAGTCACAAAGTCAGAGCTTTAAACTTCCAACTGCTTACCTCTGAAAAACTAATAATTAGTTTGTAATTACTTACAATTATTACAGATTATCCGTATGCACATATGTACAGTGAAGAAAATAAAATGCTTACATACTCCGGTTATCATTCTGCCATTGTGAGATAAATGTTTCTAGAATAACATTAAGCAGACCCGCCAGAATAATGTTTTTCAGTTGAGTGTACGGTGTACTTATGTACGCACATGAACTTTAGTTACTGAAGGATTTTACCTAAAATATAGTAGATGGGATTGTAAGTTCCAGCGGCGTTCGAAGGCTGTAAAATTAACATGTTCCTTCACATTCCATTATTTGTATTTCTGCAAAGAGCAGAGGCCTTCGTTTCCTTTCCAGCCTTCCTTCCGTTCCCTTCATAATTGCCAAAGCTAACGCTTAATTCGTTCAAAGAAGCCTTCTTTGAAGGAAATCCTTCGAAGGATGGACACCTCTGCTATAAAGGAAATCTATATGTTTTCACTCCCTCAAAAACCTATTTTGCACCCTCCCCTATACAGTCAACTCTCGCTATAAGGGATACCCTTATAATGGATTTCTCGATATAAGGGATCGGGATTTTTTCAGTCCCGATTCCCATTTACATAATGTATATCACTATGCTTATAAGGGATTAATGTTTATAAGGGACAGATTTTGCCGGTCCCTTGAGCATCCCTTATAGCGAGAGTTGACTGTAAAACAAACACATTTCAAAAGCAGAGCTGCGCACAAGTACAAGTAGTACACGAGTATTTCAAGTCAAGTTCGCATTCGGGTCGTGGTCAAGTAAATAAATTAAAAACCATGAACGGTTCGAGTCGTGTTCAGGTGTTTCATGGACTTGATTTCTTACCTCAAGTCAAGTTCGCGGTCAAGAATAATTATTTTACTTGAACCACAGTACTTGGTCATGTTCAAGTAAAAATTAAGAAGTACTTGACCACGAACTAGAGTTTTTCGTGTACAAGTTCAAGTAATTTTGTTTGTGCAATTCTTCATGGCTGAGGGAATTTCAATTCACTTAAGATTCACTGTACTAAATAAAACTTAAAACGGCATTTAATGTATCACTTTAAGTGGCATTTGTTAATTTGTTCCGTGTACGCAATTACACAAGAACGCTCAACATTCACATGGCTCCGTGTAAATTGATTTAAAAATGTTCGCAACCATGTTTATAATAGTATGTGTCAACAAAACCTAAAAGGAGTTGTGTCACCAAAAATGTCAACTGACAATGAGTCACCAGACCCACCAGGTACACGAAATAAGAGTAGATCTCCAGTGTACCACCATTGAATTCATGGAATTCATTAAAAGGGACCAAAAATGCATTATTTCATTATTTTTAGAGGCGGTTGCTCGCAAATTGCTGGGTGAAACCTAGTGTGTTAGAAACCCAAGCTCGCTTTCATTAGAAATATAAATATTTCTCCAATAAAATTCACCAAAAGTATTTTGTTGTCCTTCAAATCAGGTTTCAAGTACTTGAAAGTTCAAGTTCATGGTCAAGTATGGGTCATGGTCAAGTCAGAATGAAGTTGGACCCGAAACGCGCGTATAAAATCATGGCCAAGTAATCTGAGAGTTACTTCGAAACCCGAACTTGTTTCATTCAAGTATTACTTTAACTGAAAATGTCAAGTTCGGGTAATCTTGAAATACGTATTTGAGAAGTCGGGGTCAAGTCAAGTTCATGGTCGGATCTTTATAAATACTTGACCCGAGCGCAGCACAATTCAAAAGCTAACGAGAATGGCATATGCCTATGAGGATGTTTTTAGGGGTGAAGCGAAGCGAGGGTCCCTATTGCGAAGGTCTGGGTGTCTGTAGAGGTTGTCTTGTCCGCACGATATCTGCAGAAGCATTGCTATTGCACACTAATTTTTTTTACCGGGACAGATCATGCAGAAGGGAAGAACCCTATTGTTTTTGAAGAATATCGTGTCATCCGTTTGGATTCAGAAAATTAAATGAGGTCACATATAAACTCACGGTAATACACATGTGTGCACATTGGGGAGTACAGCTTGCGCCATCTATTGTAGGATTGTTGTTTACATTGAATTGTCTGTTGTAACGACCGGTAGAGGTCGGGAGTACTAGTACATGGTGTTTTAAAATCGAATATGAAACGTTTCGGACAATTTACTATATGCGTACTGAATATAATACCACATACAAGGAAGAACATGTATAAAGCATTTTTTATTTTGCTTCAGTTTAGTTTTCCTTGTGCACACCACATTACTGTTAATAACCATTGTTGCACATTCCGCCGGCGCTTCGCCCCCTGGTGACTTAGCACGTATAGTGCTGATCACCGATGATTTTTTTCCTCAGTTAACGTCTTTGCACAGTACATATAACTGTGACCATAACCGGGGAATTAAAACGCACATTTCCTTGTACACACCACATTACTGTTAATAGACCTTGTTGCCACATTCCGCCGGCGCTTCGCACCCTGGTGACTTAGCACGTATTGTTCATCACAGATGATTTTTTGATTTTTTTACCTTTGGGTAATTGAGAGTACCAAACGTACGCACGGTCGCCGACCACCCTCAGGTCGTGGGCCGCTGCAGAGCCTTTTAGGTCAAAGGAGCCATAGCACCCATTCCATCTTATCCTCATCCAGCTACTGGCACCCATTCCATTCCGTCCCGCCAACTGGTCGCGCCACTTCCATCCTGCCAGTCCCACGTTTTATTTAAATTTTCCGCCAATCCGCATTTTATTGAACCCTTGCGATAATTTTGGGTTTTACTTTAATAAGTTTTGCATAACTGGTACAGTTTACGTGAAGTAAATAAAATACGCAAATTATTGCAACCAGCTGTGTATTTGCCGCTATTTTATTACGTACTTATAAAACTGCGCAAAGGATTTCGTGCCACCACATACGTAAGTAGCATATACTGTGGAATCACATAGAAATGGATCCTAGCCAATTAGACATCCAGGTGTGCTGGCACGCCTCCCCGGCCCTCATTGACCCGTTATTCCAGAATGAATGTTTTATATTATTCAGCGCAAATTTTACGGCACTGTGTACGTCAGTGCTGGGCGTTTGTATCTCAGCTATGCTATTCTCCTCTATCCTTAAATTGCGAGCATTCGGCTTCTATTAATTCTATTCTACTTTCCAGAATTTTTCGTTTCCCTCTATTCTACTTCTACGCCTTTAATAATACTTTCTATTCTACTTCTACATTTCCTGCCGTAGTAATAGCTATTCTACTTCTATTCTACCCAGTTCGAATGCAACAATAATGCTACCTATCGCTACTTCTACTAAGTACAACGTAATGCTTAATTCCCGGATTCTAAAACGTATTTGAAGTACAAATCAAAGCTTTTCGGTCGTTTGGACTGTACACGGTAGTAAAGTGTATTATATTTCATTACCTTAGTTCTTCTTGGGATGGCAGTTTAAATGCTTTCAACATTGTTACCTGTATTATAATGATTTTAATGATACGTTATAGTATGCATGTATGAATTTATATGTATATGCTATGCTACTTCTCCTTCTACAATCGGCTCTTGTATTGCCCGTCTATTATATTTCTAATTCTACCACAGTATGCCGGCTTGACAGCTAAATACTGCTACTTTAATTGCTTAATTCAAAATTCGACTTCTATTTACTTCTACTTCTACTCGATGGTTAGGAGCGTTACCTCTATTCTATTTCTACTCTATTTGGCTCATTTATTTTGATTTCTACTCTATTTTTTCCTCTACTTCTATTGCCCGTAGAGTAGAAGGCCCAGCACTGGTGTACGTACCATGTAAATTACACGACCAATTGTTCACAATGCAACAATGGCTTTAACATTTAAATGATTTAATTTAATATAATTTTAAAATGAGTACGTCTAGCAAATCGCAACTTAGACTGTAGACTTGCATCAGTACTTTCGGCAGTAGTAGGCTCAATACGCTTGTGCTGAATCTTGATGTTTTATCGTTTTTTCGAGTTGGATTTTCTTTTCATTACTAATCAAATCACCACTGTTGCGAAGTGTCATCAACTCTGAATAAAGTTGCGGGTCAATCACCCGCATAATCTTAGCCATCCCAAATGACCCGTAGAATTTCTGCAGTCTCAATATGCGCAAATTTGCTTATAGTAGCTTTGTCCAATGGATCGTGGTTTACTGTGTTGGATCAACCAAAGGGTTATTATCATATTGAGGTGGATGAGGCAGATCGTAATAAGACGGCATTTAGAGGACCTAGAGGATTATTTAGATTTAAAGTAGTACCATTTGGGTTAAAGAATTCTGAAGCTACTTTTCAAGATGCAGTGGATATGGCAATGGGTGATGGTTTATGGTCCTATGTCATAGTATATGTAGATGATGCTATTTGCTGGAGTAATTCTTTAGAGGATCATTTGATCCATTTAGAGTTAGTTCTAACAGCATTAAGCAGAAACGGATTTCATGTTAGTCCAAAAAAGGCTCAAATAGCTAAGAAATCGGTAGTGTTTCTAGGATATCTCGAGGGAAAATATAGACCGTTGAAAGAAAAATGTCAAGCCTTAGAAGCGTATCATATTCCAACAAATGTTAAAGGTGTTCAAAAATTTCTGGGATTTGTAGGTTTTTACAGGCATTTCTTTGAGAAATTTGATTATCCAGCTAGACCAGTGTATAGATTGGTTATGAAGAATACTAAATTCATTTGGACAACAGATTGTTAAGAAGCATTAGATCAATTTAAAAAGGAACTAAATGAAACTACGTGTTTATTTATGCCAAATTTAAATGAACCATTTATAATAGTTACTGATGCATGTGATAGTTGGAATCTCTGGAATTCTAATGCAAGAAAGTGACGGAATACGATATCCTGTATGGTTAGAAGTTTGAGAACATCAGAGAGAAATTATTCTACTGCAGAGAAGGAATCACTTGCAATAATTTTCGAAATTAGGAAATTTAGAGGTTTTATTGAATTGACGAAATTCACGATAGAAACTGATCATAAACCCTTAACATTCCTCAAAACTATTAAGGATCCGACAGGTCGTATAGCAAGATGCATGTTAGAATTACAGGGATATGAATTTGATGTGATTTACAGAAAGGGTGTTAACAATGAAGCTGCAGATGCATTATCGCGAATGTATGAAGTAAATCTTATTCATAATGTAGAGTGTTCGGACAGAAATAAGTTAATCTAATGTCAAATGGAAGATCATATTTTGGCTCAAGTTATTAAATATTGCAATAACCCAAACTTGAATTTTGATGATTTTATAATTAAATTGTCTAGGGATGCTATTGTAGCAAATGATGGATGCCTATATACATATGTAGGCACATTTAATAAACCTTGGGAAAATGAATGCAAATTTTATAAAATTTGGTTGCCATCGCAGATGATTAATAATGTAGTTCAATATTTTCATAATAATGATATTTCAGGACACATGGGAACTAATAAGACATTTAAAAGAATCGAAGAAAGATTCTATTGGAAAGGAATGCATAAAGACAATAAAATTTGTCAATAGGTGTGAAATTTTGTCAGAAGTCTAAAGCTGCTAGAACGTATAATTTTGGAACCGGAACATCGCATACTGTTGGAGAACCATGGGGTAATGAGGTATGTGATATTTGTGGTCCATATATCAGAGGACGCAAATTAAATCGCTTTTACTGGTGGTGATATGTAATACAACCAAATACGTTGAATTATTTGGACTACGAGCAGCCACTGCAGCAGCTATAATAAGAAGACTATGGGTTGTATTTTTGAAATGGGGTTTTCCATTTACATTATTATTAACTGAGAATGCTAAACAATTTTCTTCTAAAAAGTTTCAGCTAAGTTGTGTATCTCTTGGTGTTAAATCATGGATGATTGCATCGTATCATCCCCAAAGTAATCCTTGTGAAAGGTATAATCGAACAATCAAAGATAGATAATATTTCATATAATACATAATGAAATAATATTTAAAAAATATTATTTGATAAAAAGTGTGATTATCTACAGCTAAGCAAAGGATTAAGGATCGAGCTAAAGAACTTCGGTCAAGTGCTTGTGTTGCAGCGTTAGCAGAGGTGAAGAGAGTGAAGAAACATAAGACGCCATCTAAATTAAAGAAGTTGGCGAAATCAATAGCATTCAAAGAAAATATGCGGAAAGAAGCTTGGCAGATGCATTGTTTGGAGAGTAAAAAGCAGTGGGATCAGGTGAAGGCAATTAATAAGGAGTGGGCTGAAAAGCGATATGAATCATTTGCTAAGATTGAGTTGGAAGAAAAGGTGGAGGAGGTGAAGTATTCTATAACTAAGAAACGGATTGTGCAGCCAAAGGTGAAAACATATCAATATCTTCCAATTGTATCAAACAATTTGTCAAAAAAGAGCAGCTGTACCTATGGTATCAAGAAACGATGGAAGTAAAGCTAATGATATTAGTGTTTGGCCAATTAAAATTCCGGCTAATATTAAGGTTAATTCATATGAAGTATCTTGTATAATGCAAAAGTACCCAAATATCAATTTTAAACTTGTACAAACATCAATGTATAAGAAGTTGATATTTTCATTCAAAGAGTGTAGTCAAATAATGAAATTTGATGTTTGTGAGGCAATAGGTAATTCTGGTCTAATGTTTCATGACAGAGAATTATTTGTGTCAGCAAAGAATGTTACCGAATTGATTTGGGATACAAACAAAATGTTAATATTGTATAAGAGAGAGCTGGATTAAGGGGGATATATATGTAACGTAGTTACTTTTCCCTGGCTACTAGTAGATTAAGATGATTGATGTAAATAACTTAAATAATAGTTAAATCACTTTGTTAAATTGTGATTATCATTAAATTAATTTAATCCAATAATCAGTTTGTGTTTCCAAAAGTATAAAAGGGAGAGTTCTACTGTATTCAGATCAGTCTCTCATGAGAGTTGGGGTTGTCTCTGACTTTATTGAGAGCTGACAAAACATGGGGATTCCCTGTCAAGTCTAGTTCTAATTGATGTGTTTTAGTTACGGAGTGTTGTAATTATGAATAAAGAATTGGGAAGTATATGCAGAGTGGCATTGAATTTGTATTGAGCCATATAACTATTCATGCTACAAAGCTCAACCGGGATCAAGAATTATTATTTTTTTGAGTTATTTTCGAATTTTTAAAGTCGAAATTTTATTTTATTTCCAAAAGTGTTAAAATCAGGACACACCCCTGCCAATTGTTTTTGAAAAAGAATAATTATTCGATGCTATATTTTTCAATATCAATTATTTGGAAATGTGAACAAACCCCTGCTCAATTTTTTTGGAACAATTTAACTTGCAATTAATATTGAATTCAATTAATTATTTTTCAAACAAGTGTATGTATTAATAACGAAATGAACACAGCTATACCAATTTTTTGTGAAAACTAAATTCAAATTTCATTTGTTTCTCAAGTGGATAATATATTTTGGAGCAAGTGGCTAATAAATTTCTTATAATGCCAATGATAACTAGACGTGGTAGTGTGGCAGCAATGGCTAATGATAGGAATGATATTGAAAATAGTCCAATGGGTAGTGAATTAAATAATCCTTTGGTTCACAATGATCAAACTGGATTAATAGAACAAATTACTTCATTATTAAATACAAAATTGCTACTATTGATCAGCGATTAGGGCAATTTGAGAATAGGTTGGCAAGATTAGCACCGATTCAGGAGAACGATCAGATTAGAATTTCACCAGTTGTTCAAGGAGATAATGTGCTTAATGGGAATTGGAATCAAAAGATGGGTTTTGATAAAATGGACACTGGTTTTAATCATGTTAATATGCATAGATCAGAAAGACAGTTTGGCAGAATGATGGATATTAGGAATGATGATAATAGAAGTGGACGAAATTTATTTCCAGTAGTGGCATCCAAATCATTAAAGGCTAAGGACGTTATTATTCGAAAATGATCTGGATCACACGAATACATAACTCCATATGATTTTTTGTTGGAATTAGAAAAGTATCAGGTAGCTACTGGACAGAGTGATGAGGATATGATAACATTGGTTATTCCTTATGCATTAGTGGAGGATGCATTTTTATGGTATCGTCGAGTGAGAAAAATGTTTGCTTTTGCATCTTTTGATGAAATCAAGGTATGTTTTTGTAAAGAGTTCTAGGCGGGAAATTATAGCAAGCAAATGTTGAGAGATTTGGATTACAGGTATCAAGGAATTGAGGAACCGTTGTCGAAGTTTATTTGTGTGATTGATGACTATTATGAAAGAATAGGTGTTTCAATTCCTGAGTCAGTGAGGATTGATAAAATTATTGAGATGTTGCATCCACAATATAGGGTCTATATATAACCCTATGGTGATACCTGTTTTAAGTAATAGATCAAGTTGTATTATGGTAACCTATTACGTCGTTTGTAATTTTTCCGCTATGTGTCGATTGAATTTGTAGTATGGATTTTATAGAATTTAATTAATTGCATTTAATCTAGCTGCAGCTTGTGATCGAAAGTACAAAAAGGCACATTAACAGCAACTAACCTTTTTGCGGTTATTCTGATATTTCTAAATATAAACCTATTTTTAAACCATATCAGATGATAGAGGAAAGTTAGAATCTCAAATTACTCATTTCATTTTGATATATCTATTTAAAACCTTATTGTAGCCGCTTAAAATTAATCTTCCTAACACTAATTTTGCACAAAATGAATACTTAATCAACTTCTTTATTTATTCCCTAGAAATTAAGTAACCTACGTTGTCCGGAATTTCCTTCTTTTCTTACAGCACGTCTCTGTGCGTCTAAAGTTAGTCTTGTGTTTATTATTAATTTTGCAATGACCTAATGGATTCCTTATCTCATTTGTAAAGTGTGGGCAGGAATGAATAATTTCTGCAAAATATTTTTGGTGTACTGAACGTAATTCTGATATGATTGAAAACAGGGGTGAATACTTATGGATTGTCCCAATTCCTATTTGGTTTACTCAGAATTCAAAACTTTTGAACAAACTTGCAAACACAATTTTAGATTGGGCCTGATTTGATTTATTCCACGGAAATTAATTTTGTTAAGTGTACTTTTCAAATTCTTCAACTTTTGTCCACACAAATATTTGAAATCGTTAATCTCTGGCCTCCATGTAAAGACCAGAGATTCAGCAGAGAAATACAAAAATGATCTTGCAGGGATATTTACAAAAATTCGACCCCTCCTCTTTAGCCCGCTTTTAAATTCGGTGTTTTGCAAAAGCCCGAGAAATGGAAGTGCCCCATACCAATACAAAAAGTCCCGTATTCCTGACAGGCAGTACATTTGACAATTGATTTTGAAAATCCCATTTTTGATAGGACTTAATTTTTCTATACACATTTTATGGTGCATTGCAATTTTCATACGCACATATCTGGTGCATTGCAATTTTCATACGCACATATCTGGTGCATTGCGATTTTCATACGCACATATGTGGTGCATTATAATTTTTCTTCGCACATATCTTGTGCATTATAATTTTTCTTCGCACATTGGTGCATTATAATTTTCATATTCACAAATCTGGTGCATTATAATTTTTATATGCACAAATCTGGTGCATTATAATTTTCCTATGCACAAACCTGGTGCATTATAATTTTCCTATGCACAAATCTGGTGCATTATAATTTTCCTATGCACAAATCTGGTGCATTATAATTTTCCTATGCACAAATCTGGTGCATTATAATTTTCCTATGCACAAATCTGGTGCATTATAATTTTCCTATGCACAAATCTGGTGCGTTATAATTTTCCTATGCACAAATCTGGTGCGCTATAATTTTCCTATGCACATATCTGGTGCAATATATTGTTCTAATGTACATATAACGCTATAAAAGCAAAAGCATTTAAAAGTAGAAGGGTAAAGCCGTGTAGATTTAACAATGTAAATTAAACAGTTACCTTAACCGTTAATGCACTTGTACTTAAAATAACTATATTATATAAAGTATTATTCACTAACGCCAGCAGTTTCAAAAGGATTATTCAAGGAATTCAAAACTTCAAGGAACTCATGAACTTCACTATATGAAAAACTAAACACCCAAAACTATACGATATTAATGAATAATGATTCAGCGGAACCTTTTCCCACGATTTTTGTAACTTATCCAGTAATAATATTTGTTTTTCCCAACAGCTAATGTACACGAAACTAATATGAACTATATTATTCGTAATAATTAATATTAATTGTTATAAGTATTATTCACTAACTCGAGGAGTTTTTAAAGGAATTAATGTACTTCCATTCTAGATAGCCTGTTAAAAACCGAAAGTTAGCACTAAAAATTAATGAATATTGATATTAACGAGAACTTTCCCCCTGTTTTCATATGTATGTATTTTAGGGATTCATTCTATATTTCTATTCATATGTCCTTCTCTTTCCAAAAGTGATTATTGTTTGCCACTATTGAAGCCGCCTCAAAAATATTTCCCAAAAGAACCTTGAACTGCAGCTCAATAATTTCTTATTTCCCCTATTTCCTCAATTTAAAGCATCAAAAGTTTCACATACCCTTAAATATCTCAATAGCAGGGAACTCAGGATGTGTAAATAAAGCAATAAAACAGCTTGCGTATCCACCCTTGACCATTCTCAAATATTTCCCCATGAATTCATCTTAAAAACTTTCTCATCCAATATCAGTGCAAGCCTTTGTAATACCGCTCACTCTCCAGTTTTTCCTTATACAAATAACCTTCATTGCCCTTAGTAACTACAAACACATTTTTCACACCCTTGAATCCCTCTTCCACCTTTCCCTGTATCTTCATCATTACCCATGTTGAAGATAGGAAAGGCGGGGAAACCCCGGACCGTTGAACGGGGTGAAAAAACGCGGACCGTTGGACGAGGGGTTAAAAACCATAGTCGTTATGGACTACTCACAACAAATCCACTTTTGGCCACCTAGGAATTTTCAAGACACTACTCTTCAGAATAGATACTATTGGAGAATCATGAACCAAGACATCACCAAATTTATAAACTGTTGTGATATTTGTCAAAATAGAACCGACATAATTTTGTCGAATCAGGAAAAGTCCCCTCAAGAAACACCAGAAACACCCTTCCACACACTAGGCATTGCTTTTCAAGGACCCTACCCTGAATCTGAAAAATGAAACAAATTCGCTCTAATGATCAATGACCATCTTACACGTTATATAGAAGCCGTAATAGTACCTTCCCATGATTATTTAAAAGCCATAAAATCAAAAACCAACTTAATACTACAACGTCACGGAATCCCACCAAAAATAATTGTAGACACAGGGAAAGCATTCACATCAAATAAATTTCAATTATTTTGCAACTACTTCAAAATAGAACTAATAATCGCTCCAACAAATTGCCACGGATCTAATGGTCTAGCAGAGAAAAACGACGATACTCTTAAAAGAATTACTGTAAAATTTATACAAAACGATCACAGTAAATGGGAACTACATCTACCATGGGCAGTTGATGCACAAAACGTCACCACACAAAGAATTAAAATTTTCTTCATATTACTTAGTATATGGGCGAGAACCAGTACTAACCTGTGACAAAATAATTCCACCGCTGAAACAATACTTAGATTTTAATTCAACTCTTAATGCAAAACGTGCAGCATTTCCTAGAGACATTACAAAACAAATAACTGAACAATTTCTACCCAAAGAAAAACAAAAATTCGATACTCTACACCCCACAATCCATTTTCACATCAATGACTTAGTTTTTGTTGCTGACTTCACCAGAAAACATGGTTTCGTCCAAAAATGCATACCCCGTTGGAAAGGACCATATGAAATCATTGAACAATTGAACCCCCGCAGTTTAAACTAATTTACAAAAGAATCGGAAAACACAACAAAATAATCTAAATTAAAACCTTAACCACTCTCCACTGACCAATGATATTTAACCATACTAAAATTTCAACTATCGATTCTCTTTAAAACTTACAGATCAAAATGGATATAATGGAAATTGAACCTTCAATGGAAATTATTATTATCATTATAGAAACCCACCTGTGGAAAAGATCACCTTTGCTACTCCACTAACTAAATCCCTAGTAACGACTGTTCCATCTTTTATTAAAGACATGAATGCTATTGTCGTATCGACTGGAAAGATTAAACACTATGACGTAAATCCTGACTTTACAGGCTGGCAGTGGCTGGGAACTTAGGCGATTTCTCGCTATGCAATACCTGCCGTTCTTTTACTTATCAATGCTTTTCCATGATGAAACTAACTATGCTCATGACTCCGCGATTGAAAAATCTCGCAGTGTTCACTAGCCTTTGATCTCATAAGTTCCAGGTCCTTGTGTGTGCATAATAGTAGAGTTCTTCTCGTTAGCATGCTTTCAAAATTATTAATTATAAGAAATTAGTAGTTTAGAAACCCCCTTTTAATATCCCATTCCCATCTTGAGCTCACGTGGAACGATTGTTTAGAATTGCAGGACTGATTTGTAGTGCGCGTACATCTCGGATACGTACTCGATTTCTAAAACAATAATTTCATGTATTTCCTGATTTTGAAGTATTTCAGATAGTATTTTCTACTTAAGTATCTCTCAAATAGATGAGGGCGTATATCTATTTATACTAATTTTAACTTTGAGTCAATCGTTGTTCTTGTTGAGGTACTCTTAAAAAGAGATTGTTTTGTAATTTGTTGTTAGTTTGTCACTATAATTTAACTTCCTGAGGCCATTAATATATTTAAAACTCCCATGTAAAATTATATACATTAACATGTTTAATGAATATGTTTAAAAATGCTGACTAACTCAGCTTAACGCAGTATACACGATGAATAACAACAATGATTTTAGAGTATAGCCAAACTGCTAAGACGTAATTCTTTTGTGTAGCGACATATTTGAACAGATTCAACCGCAGACTATTAAGCATCACACGTAATTGTTATACATGCCTCGATATTGCTGAGTTGTATACTTGGAGCACAAAGCAGGTCAAGCTAATGTGCTGTCTCACAATTTTACATGGGAATTTTATCAGTCAGTTATCAGTAACACGGGAGCCATATTTTTCCTCGTTGCTGGCAGGAAAGTTACAATCACTCGTTGATGCAATCCCGCCACGAGCTCCACCACCTGCATCCTCCACCTCATGTTCCTGAAACTAGTCAACGTTTTGTTCAAACGGACGAACATAATGCACTGTGTTTGCGGCCCAACCGAACTTCCAAAGCAAACAGCTACTGGAGTTAATTTAGCTTGCACCCAGATTGAAGCAGAAATATATTGTAAATCGGTTAGTGATTTACGCTAGCACCCTCCCAACAGTGTACTCGTCGCCTAGTGTAGCTACGCGGCAAGCGCTATGTAATCAAATAGTGCTCCGCTAAGTACTTACGCTTGGGAACAGTAGCGTAAGTTAGCGTACGTATAGAAGGGCTAATCGGACGCTAAAATATTCTTGCTGTTACTCAGTATAGACAAATAATGTTAGGATAAACCTCCCATATCATAGTGTAACCTCGTTCTGCATGCATAACTTGTAGATACATGAAAAACTCGATATAACGGATTCCCAGGGGAACTTTAAAATTTATCCGCCATACAAACTTTCCGTTGTATGCACATAACGGATTTTATCCGTTATATATTTTCCGAAATGACAAACAATGCTGATTAAGAATATTGACTTTACTTCATCGAAATACAAGATGGAAACACGAGACTAATAATATAATAATTATTTAACTGTAGAAACATTGAATTGATTAAATATAGAAGTACAATAATTAATAATATTCATCGACACCCAAAAACTTAGCTATTGGTTGGTGGATGATGATTTCATCATTTGGGCCCGTTTTTACGTGAACACTTAAATAATTTCTACCAAATATCAATCACTCTGGTTGATGATAGAGCACGATCTTTGCGTACTTGAGTTTGAGAGTTCCCACTCTGAATTTCAAATATAATACTTGCTTTTTCTCCTAAATTTAAACTCTCGGTTTTTTTCGGACATTTAACCCTGTGAACAAATTGCAAGACATAAATCCAAACTAATTAGATGAAACTCTCAAGTGTTCAAGAGTTTTTATTCATTCAACCAAAATGTATATGAAACAATTTTGTCCCAATATGACCATTCTTGCTACATACATATATGAGTAACAAACGTTTGAATTGCTTTATCTAACAATTACATGTTAAAGGAAGCCAATAGACGTTTTTGTAATAAATTTCCGCTTAAAATCCGTTATATGCATGCAAAATGTTTCCAAAGGGCTTCAAAGCGTGTCCGTTGTAACTAATTTTCCGGTATACAAATTTCCGTTGTATGCAATATTTTTAGCATTGGTTATATGGGAGCCTTGCCGGGACAAATAAATATATCCGGTGTAACTAAATATCCGTTGTAGAGCCATCCGTTATATCGAGTTTTTCCTTTATATTGTTATTATGGGAATGCGCATTGTAACTTATAATTATATTTGTTCTTGTACTTACACTAGTAATGCGATTGCTACTGTGAAATATCGATTTTATTGGCTACAATTATGTTAGATAAGATGCTATGAAATGTTCGAATGAATAAATGAACATGATATACAAAGATCCATTGTTTGCCAGGACGGTTTTCAAAGGATGCTCTTGTTTTATTGAATCCGCATTAAGGAAATTAATATCTCCATAAATGTTTCTCTTTCAGTCTTTCTCGACTGAGTAATGAGTGAGTGGGAAATGCTGGATACGATTAACACACTACTGAATACCGTTGTACAAACCGTGCCTCACGAAAGGAAAGCTTCCCTGGATATTGACTGCAAGGACATGACAGATGAGGAATATGCGTTTACACTGGCTTGAACGTGAAGCCGTTTGATGAATTACTTTCTTCTTCGAAAGGGCGCGTTAAATAGCCGTTCAAAGAGAAACGCATTGGCAATATTTCTGTGCAAACAGCTGAATGGATGTCTCCGAAGCAGATTTGAACCTTGTTTGGTCTGGAACGGCAACGCGTATACGAGATTGTCCACGCAGTTAGAGAAGCCTTACATCAGGAATTTGCCATGAAAAACATCGGATAAGCACACATTTCCAAGGATGATTTCATTAATACCACACTCGGAAACCAGCGTCTATCTTAATGGGCTAACAATCGAATTCGTGTATATACATACTTGATGGGACGTATTTGGAAATTGAAGAATCAAGCAAGAGTGATGCGTACATTCTGGCAATTTATTTGCTTGATTTTGGCAACAACAATGCTGCCGCAATCCTTAATAGCATGTTGGAAGAAGGAACACCATTCGCATCAGTTGTTGAAGATGATGACATCCTGGTGGTGGACAAGGGCTTTTGGGAAGCACAGAATCGGCGAAGAATCTAAATTTAAATTAGCTATACTACAAATGCCAAAAGCCGTAAAATCACGATATCAAGATTATGAGGCAAATCAAAGCAGCCTGGTAACATTGATAAGGTGGGTAATCGAGGAAACTAATGGGTGACTGAAGAAGCGTTCATGTCTTTTCGTTATGGAATACCAAACAAATATCTGCAGGATGATTTTCTTCTGAAACTCGTTGAAATTGCGTGTGCTCTGCTTAATAAATTCTATAGGTCACTGGCGCCCGATAAACCTTTCGATGAAGAGTGTGCTCACGGGATCTGGAAAAGTCCGGACTTGTGAATCTTCTACACGATCTGATCGTTGCGCGTGGTTGACTAAATTCAGTAACGACAGCAAGGTGAATGCGCTGGAAGTATACGAGGATGGTATTGCAGGAGTCAATAACGTGTGCCGACGTTGAGTTTGTTCTCATATTATGTCTGTCTTATGTTATTTCAGGCTTGTTAGGTTAAAATCTCATAAAACAAAACTTAGAAAACAAGGACATAACGGAAATTGGATGAGTACAATTTAGCATATTTTATACCAAGTCGAACACTCAGAATACATTTAACTTTTCAATTGGTAAGTCGGTGAAGGTAAAATTTAACAATTCAAAATAGTAATGGTTGAGGTGAATATGCTAGCTCCTGGAATTAGTTCATTTATTTTATGACGTAATTATCCATGTGTGCAATATTTAATATGCAAAAACAATGTAATATAATATATCAAGCTATACATTTTTCTTTTATACATATCCGATGTGAACGTATACCACATTCTGTTTTCCTGATCACTACTAATATGTGAAACAATAGATGTGGAAGTTTTATACTTAAAGAGGGGCATCTTTTTTGTTTGGCTATTTAAATAGCTTTTTTATTCGAATTTGCAATACATTGATGATACCAGTAGCTAGATATAACACCTCGGGGTTTCCGTGGGGGCCGGTTGGGTAGTGTAGTCACTTATTTATATTTACTGAACTTTTCACTAAATAATATTTATTTTATAGACTATTTTATTTGATATTACAATGAAAAACGTCAGTTTAATTCAACTTCAGGTAATACAGCCAATAAAATTTTAATTATTATTAGATAAAACCATTGAAAATTGAGGTTATATATAAATACAGAATAGTTGAAACTTCAGTAAGGAAGTGTGCACATATTACGTTTACTCTTTTCACAATTTTTAAACCTACCCTCCTATTGTCATCCTGACGTCATTATTCCTTGGCAAATTAATTAATAATTGATAATTATCCCATGTATAAGCCATCAAAGAAAAATTAGACAAAAATAAAGCAAGCATTTCCGGTAATATTTTTATTAAAAAACGAACGTTTGTGGTCAGTAAGTTAGGCAAAACAACCTCTGAATCCAGTCAACTACATTTCAAATAAATTCCAGTGGTGAGTCAATCAATGCTTTTCGAGTCTTCCTAACGAACATCTATGAGCAGCACAGCTATGAGAATAATGGGATTCGTATTGATATATGCTAAAACAATATTGATTTAAAATATGACAAGTTAGAATTTTAAGGATTTCTGGAGTCCTGGGACAGTATTAGACTTACAGGGTGGTTTCCAATTTCCTGTCAACTATATTTATTATGATACGACGCGGTAAACCCGCAAATAAGTTAGGCAGTAATGTCATCAGGTAACAAATATGAAATCCGGAACATTTCAAATAGTTTTTTTGTAGACATTCTTAAAAAAATGAATTCTATTTAATAAAAAATAAACAAACAAGCCATCCGTCAAACCAGATGAGAGTTGAAGCCACGCAATGAATTGTAAATATTACAAACATTGACACTTACGCGTAGTAGCATGTAAAAAAGGCGCTTAGTGTACAAGAGTTTTTTAATACATGCAAATGTTGAGGCGGTGGTGGAAGAGAGGTCTAGCGCTGAACTGCGACCGCAGCCTCTAGGCTTGAATTCCCCAATGCCGGTTGAAAAAAGAATAATTTGTAGATATTGCGCAGCGGGTGTTGCTAATTTTGTAACTTTTTACACGCTATTGCGCAGCGTCTGTTACTACATGTTCGGCACCGGGGACAGAACTCACCGACTTCAACCTTATGGGAAGAAGCTAGCACCATTCTACCACCCGGTGCCAACGAATAACAAGGGGAAATAATAGAAATAGGATGTATCTAAGTAGCATAAAATATAGCATAGAAGCTAGCCGACAATGTATGCTTACTGACACAATGCATCCGATTTTTGATTCGCAGCTGCTATTAACCGATAGGCTTTGTGTGACGAATCAAATTAGCAGATATAAATAATTGTGAGCACTAGCTGGCCGATAATTAACTTAAATCGTCAAGTTACTAATAAAATACTTCAAACAATACGAAAAAAGTTGAAACTAAAGACAGGAGGCCAGATTTTTTAAAATGTTGTCATAATTAGGGTGTGTCGATTGGAAATGCCTTGAAATATTTGTCCGGTCAATTGAAAATGAAAATATGCTCAATACACACATTAGTGTTTCTTGGAAATTGCAAGTTAACCGCAATTATTAATTGAACTCGCAAATTCGGTTCAATTCCGATTATTTTACATGAGGGAATTGCTATTGTCGGTGCAAGTGCAATTTCTATGTACTTGAATTGTAATTACAAAAGCTTTAAATACTCGCAATTACCGGTAAAGCACAACTGAAATTGCAAGGAATTCAATTGCAATTACAAGTTCTTGCACTGCAAAAAGTTGCAATTTAAAAAATAGTTATCAAGTTAATTGCAACTTGCTACCGTTTCGAATTTTAGCGCAAAATTCCACAAAATTCCTCAATCAGTCATTCCCTTCTAAAAACTGATGTACATAATAATCACGAGTTATGTCTCAACAAGTGTAATTACTGTACTGATTAGAATTTCGTCGGTTAGGTTTCTAAGTGAATCTTCGATCAAAATCTCCATTTGAACAAAATTATAGAAAAATAGTCAGAATATTTTAAGGATTGTAAAGATGTGTTGAAGGATGAAATTTTACAATATGCTTGCCTTGGAAGGCTTAAAGGAACTCTATTTCATTTGTGCATCTCTGTTTAATTATGCATTGCATTTCAATCATTTTATTTAATACACTTTGCTCAATTTAGTGAAACAGCATGTACATCATTTGTCTCATTCAAAAATACACATAATTCTTTACCGAAGATTTATACTGCATATCAGTTAACTTGCAATTACAAATTGCAATTGCACCTGCAATTGTACATATCGGTGCAATTGCATCCAAATGTTTTTGCAATTGCCTGACCAACTACAAGTAACTTATGAACTAATTGCAAGTTCAACTTCGGTTATGTGGTTGATTAAATTGCTGCATTTTAGCAAGTACCAGTTACGGCATTACTGGTACTTGCATTATGAATTATAATTGTAATTGCCAGTTCGGTTATTCCAAATACTTGCACCGACAAACAATAATACACATGCTCGATTTTTGACAGCTTTTAAGAATGCTAAGAATATGGGCAGAGCAAGCGGTGTATTTTAGGCATTTTAACGGCACCAAAATTGTACCACTAGTTTAGTTTAAGAATATCCAAATGTATAGGGGTGCAGCGACGGAAAAGTCACAAATGTGATTCACTTGTTCTTTACCACTAATTGACGTTAATTAATTTAATTTCACTGACATGAGATGATACAATTAATGTCTCATTTGCAAATCTTTTCAATCATAGTATGGTTGATGTGTAGAATTAAAATATAATCGACACCAATTCCTGAAAAATGGCTCGAGTAAAAACCAACACTCACGTTACCAAATAATTATTTTTAGTTAACTATGTATACAAAAAGTAATTAATGGGTTCAAGTTTGAACCGAGAAGATCTCGGATTGCCCATCAGCAATATAAATACATGAGTACGGGTATTTGCATATTTCTAGGATGGCGGAAATTCATTGTCTTATTTCCAAAATTATTAAAACGGAGCTTTACTACCGTAAAGTTGTTCCCAGGTAATTTTTAAACGCTTGAGCATTTGGCAAAATTCCGCCCGTACTCAGCAGCACCCAGTTTCCCGCGGAATTTGCCACCTACTGATGCATATTTTAGCAATAACTGCTAAAATATACATAGCTGCTGAGCTAACTAAAACTTACCTATAGGGCATTTTTGGCTTGCAAGTAACAAAAAATACGGCATTTTCAAACTGACATAATAGAGAGATAAAATAGTAACAAAATTAAAAATTATTTCAAAGCTATAATACGAAGAGTAATTAATATTCTGGTAAAATACACTGTTTTACCAATGAACCAATCGGTTTACATTTTGCAATACCTATTGTAGAGCTATTCGTTAGCATGTTACAAAACTGTCGTAATAACATGTGATACACGTTTTAAAGTAAAGAATTAAATTAATTATAGACGACAACTTACTAGTTAAGTAGTTTCAATACTTTATAACAGGTTTTTACGTTCTTTTAATTATTACTGTTATGAATCAATCTAGATAGCGGACACTGGATTTTCGACTAACACGCCTCGGCTTGTTGTCGATTGCTATCTTCTGTTAGTCATAAGTAAACGCAATGAATGGCATTATAAATTGGCACTAGTTCTTTAAAATTAAATTCCATTTAATTACCGGACATCTAACAGATTTACGCCAATATTTTCGGTTGGAAACTTAAGGTTTCCGTCGAGTCGTCCCACGCCGAACTACCAGACAACAGACATGATATGCGAGCAGCATCCTAGAGTTCTTGCACCACTTTGGTACATGCAGTAATAACCGCGAATGCTTCCAGGTCCTCGTCCGTGAGGTAAGTAATGTATCCATACTGTATGGACGGTACCAAATCTCCATTTTGACGCGGATAAGGTCGGGCATCTCATGGTGAACCTTTTTGT
The DNA here is from genome assembly GCA_947179485.1 of Allacma fusca. Taxonomy (NCBI): domain Eukaryota; kingdom Metazoa; phylum Arthropoda; class Collembola; order Symphypleona; family Sminthuridae; genus Allacma; species Allacma fusca. Next base: position 863,563 of record OX359249.1, on the reverse strand, counting down.
TGCAACCAACATATTATTATTAATATTTCTTGTTCGTTCTCGTTTTATTACTTAACGATTTCACATTACGCTATATTTGACAATTAACATGGAACGTATACTCTCCTTCTTCAATATGTAGAGCTGAATGGCTTTTCGCCATCCTTATTTGGTAGATTCCCATGCTAATTTCGAACAGATTTTCCAAAGTTAGCAGAGGAAAGTTTTCAAGCAGTACTAAATCAACTGCAAGATAATTTACACGCGAATTAGCCAGCCTCTGTCGACAAGTAGCTCTTGAAGGAGGTTAGAAGTCTCAGCTTTCTCCTTGATGACTCTAGCTCGTTCAAGGTCTCCCTCTTTATCAGGGGTTATTGGTGGAGAATAATTTTTCAGCAGTGCACATGATATTCATAACTTTCATCAGAAAACCTCTGTCCAAATAGCTGTTGGATATCCGATCTCGAAAAAATTTAAACTTATTTTTCAGCCGGCCGTTCACTGCTTCAATAACCCAACTAACCATGGTGACCCATCTGCTCTCATTAGCCTCGATGTCCTCAAACAGTCGTTTACCGCTAGAGAGAAGATTAGGCATCATCATGCGAATTCCCGCTTCATCTAGTTCTGTCTGGTTATTTCGAAACCCGCGATCTAGAATTAGTACATCATCTTCTTGCACAAAGTTGGCGAATTCGGGTCCTGGCAACAACATGCTACTAGTATGGATGCATCATTATTGTTTCCGGGAAATAGTCCCTCAGCTCCAAAAATGTAGCCGTCCATTCCGGTTACAAATAAAGGCTTCACAAGGTTATAGCTTTTATGCCCGGAATACGTATCATGTTGCAGTTGGAAATTGCTCGATTTTTCAATCTCCAGGTAGGTACCATCTATTATCAGCATAAATGATCCTGGCTGCTGGTCTAACAGCACTGACTCGTATCCTAGATTTCGAGGCATGAAGTTAGTATGGAGAGCTTTAGCAACTTGGTGGCTGACTTCTAAAATTCATGGTTAGTCCATACCAAACAAGCAACCCAATGCTTCTTGCGAATTATTCATTCGAAGCTTGCATAAAAAAATTGCCAGGACATTCCTCTTGGTCAAGTTAACTAAATCGTGAATACGGTCAGAGATAAACGAGAGCAAATCATTAAAATGAAGCTTAGATAGCCCAGTTTAGCACATATACTCTTTTTCAGTGACATCTCGTGACTCAAAATCCAACACAGGCTTGGAAACGGTCGGAATGTACTGTACAGCAGTTGAAAGCAATGATCTCATGTTATTGAGCAGTTCTGTTTCCTTCATGGGTTTTTCTCTCGATCTATTAACACGATTTGGTAATTTTACTGATGACATTTAAAATTTATACTGTATAATTTTCTTAGCATTTTGCTACCGTGTGGCCAAAGATTCTAGAGCGTCTTGTGTTAGCCGTTGATTTTCAATGTGGAATTTGCAAACTTTGTTTTGAGGGGGAATAAAAGTTTCTTCTCCTACCCATGTAAAGGCTGATAAAAGATTTCCGACTGTCTGCATGGGCATATCATGGCGTCCGCACACGCTGCAAATGCGTCCAGTTTTCCCTACAGTTCTAACGAGAACTTCCCCTAACTGGAACTTGTGCTGGATTTGGAACAGCTGGTCCATCAACCATTCGCTCCGGTAGTGTACAATGTTTGTGGACCCCTTGGTAGCACCGTGGACACATTTTGCATCCATCTATCAATGGTGGTGCGCGTGGCAGCCTGGTCATGCCATGAAAATCCCAAAATGGAGAATTTCTTTGGAGAACTTTGGATTTTCCACTTTGACTTCACAGCAAACGGTGCACGAAATCGTTGGCATTGATAACTGATGTACATTTTGTTTAGACATTTATTATAGAAAAACCATATATAATGGCTAAATATTTGCAATTTTACAATAAAATATTAGCTTCTTTCTCGCTTCTCTGAAATACAACTCAATTCGGTATTACAGGTGTCCATAATGACTGCTTTTAAAGATTTGTTACAAATTGTAGAACCTTAGGTGAAACTGTTAATTTTTTATTGCATTGTAAGTTAAGATAATCACTTGGACCGCACGTTTGGAAAAAAAGCGGCCAGTATTGGTCCAAATATTATCAAGGATTATCCATTGTACTTTTGCTGTACATTTAATTTTTAATTTCAGCTAAACAAATAGTAAGGTTTCTTTTCTAAAGCATTTAATAGTACAAATAGCATAAGTACATAATTCTTTCGGTCTAAAATTTAGCCAGCCATTAAAACTATATTTCATTAGATGCTTATGCTCATGAATGCAAGTTAGTCGCCAAATTTTAAGCTAAGTTATACCATGTCGATTGAATTCTACTTTATTTTTTGCACTCGTAACTATTTTAATTCAGACCGATATTTTAAGGTACTATTTCGTATCTCTAGTCAGTTCTCGGTCAATTTGTCTACGCAATTCGAATTGTATTTTATTTTATAATTTTGTTGCCGAATTATATTGAACAGCAGTAAAAAAGGTTGCTAATTTGTTATTGACTTGTATAGCATAAAAGCATTAGAGGGGAACACACGTGCAAGTGGAGAATAGTTAAGTACTAAAGGAATTCATAATCCCTAATTCTACCGGTTCTCAAATTATTCCAATGCCACCTTTGAAATCTTTTCGCCGGGCCACCAACTTATAACAATTACTTGTCCGCACATCAATTACCAAAACACCTATACCAACAACACCAGGCACATTTCCATGTAAAAGAGGTAAACGATGCGTCACCTGCAAGCATACTTTAAAACTATCTACGGTGACAAACTTGAAGAGAACAATACATCTCAAACAAGAATTTACATGTGAATCAAAGTCGTTGATATATGCTATTAAATGCAACAAATGCCCTGATGTAATATATGTAGGGCAAACGGAAAGACATCTTGGGGATAGATTTGCGGAACACAGGAGGGATGTGTTGAATAAACAATATAAAAATGTTTCCCAACATTTTAATCTAACTGGTCATAGTGTGGATGATATGCTAGTTACTGGATTGAAGTACGCATCAAGAGATGAAAAAGTCAGAATTGAAACCGAAAACCGAATGATCCATTTCTTCAAATCTAATGCATTGCCTGGACTGAATATCAAATTTACATATTAAGGAAACATCGAAACCTCAGGACGAAAGTTCGACGGGTGTGGCAATCCCGGGGTTATCTTAGCCAAAAATTTTTTTAATGGCTTCAATAATTCATATTTTTAAAAATAACAGTAATGATTATTTTAAATAATCGAAAAATCAATAATTTCAATTTTTCAATTTTTATTGATTGTAATAAGCAATATATTGAATGTTACTACTAGTATATCATTTGCCTGACGAAGAGTAAAAGCTCTAAACGTTGCTGCGAATAAAATATAAGCCTTGTGTTAAAAAGTGAACCTCTACCCTTATTTAATATATTATACACATTTCACTTCGCGTCTTTAACTAATTATATATAAAACTGTTGATGTTTGCCAAAAGTTTTTTTAGGAGTACATGGCATAAATAGGAGTAGGCTGAGTACACATGTTACTGAATTGTTTGCATTAAAGATAATATTACTGGTCGTTTGTACCCATACTTTTAATGTGCTGTAATTTAGGTTTTACGACAAGTTGATATTGATGATAAGCGTGGGAAATATTCAAATCACTATGTCGTTACTAACGAAGGTGTTCGAAACCACATACGAGAATTTATTGTATCTCTTACAGCACGTCCCTCGCACTATTCACTGCATGATAATCCGGAAGGAGATACATGGACTCAGACGTGACTGTTACTGGACTTTTTAATGATTTTTTCACAGCGTTTCCAAACATTTCAAGGGATGAAGCGAAGTTATCAGTGTTTCGCAATATATTTAACACCGAATTTAACATAAAGTTTGGTGATCCTCGAACGGACCAATGTGCAACTTGCGAAAAGCTTACAACTGATATTCAAAGCAGTAAAATCAATGATCCAGATAACATCATACTTATTGATCAGCTCAAGAGCGAGCATGTGGCACATTTAGAGTCCTCTCAAATATTTTACAACGACTATGGTTCTGCTAATGACCACCCTGACAATCATTACTGTATTTGCTTTGACTACAAAAAGAACTTCCCTTTAGCATCACAGGTTAACAAGGAGTACTATATCAGTCAGTTGTGGAAATGCAATTTTGGCATACGAAATTTGCAAACCGGAGAAAGTACTATGTTTGTGTATAGCGAACATTTCGCAAAAAAAGGTGAGATAGCTTGTTAATTAATAAAATTGGAAGATGTTTTATCATAATATAAACATGAACAAATATAAGACAATATGCTATTATGAGTGCTTTTTGTTAAATATTTATGCAGGTGCTAATGAAGTACTAACATGTCTGATTTGGTACATCACGAACATTGTACCATACACGTGTTCTGATTTGCACATTTATTGTGACAATACGTATGGACAAAATAAAAACAGATATTTATTTGCTGCTTTACAAAACTTGGCAAATACCAGATTTGAACACATTTATGTCAGCTATCCGGTCCCGGGGCATTCCAGAATGCCAATTGATGGTGATTTTGGTAGGATCACGTGTAAATCAAACATGTGTGAAAAAATGTCGTACCCAAGCGATGTTGTGAGGGCTATTCAAAATGCACAAAAGGAGAAGCCTTTTCAAATTGTGTACGTCAACAATAACCTAACTGATGACCTTTACGACGATGGAAGAGTCGTGTTAGACGTGAAAGATTTTAAATCGGCCCTTGAAAGTGTATTAGTGACCCCACAAAAGGCGAACCTAAATTTGCAACAGACAAGGGAGCTTATGTTTCAGCCACAACAGTTATTAACAGTGAATTTTAGTAAACGTTTCGATTATCACAAAAGAGAAATGTCGCTGTTTAAAGCAAATGTGACTGCAGAAAACGTATCAGCAGTTTTACGTGCAGCCCGGGCAGCTTATGATGACTTCCTACCCATATCGTCAATAAAACTTCGAAATGTAGAAAAACTGACAAAATATATTGTCCATAAACAAAACCTGAACTTCTACAGTACGCTGTACACCAAAACTGGTGGAATTAGGAAGTACTTCAACGTCTAGTAGTAAAGGATTGTTTGTTAATATGCATTTTGTTCTATAAGTGTTTAGTATTAATATTCCATTAATTTTTCACTATTCTCATTCGCATGCCGTATTACACATGCAACACTGCTATTTGACTCACGGAATACAATAATAAAAGCTATTAGTTACCATTTGCAAAGTTTTAAATGACATTTTCGGATTTAATATTTTTGTGTGAAATAAATAGACTCAAATAGAGTAGTGATATGCGAGGTTTACACGTTTTATATATTAAACTAGCTATATTATGAAAAGAAAGCCCGCGTTGTACTTTTAAGCACTCGTTTTCATAAAGATATTCCATAATCTTTTGTCTAAATACTGTATGTACAAAAAAGATTTGCTAATGACAAAAAAATATATCCTTGCTTCTTACACTCCTGCAATAGCTAGTCAGTAGAATTTCGTCGTTGAAAAGGTTGAGTTAGCTGGATTAATTTTCGATCATAAGCAAAATGACGTACATGCTAAACAAAAAATACATTAAGCAGATCATTTTGCTTTCGGTGAAACCGGTTGAAATAAAATTTATTATTATTTTGCTTTTCGTCGACTTTCTTATTCTGAAGAACTTATTTAGTTCTTTAATCTGCAGTAAAACTGAAATATTGCATGCGTACGTACAGATGTTTTATTTGTGACAGTTAGCCATTATTAATTCTCATGCTTAAAATAATAGTAAGACTTTAAGTGGGAGGAATTACAAATTTATTATTAATCGCAATTGGGTTTTATGAACACTTATTCGCATGTAATATATATAATTTTGGGCTAAATTAGAAAGTGCAAGCCAGAACAGTTATTGTTATTAGTTTGGTTCAATAAATATAGGGACATTTATTTGCTTTTACCTGTCCCGCATTATATCACCCCATCTAAGTATCTGGCTATTACCTAATTTTATCCATGACAGAAATACCAAGATCAGGACATTCCCTCGTCCACTATATTTAAGCATCCCGGATTTTTTTAATTTTAAGTACTGAATAGGCATCGATTAGGAATATTAAAAAATGTGCAAAAAGGAACAGGCTAGCTAAACGAGAAGAACTTTGTAAGCGAAAGACATTTCCAATCCTTATTTTTAAACTTCCCACCACCATCCTGAGATTTTCTGGGGCAGCACGGAACCCGTCGTCTTCGCATTCATGGGCTCGTGCTGCCCCACAGCAGCCCGGAATGGATGGACGGGCCGTTAGGCCATCCGGAGAGGAAAACATTAGGCGGGTTAATCCAACCCCTGCGGCCAAAAACCAGCCCGAGCTCCGAAATGACTGCCCGGGGTCAATCGACTTTACGGAGGAGCTCTTGGAGTTTGTTGTTTCTTTTCCAACTTTTCACAACCATTCATAGAATCACAGGGACGGCACATAATCCAACGGTCTAGAGTATTCGTCCTATATCTCTATTTTTGAGTTCCGGTAATATTTTTATTAAAAAACGAACGTTTGTGGTCAGTACTTTAGGCAAAACAACCTCTGAATCCAGTCAACTACATTTCAAATAAATTCCAATGGTGAGTCAATCAATGCTTTTCGAGTCTTCCTAACGAACATCTATGAGCAGCACAGCTATGAGAATAATGGGATTCGTATTGATATATGCTAAAACAATATTACCTCCATAAAGAACATTCTAGCGAAATATTTTTGTCCTTAACCAAGAGGAATCGGTTATACAGGTACGGTCGAGCAAGTGATCTTTGTCCCAAGATTGTGACTAAATTTACCATTCTATTTTGCTCAAATTTGTTCAGAATATAGTACATATCATTGTACAATGGGATTTTAAAACACGCAAGCTCTTGATCAATGGTATGACCTTCACAGGTCAATAGGGTACTGATGGACAATAAATATTGTCACCAACTGTAGACAACTCCACATCACCTATAATGGACCCCTCTGGGGTAAGGGCAAAACATACCAGCCAAGCTGTTCCTAATAGTCGTATACACTTATCCCATCAATTTTAGCCAATTCGGAATTCGTGACGAGTTTACAAAACTCCGAGGGAGGATGGCAAGTCTTATTGCTGAAATATTGGTGTTAGGCAAAATGTATTATTTTAATGCATAAATTAAGCTTGCGTTACAGGTGGTGGGGGTCATATATGCAAACGTTACGGTTGCGTTACGCGGGATGGGGGGTGCGGTAAAATGTGCCATTTTTAGCGTTACGTATTAAATGAACGGCCCCTAATTATGAATAGTCTTAATTTTATGGCGAATCGAAGGGTGACATTGTTAAAATTATCTGCTTTAGAAAACTATAGTTTTCCAGAATTTTAACGAAGCTAGTAGTGTGTCACTTCCAGCAGGCAATTGTTGCTGACATCCTGTTTTCCTCAACCCCACCCCCCTCATCATTTTCTGTCAAATATTTTCAGCCACCCACCGGGCCAAGCAAATGACGTAATTTATGAACGCTCCCTAATTCAAAACTAATCTAAAAACTCAAAATTGAAAGCAGTTGGCACTAAAATTCACAATGCTGCTAAGTTGTCTAAAACTTACCCTCGTACTAACGGCACTTCCAGAAGGTTCCTAGAATCATCTAACATAGCTAACTGAAACGCTACAATACTACACCAAAAGATCAAATTGGCTTGAATGCAAAACTGTTCATACTAGACATGTCAACTACGGTATCGTAGTACGGTAATACCGTAATTACCGTAAAAAATTGAGGTACGGTTTAGGTACGATAATTATCGGTTTTTTGAAGCGATATCGTAACTCCATACGATATCGTCAATCCAGCGGAAGGCTCATAAAATTGTGGTGTTACATACTCGAATTTTCATTAAAAAGAGTTAAACTCAAAAATGAAAGGAATTCGTTCGACAATAAAGATTGTGTGTAGTGTCAATATGGAAAAAACTTAATCGAACTAATTATTTAGAATCTAAACCAAGTCGTGCGTCTAGTAATTCAAGTGTTTGGAGTCATTTTTTGAGTTGGTCTGACGGCATGATGGCACTTCACCTGTTATGAGAAAGAGATTGGAAGTCACTTCCTAAATTAATATAAGTTTCGGTAAAGATTTAGTTTACGAAAAATTACTAGAAGATAGATCGAAGAATTCAGTATCGTTTCCTATATTTTGTGATTTTCTTATTTTTCATACGAATGTAAAAAAGGTTTGATTTTTTTCAAACTAGCTTATTTTATAAGGAATTTCTGCACATTTAATACTCTCACATTAATTGACATCAAAGACGCTAAACTGATTGTTGAATAACTGATGTTGGATTTTTTACTTCATATCTTTACACACATACCATAAAAATCGACTTATATTCGTGTTTTTACCATAATCGGATTAATTTACGATACCGTACCTTAAAAATATTACCGGAGTTTTTCCACTTTACGGTAACGGTAATTACGGTATTTTAAACAAGAACGGTATGAACATGCCTAGTTCATACCAAGTTATTCAATGCGTAGTATCAAAATATCTTATGCCAATTTGAAGTTTAGACCTACATAAATACATTTAAAAGGATTAAATCAACTTATGCGAAATTGCTGACTGATTACTGGTTCAAAGCATTAAAATCCTTCAATCAAATTAACTACAAATAATAGCACGTTTATACGGTACACAATAACTTTGCAAATAACTAAGTGATAATTGAGATTACTGAACGCGATGGAAATCAATTTTTGGATAAATCACTACTGATCCAAAGGTAAATTAAATTTTAATGCGCTAACTTCCTCCCTTATTCAGCAACCAGATGAAATGCAGTAAATCAATACCAGACATCAAGCTGATTTGCTCATATATTTTCAGCCTGAAGTTCTAGATGTGGATTGTAGCTCCAAATACCGAAATACCACAGAACCGACATAATACGGGAACCGCATCCTAAGGTTCTGGTTCCACTTTGGCATCTTCAATAAAAACCTCGAATACTGCCGGGTCCAATCCATTTGGTCTATAATGAATCCACAATATATGCACGGTATTTCCTCCAAATCGGGATATAATTTTGATAATAATAAGATCCAAAATTGCTCTGTTCAACTGTTGGTTTAACTAAACATTAAGAAAACACTTTGTATTGTATTACAATCATTTACGAATTTTAGACCTAAGATTGCACTGAATTGGTATTCTCTTAGCTGGGCTCTGTAGCTTCTAGCCATTCTTATTTGGCATATTCCCGCGCTAATATCACGAACGCATTCCGTTGTCAGTCTTGGAAAATCTTCAAGGTGTTCCATGGATACATAATTCACTCGAGATGTCAGCCATTTCCTCTCGGTTATAAGTTCCATTCGTAGGTTTGAAATTCCTACTTATGATTTAATTAGTTGGGCTCGTTCTGGGTCGCCCTCCTTGTTGGGCGCAACAACGGGAAAGTAATTATTTAGAATGGCACATGAGATCTCCACAAGCTTCACCAGAAATCCGTTTGCCATATAGTTATTGGATATGCGGTCTCGGAAGAATTTGAATTTATTTTTCAACCTCCTATGTACAGATTCAATCGCCCATCTGATCATGGTCACAGTCTGCTTTCGTTTGCTTCTGTCTTGAAATTGCTTTCGACCCCAGTTAGCAAGTTGGGCATAACCATGCGCATCCCCGTCTCATAAAATTCAGTTTTGTTGTCCCGGAATCCACGGTCAAGCACGAATGTCGTCTTCATCAACTAAATTTTTCAAACCAAGGTAACCAGGTACCATCATACTGCTTAATAAGGAGGCATAATTGTTATTTCCGAAGTAAAATCTTCAGCTCTAATTACATAGCCGTCCGTACCAGTTAGAAGCATTGGCTGAGTTCTTGTGGGCTGAATAACTGTCATGCTGCAACGGAAAGTTACTGTACTTCTCAATATATAGGTATGTACCGTCAAGTACAAGCAAACACGATTTTGACTGTTGATCAAAGAACACCGACGCTAGAGTTCTTGAGTGATCTTGAATGGAATCTTCTCCTGATATGTTAAGTTAAGTTTATTCAGGAATCTTTTCGGGCGGCGCCCATATCATCCTTACAGTTTACGAATCAGCAAGTATATCTACAAAATTTCTCATTGAGGAGCAATTACTTATAAATTTAAATATATCACAAATCAGATCACATGAAAGATTTTTAAAAATGTTAAATAAGTTTAATTGATTATAAATAGAGCTTAAGCCGTGCTTAAATAGAAAACGCTGTCTAGGTATTACATACATGGGGCACTTGATTAAGACATGGAATAGATTGTTTTCTTCTAGTAAGTTGCAATAATTACATGTTTCGGGAAATGTAAGCTTAAAACAATTATTTCTTGTGTATAAAGAAGATGAACTCAGTCTTATATTACATTTAAGTCTTATGTAAGGGAAAGGGATATTGAGAGATAGGTAGCTGGAGGTGGAGAAGTGGCTCTTTATTAGTTTATAATCAGGCATGGTGGCAGAGGAACTAATGCGGTCCAGATCCTCTGCAATAAATGAGTCCGAAATGGTGGCCATGACAGCTGGAAAAAACCCGCAAGGTAATCAGCTGACTGAAATTCCCAGACTGCTGGGTAACCGTATTTGTAGAGAAGATCCCGAATAAAGATTACCCACATCGGGTTCGGCCTATATAAAGTATTGTGTAATTCTAACCGTCTTTGCCTTTCGTATGCAATTTTGACTAACCGAGATGGCGGCATCAATAGAATTTTAAACCAGTACCTAAGTGCCCAACCAATTATTCTATAAAATATTCGCTGTCTACCCGTTTCAATTCTCAGTACATGGGTAGGTGTTCTATTTGGTAGCCATAAATGTTTTTGAGAAATTGGTTTTGCAGTTTCCACATGCATAGGTATGTTCACTGCCCAGATTTCAGCAGCATAAGTCATTGTTGGTAAGACCGTAGCGTCTAAAATACACATGCGAGAGGCCCAGGAGTCAGTTCTGGAGGCATTCAAGATTTTAATTGAAGGTCCGATAGTACTACGAGCTTTCCTTTTCAAAGTATTGCATGCTTTATGAAATGTACCTGAAGAAGTAAATATTATGCCCAAGTATGGATATTCATTAACAATTTCGAAAGGACTTCCCTTCAGATGCCAGGACCAAGAAGGCAGTAGGTTCCCTCCCCTGCGGAAAATGATAATCTTTGTTTTAGACAGATTGATTTGGAGGAAATTACGGTTGCAATATTTGTCTAAAATGTCAATCTTTTTCTGTAGGGTTAATTTGGAGTCTGCAAGAGTCACATTATCGTCTGCAAGTAAAAGGTGGTTAACAGAGTTCATGCCCCCTAGACCAATATGTGTAGCGTCATTGTCAAGAAAGAACTGGTGAAGATCCGAAATATACAGAGAGAAAAGTAGAGGACTCAAGATATCACCTTGTAATACCCCTTGGGAGATTTTCACCGGGTCCGTGTGGGATGTTCCTACACGCACTCTTAAAACTGCGTTGTCGTACAGACTTTTTAAGACTTTAATAAATTTCATGCTTACCCCCAAGTGATCAAGCTTTTTCCATAGAAGGTCATGGCACAGAGAATCAAAGGCACTTGCAAGGTCTACGAATAGGGCAAATAGTTTACCTCTAGGATTATTTAACCTAAATTGAATAATAGAGAGCGGGGTGAATATTTGATCTGTGTAGCTACTTTTTCTAAAACCGCACTGAATCTCAGGAAGTATACAGTTGTTTTCGCACCATTCATACAGTCTGTTGTACATCACTCTCGTAAATAGTTTTGAGACTGTATTGATGAGAGCAAAGCCCCTATAATTGTCCGGGACCGATTTGCCTCCTTTTTTGTGTAACATAAAAATCTCTATTTCAGACCATGCCTTCGGAGTTAAACCGGTTTTGAGTATGTTATTAAAGAGAATGAGCAGCGTGTCTCTGAGTTCTACGCAGGAGAATTTCCAAAATTCGTTTGGAATGGAGTCAATCCCTGGCGATTTATTATTTTTTAAACCTGACATTGCATTTTCCAGTTCTATTATGGTTATTTCAGAATCCAGCAGCTCATTCTCCTTAGTAAAAATACTTTCCTTTACCTGTTTGTAGGCATTGCTTTTGCATAAAATCTTTGCCATTGTTCAATTGTCACAACATTATCTGGCCTGGGGTGGGATTTAAAAGCGTTGAATGCTTTCCAAAAGATAGTTATTGATTTTGGGTTACGCATGCAGTTTGTAATATATTGCGCGTGATATTTTTTCTTAGATTTTAGAAGGACATTGTGCGCTTTTCTTGCGTTATGGAAACTCAGGCGTGCAGATTCTGTGTATTCGTTCCGTCTCAGATATTTCAATTTTCCTGTTACATTTATTTTCGAGACTCGGCATTCATGGTCGTACCAAGGTTTGTTAAGACCTCTGCACCCTCCTACTGCAATGGTACGAGACATTCCGGACTCAGTGGCAGCAGATCTGACTGCATTAGTTACTGCAAGATTATGAGAATCCACGTCCATACCTTCTGTAATCATAGAAAGATTTGACTTTGGAATATTATCGAAAGCTGCTGTACCTATCACATCACCATTATATTTGTAAATCAATTTTTTCTCAGTTTTTTGTTGAAGAGACATTCTGTAAAGACATGACCAGAGGAAAATGTGGTGACAAGGATATGTCGAGTGGTATTAAATCAAGGACAAGTTCACTTCCAAACCGATTTGACCAAAAGAGGTCTATTACACTTGAGCCATTACTACATACATATGTGAATGAGGCTGGCGAGTCATGAGAGCATCTACCATTAAGAATAATAAAGTCGAGATCAGACAGTTTATCAAAAATAAGTTTGCCTCGTTGGTTAGTTTTGCTGTCCCAGCTTGTACGTGTATTGGAGAGAAATTGTGAATGGATATCTTCATGGAAGTAATTTGACAGTCCCACTCTTGCATTACTATCACCAACTATGAACATTGACTCGCCATAATACTGATACTGTCTCTTCAACAATGTCCACCAATTTTGAGACTAGTATATTATTCTGAGGGTCTGGGTTAAAATAGACACAGTGGTAAATTAAAATTCGATTTGATTGTGAGTGCTTTAAGACTATTGTAGTAATTGAGTCATAATGATTTTTATAAGATAAAATTAAAAATGTTTTTTGATTAAAATAAGAAAATCTCCATATGGTCTACCATAGTTGCTCCTTTTGATTGCAGGGTTGACAACAATATTAGATTGTTCCCATTCTGAGCTAAGTGAGATGTTTTCTGTGGAGGACCATGTTTCGGCCACACATATTAAGTCAGAATTTAAAAATAAATTCTTGTCCTTACCAACTAAGTTATAAAAGTTAGAAATACCATTACAGTTCCAAAATATAGTTACTCGTAGATGAGATAGGGCCGCCGGATCTTCAAGCGTTTGAAGTCCCGGGTTGGATGGCTTTGGGTTTAAAATTAGGGATTGCGTTGATTTTGATTATTTCCGTCCCATTGGATTCATAAAACTCGTCACCGTTGTTGGTCTTTACTATAAGGTATCGGTTTGCATATAGGTGGCTTATTACATACTTTTCTTTCAGCTCTTTTCTCTTCTTTAATAACGTTAATTCATGACAACCCGTTGTGGTTTTGACAAATCATCAGTAACCCTAATGGTGGGGGCCTTGATTCTCAAGCTTTTGCATGTCCTGTCGTTGCTTGAACTTCAATTTGTAGATGAGATTCTTGTTAGGGTTGGTTGCGGGGAGTTTTGGTACAATTGTTTCTGTATCAAACCATTTAGCTACCTCTGACTCTTCTTCCGAGGAGTCACAGATTTTTGGAAGCAATGTATGTGGTGGTAACCAAGATTAAGGGGCATACATTTCTTGTGCAAAGTGTCTGCTATTTTTCGAAATACTTCGGAGATCCGTTGTTTATACATGCCAGATAATTCCCCAGCGGTTTTCTGAGAGTTATTCATTCGAAGTTTGTACAGGAACATACAAGCGCTTTGCGTTTTGATCTGTTAACGGGGTCATCGATAGTTCCTGAAAGAAATGGAATCATTTCATTTCGAGAGACCAGTGTGTTTCATAAACCGAATCGGTCAGCCGTGGAGAAACAAACTCCAATGGGGTTGCTTAATATACATCCCCTTGTAATTGTTGTGAATAGACGTTCGTCTTTGATTCAATTGAACTACGTGTGAGTGTTTACTTCCAAAGACTTGAATTGGTTGTTTATTGGTGGTAGATTGTGATAATGTGGGAAGATACGATGCTGACCCTTATAGTTCATAAGTGAATGTAGTAATTATCAATCATTTTGTGATGTATTTAATAAAAGTGGTTGGTTATTCGTGACATTTTGTGTGATTAAGTATACGTTTATAAAAACTTTGCGGTTTACACTCCTGTTTCCAAGGGCTTCACAGAATTTTACATTTTATTAGGTTGATTAATTATGTTGGGTTGCAGGGATGTTTATTTTAATGAGTCGTCGTTTACATGGAGGTCGAAGAAAAATAAGGAAGATGCCTACGGAAAGCGCTCAAAAAAATTACATGACTAAAATAATTTATTAAATTTTGTTGAATCCTTTAAGAAACTATTATTATAAATTACTCGGTTAAGAGAATTTTTGCTACAATATCTAAATCAAATCCAAATTCTACAAAGGATACGGTTACTGTTCTTATAAAGAAGATTTTTGGACACGTGTGGAAGTCACGGGAGTTAAGCAACCAGTCGACGACAAAGTTGTATTCACTGCGAAGTTAGGAATACATGGGGAATAACTTTATTTATATTTAGGACTTTATCCCGGTATTCAAAATATATACCATGCCAAATTTTGTGTAGATGTCATGGAACCATAAGGCAACAAAATCATATCTCAAAAGAAACCGAAGTCAGGCAGATATGAGGTGAAAATGAAGGGAATCCTTACGTAACAGGCAGGCCGATACAGTCGCACTGAAATATATAAAATTTGCAGTTTTTCGAATGCGTTGCGGGAATTTTGCCGATGTCCTGACAGGTGCCACATGACGGTATACACGAAGCACGGTCAGTGAGAATTACAGCTGTGTAATTCATGGATGTAATTAGTAACACCAAATAAAACGAAAGATTGTTTGGAAACGCTTCTAGATACATTTCAAGGTACTGTAAGAACACGACTTACACCAAGATCATATCATTGATATCCGAGAAAGGATGAAAAGTGACGACGCACTTTCCTCCTTTGTTCGCAGGTATTCCGTGAACCATTAACCGGTGTCATGCTACTGAATGAACAACTTAAGATTCCGCGCCTGCTGAGAGCTGCAAAGACCAACACAGTTCGTCATATTGGTGAAACATGGGGGTTTATTAAGAGCATTGAAAAATAGGTGTCTCACAATTATTGGTGTATTCCATTGTAGTTAAGAATCCAGGTTAAATTGGTTGCCCTTTAGACATTTGTGAGTTTATTTCAAACAGGCATACAGCAGGAGTGATATCCTGCGGATTAGTGACACGAGTAAGATTTCACGGAATCAAATATGTGGTTATATTTTGGGACAGTTTACTTAAAGAACCTGCTTTAAAATTAGACTGGCCCTAATTCAAAAACTACAGCAAAACAGGAATTATGATCAAAAGGATAGAAACGGACTTTTCATTAGCAATGATTTTGGCATGTATTCATACGTTTCTGCGTAACATTTATTTGTTAGATTACTTAAATCGTTGCTGGGAAGAAACATTTGGTTCTTCAGACAGCCCTTCAAACATAAAAATACATGTTTTTCGCTCCCAAAACAGGAAGACATTGACCGACCAATTATAAGAACAGTATGGTAAAGACATCACATGCATGCCGGTTTAAAAACGTTTTAAATGGCATCCCCGAGTGACTATTATATATGTAAATATAAGTTTATACGTGGAAAACTTGCTAACGATTACTTGTGCTGAAAAATCATAAATGGTAAAACAGGAACGAGAGGATATTTACGAGCGTGCACCGTTACTTGCATCTGTGTATATTTTAATAACTTACTTTTCTTTACAAGAACAGGGAAAATTCCAGCTAACAAGGTTTCTGGTCTTAAAGTATCAACTGTTAGTGGTCGCCAGATATAAGCCTTTTGTGGAAACAGTTTGTTTCTATCATGTTATGACGTAATCCAGTTTTAAATTATTTAAAAAATGGGAAAATATTAGTTTTTTTGTATTTTAGAACATCCAATCAACTTCCAGTTGTATCATCACGAGCATCTACCTACTGGAACTGTACATATGGGTTCATCTTTTGGCCAGTTCTTTAATGATTTATGTAATGAAATAATGTTGAATCGTTTTGTTTCAGCAGCCAGTGTTTGGATGAAAAAAATGCATATTGTAGTAACTCATTCGTTCAATATTTGTGAACGTATATACTCCCTTGATCACGAAAATCATGTTCGATATAAGAGGATACGCACACAATGAAGATCACCACTTTATCTACAATTCGTAATCAAATTAGAACAGAATTTTAAAAAATTATTAAATCAAAATTAAATTTAAAACTCATTTTACCGTACTTTAGTCTACTAGGGATGTGCAGCTATTTACTGCCTTCCCTATTTACGTTTACCTCGCTGAACCAGAAATTGCTGGCTGTGCAGCGCTGGTATTACTTTATTTTATCACACAATGATTTTCATGGCGAGTCGTTAGTCCTAATCGTATAATAGTCAACTATGAAGTAGCATACTCGAACGTTATTCCAGATGGACTTTGTTTACTGATTTTTTAAGTCTCCGGACTGCCTACTTTGTAAGTATCTGGATACTTAGAATTTAAAGAATATCCTCTAGAGATATATTTCCAAACCTGGTAGACGTCTCCGAATATATACCTGATGTGATTATCCTGGTTCACACTTCCCTCCACACACAGCTCCGCTTCTTATACCAGGAAAAATACCTGGTAATTACATTCACTTACTGCACCCAGAATATCTGTACTTGGTAATAATTGAAGGAAAACTGGTGTACCACCACTTGAATTATTAATTAAAGCAAAACTGGTTCTAACAATGAGAAATCACGTAAGGAGAAGGTAAATATATTCCGAAACGATCAAAAGTTTGCAATTGACTTATATTAATTGTCATTACAAAGCTCACTCTGATAGGAAACTACCTTCTTTTGAGCGTATGGAATGTCAGGGTCAGTTCATTTAAAGCAAGCCCAGAACCAGAGCTTCGTGAACAGTTCAAGTGCGTATCAAGTTCAAGTATAACTTGAGCAGTTCAAGTGCGTATCAAGTTCAAGTATAACTTGAGCAGTTCAAGTGCGTATCAAGTTCAAGTATAACTTGAGCAGTTCAAGTGCGTATCAAGTTCAAGTATAACTTGAGCAGTTCAAGTGCGTATCAAGTTCAAGTATAACTTGAGCAGTTCAAGTGCGTATCAAGTTCAAGTATAACTTGAGCAGTTCAAGTGCGTATCAAGTTCAAGTATAACTTGAGCAGTTCAAGTGCGTATCAAGTTCAAGTATAACTTGAGCAGTTCAAGTGCGTATCAAGTTCAAGTATAACTTGAGCAGTTCAAGTGCGTATCAAGTTCAAGTATAACTTGAGCAGTTCAAGTGCGTATCAAGTTCAAGTATAACTTGAGCAGTTCAAGTGCGTATCAAGTTCAAGTATAACTTGAGCAGTTCAAGTGCGTATCAAGTTCAAGTATAACTTGAGCAGTTCAAGTGCGTATCAAGTTCAAGTATAACTTGAACAGTTCAAGTCAAGTGCAGACAATTTTGTAACTTCAAACTTGAATACCAAGTTTAGCTGAAATTATAATTTTAACTTGAATTTTCAAGTTCAGCTAAAATTATAATTTTAACTTGAATTTTCAAGTTCAACTGAAATATAATTTGAATTTGAATTTTCAAGTTGAAGGTCGATCAAGTCCAAGTTAATAATTTATTACTTGATTGCAACATCAAATCAATTTCAAGTACACTGAATGGAAGTACTTGAATAAAACTTTGTATAACTTGAGTTTTTGTCACTGAAAAGCAATGTATGCATTGAGTAATTAGTGGCATCATTGCAACCCGCTAAAAGCAACATTGGGCGTCAATCATCGTAATAATGACATCTTTGTTTGTTTTTATTCCATCGACATTAAAGTCGCCTCCACGATGCCCAGAGGTCGAGATCGAGAATAATTCTACTGTTTGTATACTTATGGTAGTACTGTTCCGACTTATTTTTTTATAAGGATGTTCTTGATATTCGGGGATCTTGTGCCATTATAAAAATCAAGTTATTGTTCAGTTCACCTGTTCTGAAGCTAAAAAGAAGTTTAAGAGCAATTTAGTATTCCCTGTAAGAATAATTTTTGCTGATAACAATCATGATGGCGCAGGTGAACAACAAACAATCTTATAAACCAACATTGGTTAAGTAAAATTAACGACGACAAATATTCATGAATATAACTGCTGGTTACAACCACTAGTTGAGTGCAACACTACTGTGAACAGAGCAATAAAATGATTACTAACATCACTAAGTTCACGTTCAAGTCAAGTTATGTGCCCAACTTGAACGTCAAGTTCTTATCAAGTTCAAGTTTTATAAAATGAACTTGAAAGTCGTGTACTTGACTCAATTTGCTTGAGAAACTTGACAAGTGCGGATACCTCACGTAGGCATTTTTTTCAAGTTCAAGTCAAGTTCAAGTCTAGTTGTCTAAAATAACTTGACTTGAACGCAGCTCTGCCAAAGCGCGTCAAGCTTTAAATTAACACATAAACAGCAGGATTCGGCCAGTAATATAGAGACTAGTAACAGCCCTGTGCTTCCCAGGGACAATTACTTGGAGAGGTGTAGTGTGAGTGTAGAGGCTAAACGGCTTCGCCCTCGCCCTCACCTCACGAGGTATGTAAAAAAATCTTGTCGCATTCGCTCTCACCCGTAACCCTCACTACACCTTCCGCTGGAACTCGCACTCAGACTCGTGAGGGCCTACTCTAAATCATAAGGACTCTCCCTCGGCCTCATGAGTTCATAAGTACAGCTATCACGGGCCCTTGACGGTCTGCTTTTAACAACAAGCACTCACCATCGTCCATCGAGTCAGAGGGCGAGTGGAAGCGTCGCTTATCTTGAAGGTTTATTCCATGGCGAGTGAAAATAGACTTAACTGCTAACCTCGAGAGGTGAGAGCTAGGTATAACTAATTACCCATCAATGGCGTGAGAAGTGCGAAAAGTCCTATCACGTGAAACCTTGTCCTGATCCGTGGAAAAGTTTTCCATAGAAATATTTGCCCCGACTCGTCAAACAGTTGTCAAATAATTGTCCCGTCTCGTCAAAGCGTTACCCAGTCAATTATTTGTCCCTCGAAAAATGTATTCCATTTGGTTTCGTCGACTCAAATAGTTATCCAATCCAGTCCCTTAGTTCAGTATCACCCAGTTTCAAACATTCACGTAATTCTTCAGACGTTTAGCTAATTCTTCTGAACTTTAGCTAATTCTTAAGATCTTGAACTAATTCTTCAGACTCGTTTATGGCAAAAAGGCAAAGCAAAGAGGAAATGCGAGAATTATCTCGCGGGATTTAAAACTGCTATTCGAACTTCATGAGGACTAGCTTTTAGTACTCACCCTCACCCTCGTTTTAGTACATACACTTTGCTATGCCTCGCCCTCGTTATATGAGGGCCCTTCTTTTATGATAGGAACTCGCTCTCATCCCTCAAAAATTGAGGGCGAGGGAAGAACTCATACCTCGTGAGGGTGCCCATGAGTCCAGTCGTGGAGGTAGTGCTGTCCATGGGAACAGGAGACACCCAGGTTTTTGGGAACAGGAACAGGAATGGGTGCGTACGGGAACACAAATTTTGTTCCCAAAACACTTTGGGAACGTTTGGGAACATAGAAATTGTTCCCGAAATATGGGAACAAAAGCGGGTTTGGGAACAGGAACAAAACTTGTACCTACCTTGTATTTACATGAAGTTTATAATATAAAAATACCTCACAAACAAAATATAATTTTAAAAGTACGTCATAATATATTAAATAAGTCACTCTTTCACACGTCATTATTTAACAAAATAATAAACTATAATATTAATTCTTTAACACATGGCAAAAATGGAATTCTCTGGAACTTAAACCCAAAATTGTAGCTCATAAAACTCCAGCGTGCTCTTTTCCTTATTAGTTCAGCAAAGGTATAATGAAGGTGCTACTTGTCATATCTAATTTCATTTACTACTGTACTTTGCGCTGCGATAATTAATTTAGTGACTGTTACTGAATTATCATTTAAATTCGAATAGCTAAAAGTATTGGAGATGGCTATGTAGTATGGAGTATGGAGATTATTTATTTTTAATAGCGTCGAATTAGTATTTGGTTTTTTAAAGCGAAGAATAAATTGAGTTACCTGGGGCATATATGTGTAAGTTAATTGTACTTTCATTTTTCTGCTTGTCTTTAAGTAGGTACTTTTGGGAACAGGAACAGGAACATTCCTGTTCCTGCAGGAACAGGACCAGGAACTTTGAATCGGTATCCATTTTTATGGGAACAGGAACGGGACTATTGCTTTAGTTCCTGAAAAAATGGGTATAGGTACAGGAACAGGTATGGGTACCGAATTTCCGTTCCCATGGACAGCACTACGTGGAGGTGGAGACTCGCGTTCTTATTTTAACACTAGCGCGCTCGAAATGTTAATAGTCACACCCTCCATGAAGTGGCATGAATGAAGTGGTTATTAATTTATACGGATAAGGACTAGCACTGCACGGAGTGCACAACCAGCTATTGCTGGCTTCGAAAGGCTTCATAGTTAGCTGGTTCAGTCGCACAGTACATGACTCAGAAATAGCTGACTTTGCAGTGCTTAGGAATGGGACTGTTCTGGTCCGGACCAGAAATTTTGGTCTGTTCTGGTCTGTTCCGGTCTGTTCCCAGGTTACGAAAGGACCAAATGTATCTGGTCCAAGAACCTTGATAGACCAATTAAACCTGGTCCATCTGAAGGAACAGACCAGAATGTTTGGTCCTTTGTTTGGCGCAGACAATTTGGAACGTTCCAGCATACATTTCAAATGGTCGGACCAGAATTGATTGATGACCATTTAAGTATTTCCAATTCCCGCGAACAGAATAACATTGCTAGATTGTACAGCATGATACGATCGAGAGACAATACGATACATGCTGGGTGAAAAACAATAGAGATTTCTCGACGTGTCGTGGAGAACATTCTTGTCTCCTGAATCATTCATTGTGTCCGCGAGACGTTAATATTTAGTATTGGTTAATAAGGAAGACATTTGTGAAAATTCCTGTTGTAAAAATAAAGAAAATATTCGAAAATTATAATTATTAATATATATAATATTAACAATAATTAATTAATTATTAGTAATATATTTATTGATTATTAATACTAGATTTACTAATTATTAATAATATATATTAATATAATAATTATTACTAAAATTTTCAGAGCTTCGTTCAATACCATTTTGCTGGCAACTTTATTTTATTTTTCAAATAATCAAATAAATTATTCACAACATCTAATTTGTCAAATGCTTGCATGTTGTGATCGTATTATGAACCTATTCGGTCCTAGTGGTCTGGTCTGGTCTGTTCCGGTCTGGTCCGAGTTATTTTGAGGAACAGAACATATGTTCCTGTTCCAGCAATTTGTACGGACCAGATGGTTCCGGTCCAACGGTCTAAAAGACCTTATGGTCCTGGTCCTAAACTCAGAACAGATCAAATGGTCTGGTCCAGGCTCAAGGACCAGACCATTCCAAGAAATCCTGGAACATTCCGGAACAGTCCCACTCCTAAGTGCTAGCAGATATATATATAAACATTAACGTACGATACAGAGAAAGGGTTAATGGCTTAAACAGCAAGTATTAAAATATTCTAGACAAAATGATGCTGATAATGAGATGAATAAACAGCCATCGGTTTAGATAGCCTTTATGCTAATTGGTAATTGCAGTTGCAAACCATTAGGAGCTTTTACCCTTTAAGAGGCAGAGCGAAGATTTAATTTTCATCACCGTAAAATTATGTTATCAGAGAGTGGATCAAGCCACTGCCTGCGTCAATGGGTAACCGGGTCTGTTTTTTTGAAAACGGTCACCCGTGAATGCAACTATTTTGTAAAACACATTTATAGGGCCCAGTAGATGAAACGTTTGTTTAAAAAAATATCCAACCCTTTTTTTCGGTAAATCCAAATAGGAAGGTTGAAAAACCGAAAAAACCCGAAAACTTCAATAATTTTTTGTAGCTATACCGATTTAAATATTAAAAATTGAGCTACCTCAAATACATTGTCTAACCAACTACTACACTCATGATTTTTTTGTGTATAGTTGAATCCAAATTTCGGATTTTTTCAAAAAATCACATCGACAGTTTCGAAATTATTTTTGACTGCCGGCACACTCAAATGTGCACTTTCTAAAAACTCTAAACTCAGGGGAACCACGAAGCTTACACTTAAATTTTTTTAAAGTGCACATTTGCGTGTGCCGGCAGTCAAATCGGGGAAAATCCGAAACGGGTAATTTATATACATATACCTAGTTAAGTCTTTGTGCACATATTACCTTGCACGCATGGATTGTATGTGTATACATACAGCCAGCATGCAAGCAAGGCTTGCTCGCTGTAGTGGACGATGAGTGGAGGTTCCTGCCAACGTAATATAAGGGCAGCGCCTTCGCCGTAAACAGAAAGCCCTATCACGCTCCATTCTTTGGGACCGTGTTCAACTAGTCCCAAATTATTTTTTTAATAATTTGGAATTAGTTGGTTATAGCCCAATAATATTTGGCCTCAATATTACCAACGCTATTTAAAATGTATGTATGCACATTATATGTGCATACTCAAAAAAAATGTTTCACTATGGGAATGGCTGTATTGAAAAAAACAGACCCAACCCCCATTCAACACCAACGCAGTCTAATGGCTTGATTCGTGTTTCTTGTCAATTGCAAGTTAACCGCAATTACTAATTGAACTTGCAAGTTCGGTTCAATTGCGGTTATTTTACACCAGGGAATTGCAATGGTCTGTGCAAGTGCAATTTCTCTGTACTTAAATTGCAACTACAAAAGCACTAAATACTCGAAATTACCGGTTAAGCACAACTGAAATTGCAAAGAAATTCAATTGCAATTACAAGTGCTTGCAATGCAAAAAGTTGCAATTTTAAAAATACTTATCAAGTTAATTGCAACTTGCAACCGTTTCGAATTTGAGCGCAAAATTCCTCAAAATGCCTCAATTAAGGCTTCCATCCGATCGGATGATCCGCGGATATCCGAAGATCGGATATCCGAAATTTCGGATCGGATACACTACTTATCCGATCCGAACACAATCGGATCGGATATACGTACGAATTATCCGGTCATCGGTATCGGATCGGATTTGGAAACGACTTTATCCGATCGGTTCGGATCACAAATAATAAATATCGGATAATCCGACGGATATCCGAAAATCAAATTTTTAGCTCGTTCGAGCGACCAAGAAGAACGAAGTGTGCAACAACAATTTGTCCAAAGAGTAACTGTGCCGCTTTTTGCGAGTTTTCTTATTAATTCTGTGCTTCAAATTTACAGCCGTGTTTGTAAAGTTTTTCTTCAGTTTGTACGTAAAGTATGCAAAAATGATTAATATTGTGATGTAGTAAAAAGCTAATGCATTTTTGCAGTGAAAATTCCTAATACTTTTTTCATCATCCAATGGTATAAATTCGGATAATTTCGGATATCCGCAGGTCGGATCGGATAATGCACTTATCCGATCCGAAAATTTCGGATACGGATGAATAAAATTTTTATCCGATCAGTTAGCTTGCAATTACAAATTGCAATTGCACTTGCAATTGTGCTTATCGGTGCAATTACATCCAAATGTTTTTGCAATATCCTTACCAACTGCAAGTGACTTATGAACTAATTGCAAGTTCAACTTCGGTTATTTGCATGATTTAATTGCCGCATTTTAGCAAGTACCAGTTACGGCATTACTAGTACTTGCATTATCAATTATAATTGTAACTGCAAGTTTGGTTATTCCCAATACTTGCACCGACAGAAACACTAGCTACACCGCTAGTAATCACTATAACATAATTTCAAGATGATGAAAGGATTTCAAATCTTCGCCCCCTTTCCTAAGCGCGCTTTATAGGTTTGCGATTACAAATTACCACAAAGGCTAAATGGCTTACTGGTACACCAAAGTAAAGTAAATGAAAGTAATTGATCTGCATTTTTGATTTGTGGCAAGATGATATACTTACATGTTGTGTCACTAAATTGAGCAAAGTGTATTAAACAAAATGATCTAGATGCAATGCATTACGAAACAGAGATGTACAAATAAAATAGCCTTTCTTTAAGCCTTCCAAGGCTAAAATTTTGTAATATTTCATCCTTCAGCATATCTTTACAAGAAACCCTTATAATATTAGTCCAATTTTTCAATAATTTTGATGCTAATCAAAAATTCACTTTGATAAATTTGCCTCCTCACCAACGAAATTGTACAATCAGTACCGTCATTACACTCGTTGATGCAATACTATTGATTATTATTTACATTAGTTATTAGAGCGGGATGGCTTATTGAGGTATTTTGTGGAATTTTGCGCTCAAATTCGAAACAGTTGCAAGTTGCAATTAACTTGGTGCACAATTACAAGTGCAAGCACTTGTAATTGCAATTAAATTTATTGCAATTTCAGTTGTGCTTAACCGGTAATTGCGAGTATTTAATTCTTTTCTAATTGCAATTTAAGTACTCAGAAATTGCACTTGCACCGACAATTGCAATTCCCTGATGTAAAATAACCGCAATTGAACCGAGCTTGCAAGTGCAATTTGTAATTGCGGTTAACTTGCAATTGAAAAGACACACTAGGTGTAGCCACCGTCTTCGTCGGTGGTTATTCCAGGGTTTCTCTTAAAAAGAGTGATGGGAAGTGGCTTTACCGCTAGTAATAAAATTCCTACTTGCTCTGATAGGAAGCTAGAAGCTACCTTCACTTTAATGCAAACTGGTAGTCACCATCACTTGAGGTAAGCGCGATCCGGGGAATAAATAATGCTTCTCCAGCAGCTCTGGCTGCGAGAACAGTCGCTAACATTAAATTGTCTTGTATAGTTGGATAATAATTACACGGGTTCTATTGCATAAACCCCGCTTTGTATTAAGGTTTCGTAATAGCATTACAATTGGGCCGACTTTAAGTTTCAAAATATGATTCGGCAGTCCTGCCGGTTTTACTGTATTCAGATATAGCAGTATAGCCACCGCCTGCGTCTGTAGTTGGGAGGGTTTCTCTTAATAAGAACACGATGCTGGCTAGCGGATTTTGGCAAATAAATACAAACTTTATCAAAACTTTGTCCTTGAGATTTGTTACTGGTCGTTGCAAAAAAGCTTACTCTAATAGGAAACTGTCTTCTCTTTAATACGATTGGGTATTCACCATTACTTGAGGTAAGTGTGATCCGTGGAATAAACAACGCTTCTCCAGCAGCTCTGCCAGTCAGAACTGCCGCAAATATTAAATTCTCATGTAGTTCCTTCCATTTCACAAACCCCGCTTCGTTTTAAAGTTTCGTAGCAGCACTACAATTACGCCGACCTTAAGTTTCAAAATATGATTCGGCATTCCAGCCGGTGTTATTGTATTTAGATATTCAATTGGATAATAGCTGGAATCATCGCGGGTTCCACAGTCAATGGAATCTGCACTTTTGTAAACTGTTCCGTCACTCGGAAGTAATTCAACGGTAATCCATCAAGGCTATGCAGTCTTTGGTTTTATCAGTCACAGTCCTTTAACAGTCCCAAGTAGCATGCTATCAGTCAGTCCACTCAGTCTTATAGTATCAGAGTATCAGTCCCTATCAGTCTCAGTCCTAGTAAAAGTCCTTAGCAAAAGTTTCAGTCAGTCCTTAATGTACTCCATATGCATATAAAACCACAGGAGCACAGGAGGGTTAAGAATACGCATTTTAATGGTCTCAATATCGACTATTGCATAATTTTTCGAACTCCTCTTTTAAAGTAATATTTTTTCTTCTGTGTGCTAGTACCTTGAAAAATAATCATGGAAAAGAACTTATTCTCCTATTTAAACCATGTTAGCTAAATTTCAAAATAATTGAATAGGAGAATGGTCAAAGGACCAACAACTCCAACTATTTATCACGTTACCAAACATTTCACATCCTACAATCTTAATTTCGTCAAAAATTTCTCCATTACAGCATTTCTATTAATTTGGCGCCTGGTAGAGTTTTTCGTATTTCAGCTCCTTAACGTTAACTTTGCATTATATATTTGATGTTGTCTCTACAGAAAATACCATTACAATGATCGTCTAATAGCTGTGCAAACAATCAGGGAACTTGCTAAAACCAAGCAACAAAATGTATTTTCAAAAACAGTTTTGAGCCAATAAGAAGCGTAATTTTGAACTCCCCGGAGCTAATATGCAACATGTTTTTAATCCCTGTAGTCGCAAATCTTTAAATAAAATTTAATATACATATTTGTTCTTCTTCAAAATACACCTATTTTAATTGCAAGCTATGAGAACTTAGTTACCTATCAGGATCTTCCCTGTATTATCAGATGACTCATTGGGGTCACAGGAGCCAAAATGTAACGTATGGTTTAAATTGATGATCATCTTCATTCCTGATACTAATATTTCTCACTGGCTGGTCACGATAACAATTATTAAAGAACTTTAAAATATCTCACTGGAAATCCTATAAGATGCATAGCAAACGTATGGCAATTTTGAGTTTAGATAAATCCATATTTGTACCTTTTTTGTGACTCAGAGAACCTAAACATTGCCCGAATACAATGATATAAATTTTAGAAAATATTGGCAATATTGGTCAAAGAAAATCAAATATAATACCAGCCCAATGAAACGACAAATTGTTTATGCGTAAGTACATACACTTTGATTGTTACTCCTCATCTATCAATCAAGCATTCCTTGTACATATTCATACATGGCTCAGCTACCAGCGGTCATGTCAGTCTCAGTCAGTCTCTGCTGGAATTCCTATCAGTCCCAGTCAGTCTCAGTCTTTAAAATGCAGTTTTCTATCAGTCCCAGTCAGTCACAGTCTTCAGTCAGTCCTATGGTTTACCCACTCAGTCTCTCGTATGAGTCCAAGACTGCATAGCCTTGTAATCCATACTGTACATATATGAGCATACCGTATATGAGCCATGTAGTCTTTACTTACGGCAATTTTTACTCCAGAACCTATAACGCGAACGCGCGTTTTGAGCCTACCACATATGGACCTACCAGTCTACCACACATCAGCCTACTAATGTTAGGGAAATCCCTCTTCTTACAATCCCAATCCCTATCCAATCTCGATACCTCATTTCACACTCCGTCCCAATCACTCTATGTACCATAGAGAAAACTCCCAATCCCTCTGATGCACACACACACTCCTGATAGTCAATCCCACTCAATCTCACGCGCTGCGCGCGCATACGTACATACCGCGCCAATTTTAAAAAGCGCCTCTAATTAATTTAATTAAATTAAATTAACTAAATTAATTAAGTTAATGTGGTATAATTTTTGATCATCAATCCCACTCAGTTTTCTACATATTTGCGTCAATCCCACTCCGTCTCAATCCCTCTGTACATTCAAATAGTCAATCCCAATCCCACTCCCAATCCGTCCGGACTGATGTTTTTGTCAGTCCGTCCTGTGAGCTACTCGGGATTTCCCTAACATTACAGCCTACCGCATGTGAGTCATGTAACTGGGACGTAAAAACAGCATCTGGTTGCTCGAGTGGTAGCTCAAACTTATAATATTTCCGCTATCTTTTCGCCCTTGAATTAGTACTTAAGGCTATAAATAGTCAAGTACACATGCATGAGCTGTGAGAGGTAAGAGCAGATGGGATGGGTTGCCATAGAGTACAGTAAGCAGCACTGGAGTGATAAACTTGCTTGCTTGGTAAAGTGCGGAGGTGAGCAGAAATATTATGTTCGAGCTACCACCTACCACTCGAGAAACCAAATGCTGTTTTTACGTCCTAGTGAGTCATGTAGCCTTTATGCAATGTGTACTGGCAAACCTAAAAAGCGCGTTTAGGAGAGAGCGAAGATTTAAAAATGCCCCACCACTTCGTTCATCATCTTCAAATTATAGTATTAGGATGGTATAGTGATGCTGAAAGTTAGTGTAAGTTTTGCTTTCTACAACGGTTTTACGCAACAGGTTTTATTTCTCTCATTATGAATTTAATACAGTACGGATAGATAGATGTTCTATTGATAAAATACTTTCGGTGACAAATCGTAACAACACTCCAGGTATATTGGTACATCAAGTAGGTACATTTGTTACACTAGACAACGGGGGTTAACCATTTGTCGTGGTGGTTGATAATACGTAATGTTAATTTATTGATTGGTAACAATAATAAAACTGCCGCGCGGCGTAGTAGTATTCGAAAACAAATACAGCAGAAGTTATTGCGCGATACTTCATATTTTCAATGCAGATTAATTAGGTCAACACGAACTCTTGATAGCAATTATACGTGTGCCCCAAATAAAGTTTGGGGCGGAGCCTAAAACTACACAATACAGCCCCACCCGAATAACTGTAAGTATAAGCTAACTATATATGTATAAATATATCAGTTCGAAACATGATCAAGATTACACAAAACATAATTGTGTAATAACAAATAGTTTTATTATTATTACCATTGTTTGAATCAGCCATCTTCTTTGCATATTTTTGTCAATAATAATTTTCGAACTCAAATACTTAACTTAATCTTTCAATAAAAAATTACAGGGTCTAAAATAATAATTAAAAAAATTAACAAATTACTTCTACAAGTAATTAGCTATTGTTTACATCGGGATGACAGGTGCTTGGTCATTAATATCTCGGAACTGTGCTTGAATGAATCGAATCCTGAACCGTAAAGGGATTTTCGGGCGGATTGCGACCATACGGTGACCCGGAAGAATTGCTTCGAGTATGCCCGGAAGCGGGAGGGGATGGAGAGACTGCATTGTTATATAATGATCGTCGAGCACTACTAGTGGATCGTCGGCGTCGTCTGTAATCGTCATGTTCATTCCTGGGCGATGCCATTTGGCAACAATAACTGGTTCGATTAATTAATCACCGAGACGTTTGAAGTAACAAAGCAAAAAGTAGGTTAGTATGTTACCGAAACTCGAAAAGCAACTTCCAGCTAGAGATTCAGACTTCTCACAAACTTGAAAACTACAGAGGTCGTAAACAATTAGCTTGCAAGGTTTTACAAGTAGCTTAAACTACGGCTACATGCTCACAGCTCATAGGCGTTTATGCGGCTACATAAGAAGCTAAAACAGCTTTGAGCTTCCTCCTGCAAGGAATGTGCGGTTTAATGTTAAATTGTGTTAATTCAAGGCGCTGGTCAGTATACATAGTAGCTATTGCATAGATTTCCAAACTTTAAGCACATACACAGATAGGTGTTACGTCTGACAAATGCAAATATTTATTCAAAATATAAAAACATTGTTTATTACCTGAATAAGCTTGCATTATACGGTGGTGGTGGATCCGTTTGTGCATTACTATCCGGGGGAGCCGTAGGTCTGTGAGTTGGGGTCGATGTAAACACGGGTTGACCAGGTGAGGTATAATTTGTAGGAGAATTCACCTGAACTTGCGATTTCACTCGTTCAATGACAGCCCTAGTTGTTTCGTGCCCATTGTATCGCAAACAACTCAAGGGATCACCCGGTGGCGGGGGTTCAGGTAACTCAAGGGTAAGCTCTCGATTCGCTTCAAAGATGACCCGCGATTGAGAAGACATTACCAGATGAGATTCAGATAGCTTAGCCAACGCTGATCGCACCACAACTAACTTCACAGCTTCTTGCTCTCGGCTGGCATCGCAAGCTAATTAAAGATTGTCCATTAATATTTGTAAGTACGAGCACACAAAGTTTACAGCAACTTACAAATATCCGCGTAGGCAAATGCGACCAATCAAAACTAACATTTTAAATATGCCATATTTTAATGTTAGTATTTAGTATACCTTCAACATGCAAACGATCAGCAGTTCTTTCCGCCTCAGCCAATTGCGTCTGTAAGCCCGTGAAGTCTGCAGATCTTCGTGGATTCTCTCCTTCTACGAGTCTTTTGTTTTGAATTTTTAGCACCTGAGACAGAAAATTTTTAAACTGATTATTGGATTTGCTTAAATCAAGACTAGTATTTTAGTATGTTAATAATTTTGATAAAACTAAATATCTTCTTTCTCAATTATTGTCCTACAAAACTGAATAACTTTTAACTTCAAATATAGATGCCATTGTTCGAAGATTTCAAATACTTCGCAGAACATGAATAATCAAATTGATCAAGTATCTTGAACCCGAAAACTGCATACACACTTGCTCTAATAATCGCGTTGAAAAATAGGGAGCCCTTAAGGTATAGCGTAGTGTATTTATTTTTAAAATGTTTCAGAAGCATGCTAATATAAAATACGAACTAATTATTACATAAAACTAGCTCAATACATGAAGGCATTACATAATAATTACTACATAAGCCACTTCGTGTAGAGGTGACGTGTAAAAAGTCAATCCTCCCATATTTTTGAATTTGTTGCCAAAATTTCGCCAAACTTTCTTATAAAGAAATTCAATGGCTTTAAAATGATTAATTAAAAACTGAGATGTGACATCTCAGTCAAAAGTTATTGTCGTTTTTCAAAATTCACAACGTTTTTTTCCAAATTTTGAATCTTAGTCAACATGGTTAAAAACCTCAACAAAGGACACTTAGTCCTGCAGTGAGGGCGAGATCTCCTATAAATTACTCATAAGATTTCTTTTTTACCGAAAAATAGGTATTATCCAGCCTGTTGTCTAGCCATTTTGATTACATTTCAACGCTTAGATCGAGATGATCTTTTTATGTAGAGTAATAATTAGATATATAATTTTTGAATGATCTTTTAACTATCAAGATCCCAGTCAAACGTTATTATGGGTTTTCGAGTCCTAGGTGATCCCCACATGGGCTTTTAAAAATAAACCCAGGCCGACATTTAAATTAAAATATGCTACTCAGAGATCTTGTATGTAGTAGCTGTTTTGCGTTGAGACAGTCAAAACAATCTCTGAACGCACTAGATTGGTATGTGGATTAGGGATGGCAAATACGATATTGGCGAGACGATAATATCGCAAATATCGCCAAATTTACTTGCGATACTGATGGCGATAATTATCGTAAACATCATCGATAATTTAGGCATATCGGTATCGCGTTTATATCCGAATGGGGCTAATGGCAACAACTTGAAGGTACTTTAGTAAGCCGAGGAGGCAAGGGATGTTTCAAGGAGCGCTCCCTGCTTAAACATTTTATAATTAACTAGTGCCATTTTATTACATATCGTAGTCTGCGCACATTCTCTCTATGATTTCATTCAGCTTTTCGCATTGTAATAAATGAGCCACGTTCTGTCACCAGACATACCTTTACAGTCTAAGTGCATAAGGAATTTCTAACCGTAAAAATTGGAAGTGGCATTTATTATTGATTTTAATTGCGTTTGCAATTATTCCCCTTGTGTCACATAATAATAATATACCTTACTCCCACAAAAACAATTCCAACCTAATCTGGAACTTCTTTAATAATAACTGATATCTTTAGGCGTGGGTGTCCGTGTTATTAGTTAATAATGCTGGGTAATTGTAATTCAGAATTTGGATATTCAACACGTGTTAATGAAACAAGCTTAAATTTCTGAAACTTTTGTTCTATCAGGCAATTAGGTATAAGACATTTTTCGCCGGATTTATTAATCAACCATTGTTTGCATAATTTTTGATCATAAATTAGTGCCACCGTCATCATGTCTTCAAAATAAATATCATTGGCTATTTTCACGTTCTTTGTGGTAGAATTCAAGTGCTAGCTAGAATATTGGCGATATATAGGCGATATACTATATATCGCCATTTGCAATTTTTCCGATACCGATATTTGCGATATGAGTCAAGTGGCGATATTTGCCATCCCTAATGTGGATTTCTATCAAAGAACCTGCTTTAAAAGTTCGCCAGGTTTTTAAAAACCGCACTCATTTTGAATAAGTTTCTAACTGGAGTTGAGTAGGGGTCAGCACGATAGTTAGAATGAAGTTGACATGGCGCTTACTTGTCTTCGCAGTTTTAATCTTTTCTCTTCAGCTTCTTGTAATTTTCGTTGTGCACCGTCGCATCGCTTCTCTCCTTCCAAAATGAGCATCATATCTTTCCTAAAGGATTTGTAGGCAAGAGCAATCTGCACCTGCACTCCGGAATATAACGAACTTAGTTCAGAAGCTGAGGAACACACATCGCTCAGTGCACGATTTTCTTGTGAAGCCCAAGACGCTATATCACTAAATAAGGTTTTCTGAGCTGTAGCAGCTGCCAGTAGTGCAGATTGAGCTTCTCTAGCTTGCCATATCATTACATGTAAAGGTGTGTGAGCTTTACTCATAGCCCGAAGTTTCGCACCACCCCTGCATTTTTTAAATAATTCACACATTAGTACATTACTGATATTTCATTGAGATGATGAACGATAACTAAATATCTTTTGCCCGCAAAAAATTAAATGTTAAGTTCATGTTCATACCTTCTTACAGACATTATGAATGAAGGTTTGTCCATACGCTACTTGACTAATCTGTCCTGAATTTTCGAGTGTGACCGAGATATCAGGAAAATTGAGTTTCAGCTTTAGGTATAAAGTGAAGACTGGATAGTCAAACACTAGTCACAGGCAAGTGAAAGCTGGTAACTGCATCTGGAAAGAAATAATGAAAATTAAGGAATTTTGGAACAAATACCATCAGGTATTCATTGATTTTAATAAAAATTGGTACAGACGCTCAATAGAAGTAGAATACGGATCTGAAAGAACTTGTTAGCGGACGCTTCTAGTTTTGGAGATAATGGTTAAAGGAGTAATATAAAAACAAAATAAGAAATTATGCCATAAATGGTTCAGTTGTAATCCATGTTTTTAATTTTCTCAACCACATTATGTACTTCAACTAATGCTAATCGTAGGTATACGAACACACATGGTCCAGAGTCCAGATAAACTAGAATGCACAACCTTCTCTCTAAGTTTTTAGCAACTCCTGTCTCGCGTGCTCCTCGCTGGTTAATCGAAGTAGGCAGCTATATAATGGTAGTAGCTTCATGCCCATGTTTTGAACAAAACGAAACATGAACAATCATTCACTTCCCTATCGATTTTAAAAATATAAATGCAATTCCTACAAAATACAAATTCCTGGCAGGAGCGATAGCTTCAACACGATTTAACATTTAAAGGAGTTGCATGAAATATTACATTCCGTCAAGCTCTTCCTTACTACCACTTGGGAATGTCACTACCGGACTTATGTATGTAGACGCTATAGCCTTTGTCGATTCGATTATTGATTTTTTCTTCACCTTCACCTTCACTCTGACGAATGTTGTTTGAATTCTGAGCTAACTGTGCTGCAAAATAGTTTCCAATAATGACTGCATTTATTGTTAATTACTAAAAAGCAACAGGAAAAGCGAACGGAATGAGGTTTCGTATGTGATGTCAGCTGATAAATTCACTTATAAATATATGTATGTCTATCATACTAAACAAGCCAAATGTTGCCTTGCTCACTTAGTTACAATTGTGGAAGGCACTCGGTAATAACCAATTATTTAATTATTATTGCCGTTACAAATGATTGCACGTTTAGAATTATTAGCTACGATTTTGAACAAAACTGGTACACAAACGCTATTTGAAAGGTAGATTAAGGATCTGAAAAAATATTTTGCCAATCTCTTCTTCGGAATGATGTGTGGTCAAATGTCACATTCATAGGTGTGCTTAAAGGAGTTAGCACCCAAAAGTAGCAAGGAGTGTTGTGCTATCCGTCCAAATACATAGCAAATATTTAATTATTTACAAATTGTCATTAGTATTTTTAATTTTCTACCCTAACCTACGAAAAATAAGGAAATAAGAGCCTATATAGTATATAATAATACAATATATATAGTAACCACAACTCCTCTACGAATGTTTTGAGTGAACGTAAAAAGTCTTTTGCAGAGGTGAGACTACCTGAGCTGGAGTGAAGTGAAGCACAAGTATAGTCATTCAAAGCAGTGCTCTCAATTTTACTCATTACTCGAATTTTTCATAAAGTGAGTAAGTGAGTATTGTACTTACTCGTACTTACATCTGCGAGTATGAGTAAGTAATGAGTAAGTAATTTTAAAAAGGTTGATGTTTAAGTAAGTAAAGAGTAAGTACGAACACTCATTCCCCAGTGTAATGTAAGTAATGAGTAAGTAAGACGAAATGCAAAGTATCAAAAAGTAAGTATTGAGTAAGTAAACTCTTCTTACTGGAGTAACTACCATAGAAAAAATGTTCTCCGACAATGTCCATGACTTATATATGGCTTATGGAGGCAGATAACACAGGCCATAGGCAAACAATGCCTTTAAATACTTGCGACGATGCAACTCGTTAAACTTGACTCGTTGACTATACACTAACAAAGATGGGAGTGATGTGAATTATATTTGAAAATGAGTAAGTATTACTTGAGTACTATGCAGGCAAAAGTAAGTAAAGAGTAAGTAATATCAGCTTATTTTTGCGAATAAGTAAGTAAAGAGTAAGTATTACACTGCGACCCGAAATTTTGAGGGAGTAATGAGTAAGTAAGATAGCCACCATGAAGACCCTGAGTAAGTAAAAAGTAAGTACTGGACATCATGAGAGACAAAATTATGAGTAAAGAGTAAGTAAGGGTGTATAACTGAGAGCACTGATTCAAAGTACCCATATTACATGGAAATGAACTGCAAGGGAACATTACCAGGCACCAGATGACCACGACTTTGACCTCTCATATCTCCGGAAGCTTCCAATAAAGCATACTTTCAGATCCTTAATCTAATAAGCGTCAAAATATCCGGAGATCGCATGTATCCGGAGGTCGCCAAGTAACCAACCCACCACACAATATGTACATAACTTGCACTTACAATAATGATTTGGGAATTCTCAAAGTCTACAGCTGGTAGAGAAAAAGCTACAGATTGACCTTCAAATACAATTACACGCTAGAGTTTGATGCGGGGAATCCGATTCTGAACTTACTTTTGACCTATAGGTACGCGTTTGGAAATTAAACTATGGACATGGTCAGAATTTGAAATTTCGGGAATTTTCAAAATCTATAGCTGGTCAGGGAAAAGTCACAGAGTGACCTGCAAATACATTTACACGCTAGAGTTTGATGCGGGGAATCCGAATCTGAACTTACTTTTGACCTGTAGGTACGCGTTTGGAAATTAAACTATGGACAAGGTCAGAATTGGAAATTTCGGGAATTTTCAAAGTCTATAGCTGGTCAGGGAAAAGTCACAGATTGACCTTCAAATACAATTACACGCTAGAGTTTGATGCGGGGAATCCGATTCTGAACTTACTTTTGACCTATAGGTACGCGTTTGGAAATTAAACTATGGACATGGTCAGAATTTGAAATTTCGGGAATTTTCAAAATCTATAGCTGGTCAGGGAAAAGTCACAGAGTGACCTGCAAATACATTTACACGCTAGAGTTTGATGCGGGGAATCCGAATCTGAACTTACTTTTGACCTGTAGGTACGCGTTTGGAAATTAAACTATGGACAAGGTCAGAATTGGAAATTTCGGGAATTTTCAAAATCTATAGCTGGTCAGGGAAAAGTCACAGAGTGACCTGCAAATACATTTACACGCTAGAGTTTGATGCGGGGAATCCGAATCTGAACTTACTTTTGACCTGTAGGTACGCGTTTGGAAATTAAACTATGGACAAGGTCAGAATTGGAAATTTCGGGAATTTTCAAAATCTATAGCTGGTCAGGGAAAAGTCACAGAGTGACCTGAAAATACATTTACACGCTAGAGTTTGATGCGGGGAATCCGAATCTGAACTTACTTTTGACCTGTAGGTACGCGTTTGGAAATTAAACTA
Organism: Allacma fusca; assembly: GCA_947179485.1. NCBI lineage: Eukaryota > Metazoa > Arthropoda > Collembola > Symphypleona > Sminthuridae > Allacma > Allacma fusca. Next base: position 827,327 of record OX359249.1, on the reverse strand, counting down.
TGGACATGGTCAGAATTTGAAATTTCGGGAATTTTCAAAGTCTATAGCTGGTTAGGGAAAAGTCACAGAGTGACCTGAAAATACATTTACACGCTAGAGTTGGATGCGGGGAACCCAAATCTGAACTTAGTTTTGACCTATATGTACGCGTTTGGAAATTAAACTATGGACATGGTCAGAATTGGAAATTTCGGGAATTTTCAAAGTCTATAGCTGGTCAGGGAAAAGTCACAGAGTGACCTGAAAATACATTTACACGCTAGAGTTTGATGCGGGGAATCCGAATCTGAACTTAGTTTTGACCTATAGGTACGCGTTTGGAAATTAAACTATGGACATGGTCAGAATTTGAAATTTCGGGAATTTTCAAAATCTATAGCTGGTCAGGGAAAAGTCACAGAGTGACCTGCAAATACATTTACACGCTAGAGTTTGATGCGGGGAATCCGAATCTGAACTTACTTTTGACCTGTAGGTACGCGTTTGGAAATTAAACTATGGACAAGGTCAGAATTGGAAATTTCGGGAATTTTCAAAGTCTATAGCTGGTCAGGGAAAAGTCACAGATTGACCTTCAAATACAATTACACGCTAGAGTTTGATGCGGGGAATCCGATTCTGAACTTACTTTTGACCTATAGGTACGCGTTTGGAAATTAAACTATGGACATGGTCAGAATTTGAAATTTCGGGAATTTTCAAAATCTATAGCTGGTCAGGGAAAAGTCACAGAGTGACCTGCAAATACATTTACACGCTAGAGTTTGATGCGGGGAATCCGAATCTGAACTTACTTTTGACCTGTAGGTACGCGTTTGGAAATTAAACTATGGACAAGGTCAGAATTGGAAATTTCGGGAATTTTCAAAATCTATAGCTGGTCAGGGAAAAGTCACAGAGTGACCTGCAAATACATTTACACGCTAGAGTTTGATGCGGGGAATCCGAATCTGAACTTACTTTTGACCTGTAGGTACGCGTTTGGAAATTAAACTATGGACAAGGTCAGAATTGGAAATTTCGGGAATTTTCAAAATCTATAGCTGGTCAGGGAAAAGTCACAGAGTGACCTGAAAATACATTTACACGCTAGAGTTTGATGCGGGGAATCCGAATCTGAACTTACTTTTGACCTGTAGGTACGCGTTTGGAAATTAAACTATGGACATGGTCAGAATTTGAAATTTCGGGAATTTTCAAAGTCTATAGCTGGTTAGGGAAAAGTCACAGAGTGACCTGAAAATACATTTACACGCTAGAGTTGGATGCGGGGAACCCAAATCTGAACTTAGTTTTGACCTATAGGTACGCGTTTGGAAATTAAACTATGGACATGGTCAGAATTGGAAATTTCGGGAATTTTCAAAGTCTATAGCTGGTCAGGGAAAAGTCACAGAGTGACCTGAAAATACATTTACACGCTAGAGTTTGATGCGGGGAATCCGAATCTGAACTTAGTTTTGACCTATAGGTACGCGTTTGGAAATTAAACTATGGACATGGTCAGAATTTGAAATTTCGGGAATTTTCAAAATCTATAGCTGGTCAGGGAAAAGTCACAGAGTGACCTGCAAATACATTTACACGCTAGAGTTTGATGCGGGGAATCCGAATCTGAACTTACTTTTGACCTGTAGGTACGCGTTTGGAAATTAAACTATGGACAAGGTCAGAATTGGAAATTTCGGGAATTTTCAAAGTCTATAGCTGGTCAGGGAAAAGTCACAGATTGACCTTCAAATACAATTACACGCTAGAGTTTGATGCGGGGAATCCGATTCTGAACTTACTTTTGACCTATAGGTACGCGTTTGGAAATTAAACTATGGACATGGTCAGAATTTGAAATTTCGGGAATTTTCAAAATCTATAGCTGGTCAGGGAAAAGTCACAGAGTGACCTGCAAATACATTTACACGCTAGAGTTTGATGCGGGGAATCCGAATCTGAACTTACTTTTGACCTGTAGGTACGCGTTTGGAAATTAAACTATGGACAAGGTCAGAATTGGAAATTTCGGGAATTTTCAAAATCTATAGCTGGTCAGGGAAAAGTCACAGAGTGACCTGCAAATACATTTACACGCTAGAGTTTGATGCGGGGAATCCGAATCTGAACTTACTTTTGACCTGTAGGTACGCGTTTGGAAATTAAACTATGGACAAGGTCAGAATTGGAAATTTCGGGAATTTTCAAAATCTATAGCTGGTCAGGGAAAAGTCACAGAGTGACCTGAAAATACATTTACACGCTAGAGTTTGATGCGGGGAATCCGAATCTGAACTTACTTTTGACCTGTAGGTACGCGTTTGGAAATTAAACTATGGACATGGTCAGAATTTGAAATTTCGGGAATTTTCAAAGTCTATAGCTGGTTAGGGAAAAGTCACAGAGTGACCTGAAAATACATTTACACGCTAGAGTTGGATGCGGGGAACCCAAATCTGAACTTAGTTTTGACCTATAGGTACGCGTTTGGAAATTAAACTATGGACATGGTCAGAATTGGAAATTTCGGGAATTTTCAAAGTCTATAGCTGGTCAGGGAAAAGTCACAGAGTGACCTGAAAATACATTTACACGCTAGAGTTTGATGCGGGGAATCCGAATCTGAACTTAGTTTTGACCTATAGGTACGCGTTTGGAAATTAAACTATGGACATGGTCAGAATTTGAAATTTCGGGAATTTTCAAAATCTATAGCTGGTCAGGGAAAAGTCACAGAGTGACCTGCAAATACATTTACACGCTAGAGTTTGATGCGGGGAATCCGAATCTGAACTTACTTTTGACCTGTAGGTACGCGTTTGGAAATTAAACTATGGACAAGGTCAGAATTGGAAATTTCGGGAATTTTCAAAGTCTATAGCTGGTCAGGGAAAAGTCACAGATTGACCTTCAAATACAATTACACGCTAGAGTTTGATGCGGGAATCCGATTCTGAACTTACTTTTGACCTATAGGTACGCGTTTGGAAATTAAACTATGGACATGGTCAGAATTTGAAATTTCGGGAATTTTCAAAATCTATAGCTGGTCAGGGAAAAGTCACAGAGTGACCTGCAAATACATTTACACGCTAGAGTTTGATGCGGGGAATCCGAATCTGAACTTACTTTTGACCTGTAGGTACGCGTTTGGAAATTAAACTATGGACAA